>CAUJNA010000073.1:160000-339870 GCA_963377175.1 Effrenium voratum
GGCGTCGAGCGCTTCTCCCGCGCGCGACCACACGCGGCGGCCGATGGAGCGCGCGGGTGTTGGTCCTTGGAGAACCTCCAAATACCCCTGTTTTTCAATTGGTTTTGTTTGAATAACCTGGGTTTCCATAAACAAACACCGATCCCTTTTGTAGTAGAGGGTCCTAGAAAAAGAGGGTATTGGGGTATTGGGTGTAAGGGGCACACTTCCCATCAAGTGGACTGGCCAAAAACCAGTCTGAGCTATGGAACGGATGGCTCAGCCACCCCTTGAACCAATTACGAACCCTCCCTCCAACAACCATGAAAGATGACAGCGTGCTGTCGGACTACTTTCCGAAGAGGTGAACCTCCAAAAAACCTGTTGAGCGAGAAAACCTCCGCAGAGACAAAACCGAGCCGATTCACTCCGAACCTCTCCATGACCGAAGGGTCCTTCCGATGAGCGGTGGCTTTCTCAGATTCTTCTAGCATTAATTACAATTATCGTAGCATCCTCTGCATTACCGCGCTATATTTGAAATGTATATGGTAATAAGAGATGATTATGACCATGATACTGATGATGATAAGGATATGCCTCGGGATCTTTCAATGCCCCAAGCAGTGACTTCAATCTGCGGATTCCGACGGGCAACCGCCCTCTGGTTAAAAAAAGAAATCCTTGGGATAAGTGGACCACGTTGCGCAGGGGGTCGGTTTGAGTGTCCAACAATAGAACTGGGCCCGAGAAAACCCCTTGGCTGGAATTAGGACCCCAGCAAAAATATCTATATATGTTTGCCTGGTTAGAGGAAAACAAAGGGGACCCCAAAAAGCAAAACATGAAAGAGGGGAACTAATTGTGGGGAAGCCAGCAGATCATTCGCAGCCCAAAGAATCTCGAAACTGGAAAGGGAGGGTATGAGAGATCTGTAGCTTTCAGCTACCCCCCACTCCAAATACCCGGCCTTGTTTTAGGGTACGATGTCGACCTTGCACTAAAAAAGGGATCGGTATTTGCCCTGGAAACCCAGGACTTCTTCCAAAAGCACCCTGGAAAAGGGCCAAAGTGGGTATTTGGGATTAGGGCCCGGGTATTCGCGGCCGGAAGGCCTGCGGGGTCCAGGGGCAAATCGCCCCGAAGAGCGTGAGACTTTGGCCCAGGCTCGTCTGCCTCTTTGGATTTCCCGACACGACGACTCTGCGGTGGTCGGGTTGTGGTTCGCGTTTGTGGCACGGGATTGGCTATTCTTGTGGGATTTTACCCTTTACACCCAATACCCACTATTTTTAGGGTATCATGTAAACCCTCTACTAAAAAAGGAGGTATTTACCATGGCAAAACCAGGTTTTCCCCAAAAAAAAACCTTAAAAAGTTGGTATTTGGAGTAGGGGGTACTTGTTCTTGATCCAGGGCTCTCAGAAAGCGCTGGAGCTTCTGTTGATGGATTGTCGTCTGGTGTAGCTGTGTCGATTACTTGTTGAACTTCATATGGCGGGTCTTTGCGTGTTGGCTGCGTGCATCTATGTCCTCGTGTTGGGTCGCAAAGTGCTTGCTCGCAACCTGTTAAACAACTTGCGCTCTGAAAGTCCGCCGGAAAAAACAGAAAGAATCAGGAGTGGGAATTGCCCCCCACTTCCGTGATACCACTGCAACAGCTTCCCGATGACCAGATGCTCGCTCAAAACAAGTTCGTGGAACAAACTCAGTGCTTCCAGGCACCCCCCTACACCCAATACCGACTCGTTGGCAAAACCAGTTTGAAAACCCTTGGTTGCTCTTGACCCCCCTGCAAGAAGCGAATCACTGTTTGGGGGTTTGGTGGAAAGCACAACTTTATTTCAACCAAAAAGTTAAAGTCACAAGATCCGTTGCCCAATAGCAGTCAAGAACCAGACCGCTTTGAAGGCAGACCCAAAAGCCCGGGTACCGGGCCCCGTAACCTCCAAATACCCGAGGTCTCTTTCTAGTTGGTATTTTTTTTGGAAAACCGGTTTCGGTGGTTCAAGGTACATACAAAGGGCCCTTTTTGAGTAAAGGGTCGACCAACGATACCAACTCAGAAAAGGCATCGGGTATTGGGTGGGTGCAAGGGGCAAGGAAAGGCGCAAAGCTGTCCGACCCTGGACGGTTTTGGCTCAGGCCGGATCAACCTGAGGAAAAAAACTGCGGGGAAATCTGTGGAGCTAAGCGCCAACGTTGCGGCTTTGGCTCAGCTCATGGCTTTTGGCTCATTTTCCCGCCCGTTTTTACTGGAAGGCGAAACCGCCACATGGAAACCGCTAAACACTCTAGGAAGCTAAAGAACCGGACGAGCCAGGTCTTGGGTTTGGGTGGGATGAGTTTGGGCCATGGGCCAATCCATACCCCCGTAACCTCCAAATGCCCTGGCTTTTTCTAGGGTATGATTTGTCGACCCTCTACTAAAAAAGGAGGCATTTACCATGGAAACCCAAACTTTTTCCCAAGAATACCCTAGAGAAAGGCCGGGTATTTGGAGCCGCGGGTAGGCTTCAATGTTTGACCTGACCGCGCAAAGCCCCTCGGACCTTCGCAACCTTTCGTTCCCAAAACGCTTCAAAAGACGCACAAGGCCAATGTATCTGGGCAAAATCTTGTTATAGCCCGGATGACTTTCCTTCAAGGGAAAGAAGGCCAGAATCAATGGTTTCCCTTTTACGACCCCAAAAGGGACCCTCAAAAAAGGACAAGGCGCGCAAGTCCAACTTTCTACACATCCAAAGCCTTGCCCACTCCAAGCAACAAAACGGTGGCGCCAACTCCGAACAAGGAGCCACCCAGACATCCGTCGCGCTCGAACTTGAGCCATTCACCACAGGTTCCTTGTCCATCCGATCGGGTTCCAATTTGGACCGATCGACTGTGAATGGTTGCGAAATCAATGAAACCGCGGTTGAAACCATTTGTTTCTTGGTATTTGCGTTGGGGACTCGAATGAGAAACTCGGGTTTCTTAGAATGGTGGTGCCTAAGAGGATTTCTCAACCATCCACATGGCTATGAATTTCAAGAGTTGGCTACCTCAAAAGTGGACATGAATCCACCCGAATGTTCATGTCAATCAAAAGCTGGTACACAAAATCATCGACCCAGAACCATGCCTCAAGAACCAATTTCGGCATTCCGCAGCTATTGGCAAGGGCATCGTCCCTGAACCTTCACTTGCCCGTCCTTTCCGGCCCGCTCCCAGAAACCTCCGCCGAACCGATTCGCGCCTCTCGAGAATTGGCTCCCGGCCTCGCGAAGCTGAGGACCACACCCGCCCAAAACCGCCCGCCCCCAAACCACCCACCCTAAGCCCACCCCAAAGACCACCCACCCGAAACCCACCCCCAAAAACACCCGCAAAAACATGACCCGTAAGAACCCGCCACCCTAAACCCCACCCCAAAAATCACTCTAAACCCGCCCGAAAAACCACCCCAAAAGCCACCCCAAAAGCCACCCAAAACTGACTTGTAGCCCACCCTAAACACAAACCCAGAAACCGAGCCTAAACCTGTTGACTTTGCCCGATTTGAGACTCCACCTCAAAATTCTCGGACTTGGCACCCCCAAAAGAGGCGGCCGCTGAAACTGGGGAGCGCTTGAGGTACGACAGCTCGTTGACACGCGGCCAAAGACCGGCTGAGTTTTCTGGGCAGCTGAAAGCCGGCACAGTTGGATATTCGATTTGCCAAGTGGGTTCTAACCCAGGGCGAACTCCACTGAAGCAGCTTCCACAGATTCGTGGTTTGGATTGGTTTGGTGCTTCGGGGAAAACCCCATGCACGCTCTACCACCCCAGGGAGTCAGGGACTTCAGGCGCCCGTTCAAGTCCAAATCCAAACCACCAACTCAGGTGACCCAGGTCAGCGATCTCCGAGACGGGGCCTTTCCAGCTGATTTCGGCCCAGTCGTGGTTCGCTTTTCGGGGTTCCCCGACTATTGGGGGTACAGCCTGGATGTGCGATTCAATTAAGTGGCAATCGCCACCTGATTTTTTCTGATACCCCACCTTAAGTCCGCTTTCACAGGGGACCTGGTGGGTTACACCACACAACATACCAAGTCAATTGAACACCCAAGTGCCTACCACGGTTCATTTTTAGGAATCCCCCCGGCACCAACCCGAAGTAACGGGACACTCCTGGATACGTGAATCCCCCTAACGGACCTGACGAACTTTTCGTGGGCGAAATTCGGAAGTTCCCGCTCGACACTAGAAGGATCTACCCCCTACTCCAAATGCCCGCTTTTTTATAAGTTGGTACTTCTATGGACAAAAACGGTCGGGTTTCCGGGGTAAATTCCGATCGATCCCTTCAGCAAAGGGTCGACCTCATACCCGAGAAAAAAGGCCGGGTCTTTGGAGTAGGGGGAGCTAAGCAACGCTGATCAACAGGGAAGACACCTGTCCTACTGCAAAAGGCCCGGGCTATTTGGCGGTCACGGGAAACCGCGCGATGCGATTCGTCTGGGACCCAAGCCCTTCGGATCCTTCGGCTCCGCGGGCTGCTTTGGACTCCACTTCTTCCCCCCACAAACTTGCCCGGAGCTGCTCCCTCGGCCCGAGCAGCTTAGGCCTTTGGTCAACGGCCGGTTTTGTCAACACCCCGTAAGAAGGCCACGTAAAAAAGCCGGTAAGAAGGACGTAAACAAGCCCGTAAGAAGGCAACGTAAAAAACCAACCCCGTGTTTTTTTTACGGCCTCCGCAGCTCGAAACGGCCTTTGGACTCCCTGGGTTGGCTGCGAGAAGGGGATGAGACATAGGACCCCGGGACAGAAAAAGAGAGAAACAAAAAACAGAAACCTCCCACCGACTTTGTTTCGGGGCGAGAGCCTGGGTTCCTTCTCTATTTCTCCTTCCCTGCCTTTTTTCGCGCCGGCCTTGATAGCAACCCGCTTATCTGGGCTGCCCTCAGATCCCCCGCCAAAAGTTTAACTTTAAAAGGCGAAAAAGCAAAGTTGAACATGGCTGGGAGCCACCAAGTTATGTTTCGTGGAGACCCCCAAACAAAGCCACCTGCCAGCCCCTTGAAACCCTCTTTTGGTTCATTGAGACCCAAACAAACCATGGAAACTATCTTATGGTTCATGGAGACCCCAAACCAACCATGGTTATGGCTCATGGAGACCCAAACCCTCTTATGGTTCAAGGAGGCCATAAAAACAAACCATGAAAACGCAGCAAGAAATGGGGCCTGCCTTGATGGAAACCCGTGTGTGGTTTGTGGAAGCCCCCCCCCCAAACCTCCACTTGTTAAACCTGATTGGCTACCATGTTGATTTCCAGGCTTCATGGAGACCATACAAGAAAAACCTGCCAACCCACGCGAGGGCGCTCTCCGTGCGGCGCTCTCTGATCCCCGCCTTCCAGTGGCGTCGCTTGGAGAGCCAGCAGCCGCGCCAGGAGGGGCCGCTGCTGGCGCACGAAGGCCGCCTCGCGCCGAGGGCTCGGCGGAGGGCGGATGGGACCAAGCCATGGCCGACCGGACGGTCCGAGCTAAATTTGTGGCTTGGAAGTCAGGGTTGCCGGATGTTTTGGGGGCTTAAGTGGCTTGGAAGTCAGGGTTGTCCCAGAGTTATTGTTGGGTTTAAGTGGCTTAGAAGTCGGGGTTGCCGGATGTTTTGGGGGTTCAAGTGGCTTGGAAGTCAGGGTTGCCCCGGATTTTTTGGGGTTGAAGTGGCTTGGACCGGAGTTTTTGTTGTCAAGTGGCTTGGAAGTCGGGGTTGGACTTGTTGGTTTAAGTGGCTTAGAAGTCAGGGTTGCCCCGGATGTTTTGGGGGGTTTAAGTGGCTTGGAAGTCAGGGTTGTCCCGGAGTTATTGCTGGGGTTCAAGTGGCTTAGAAGTCGGGTTGGATTGGTTGGGTTCAAGTGGCTTGGAAGTCAGGGTTGCCCCGATTTTTTGGAGGTTTAAGTGGCAATCGGGGTTGCCGGATGTTTTGGGGGTTTAAGTGGCTTGGAAGTCAAGGTTGTCCCAGAGAAATTGTTGGGGTTCAAGTGGCTTAGAAGTCAGGGTTGGATTTGTTAGGTTTGAGTGGCTTGGAAGTCAGGGTTGCCGGATGTTTTGAGGGTGTAAGCGTGTAAGTGGCATGGAAGTCAAGGTTGTCCCAGAGAAATTGTTGGGGTTCAAGTGGCTTAGAAGTCGGGTTTGGATTTGTTGGGTTTCAGTGGCTTGGAAGTCAGGGTTGCCCCGGACTTTTTGGGGTATAAATGGCTTACAAGTCAGGGTTGTCCCAGAGTTTTTGTTGGGGTTCAAGTGGCTTTGAAGTTGGGGCTGCATTTGTTGCATTAAGTGGCTTAGAAGTCAGAGTTGCCCCGAAATTTTGGGTTTACGTGGCTTGGATAGAAGTCAGGGTTGCCCCGAAGTGTTTGTTGGGGTTCCAGTGGCTTAGAAGTCGGGGTTGGATTTGTTGAGTTTAAGTGGCTTAGAAGTCAGTGTTGCCCCGGAGTTTGGGGTTTAAGTGGCTTAGAAGCCCCGGAGTTTTTGTTGGGGTTCAACTGGCTTAGAAGTCGGGGTTGGATTTGTTGGGTTTAAGTGGCTTAGAAGTCAGTGTTGCCCCGGAGTTGTTGGGTTTAAGTGGCTTAGAAGTCAGGGTTGCCCCGGTGTTTTTGTTGGGGTTCAAGTGGCTTAGAAGTCGGGGTTGGATTTGTTGGGTTTAAGTGGCTTGGAAGGGGGTTGCCCCGGATGCTTTGGGGGCTTAAGTGGCTTGGAAGTCAGGGTTGCCCCGCAGTTTTTGTTAAGGTTCAATTGGCTTAGAAATCGGGTTGGATTTGTTGGGTTTAAGTGGCTTAGAAGACAGTGTTGCCCCGGAGATTTTGACATTAAGTGGCTTAGAAGTCAGGGTTGCCCCGGAGTTTTTGGGTTTAAGTGGCTTAGAAGTCAGTGTTGCCCCGGAGTTTTTGTCTTTAAGTGGCTGAGCTCCGGAGTTTTTGTCTTTAAGTGGCTGAGAAGTCAGTGTTGCCCCGGAGTTTTTGGGTTTAAGTAGCTTAGAAGTCAGGGGTTGGATTTCCCAAATCAGCAAACAACTTGATCCAAGAACCAGAAAGACGGTCAGGTTCCCTCTAGTCGGTTTAACGAGCCCATCCTCGGTTAGGCGCTGGAGCCTGCCGGTTGTCCAAACCAAACCAGTGGAGCTTTCCTTGGGCGATGGCTCCCAGGCCTTCGTTTTTTTTTTTTTTTCCGGGGTCTTTGGGAGTCTTTGGGGCCTTCATATTTTCGGGTCCAACGGGCTAGGGGTGAGTCTTTCAATAACCAACCCTCAATGGCTCGGGGTACCTCTTTGGGGGTTCCGTGTTTAGTGGAAGGGCCCAATGGGGCTGACTAGGTAAACAAAACAACGAATGCTACAAGCTGTTCTTCCAGGTGAGTTTAACTCGGGTGAACTTGGGGGTAACCTTGGGCAGCGTGATCAGCGTGATCAGCGGGGTGTTTCACTTGGGGTCGACAGCAAGCAAGTGGCTGTGGCTCAAAAAACCGGAGTTCCAAAATGGCTTGGACTGGCAAGTGGAAACATGGACCAAAAACTGCGGTTGGCCCCTCCTGGTTAATTTTGAGCCGCACCCAAGTGAACATGCTGGTTCTTGGGGTGTCGTGCTAATCAGGACAGAATGTGCCTCTTGATTCATCTGTGCGTCAAAAATCGGGTAGGGAACCCCAAAATGGCTTGCCCTGGTAAATGGAAACAGGGACAAAAACCTGCGGTCCATATCCTGGTGGGTTCATTTTGACCCGTACCCACTTGCTCAACTTTTTGTCCCGTTAGTTTTAAAAGACATCTAGTTTTTCAGTTGTTCTTAGTTGGTTTAGTGGTTGGGTTTCCAGTTAACCCACTAAAAGTTAAACTTTTGGCAGGGCCTCAGTTTGGACAGTCCAGTTTAAACCAACCCCCCAAAAGGCTACCAACTCAAGAAAGAACAGACCCAGGTAGGCGAGTGAAGCAGTCTTCACTCCAAAGCGAATCGACCTCTGACCTTTTAGCTTTCCTATTTTGGCTTCCCACTTTTAGCTAGGTCCTGGTGCCTTGGTTGGGAGGCAACCCCCTGTGTCTAAAATAGACAAAATCGAGAGAAAAAAACATCGGGTACCGACTTCTTCTACCTCTCCACTGGAGGACCTGGTTGGTCTTTTAGTTGTTTGGTTCTCTTCATGTTTACTGGTTTTCGGCTGCAAAAAAGCCAACATGTCTTGGCTGCCCACTTTCCGCGTCAGAAAGTCCTGTGGATTTTGGAAGGGGCTGGTTTCAACCGCCCGGAGATGCGTCGCTGCCCCTGGAGGCCTTGGCAAAATTCTACTCCAAATACCCGATGCCTTTTTCTAGCTGGTATTTTTTCTGAAAGAACACTGGGTTTCCAGGGTAACGCGCTTCCTGAGTTGATTGGCCAGAAAAAAGTAACCAGACTTTTTGTTTACCACCAAAATGGTCCAAAACCAAAAAGTATAAAGTTCATGAACTCAGGAAGTGAGGTAAATGCCGATCCCTTTTTGGGTAGAGGTTTGGCGCCCGGATCCCTGGTCAAGCCTCGTTGAAGAACACCTTGAACCCTTTTTCTAGGTCTACCCCCCGGAACCTCCAAATACCGATTCGGCCTTCTTTTTAGTTGGTATTGTTTGGAAAACCGGTTTCGGTTTTCCAGGGTGAGTACCTCCTTTTTTAGTAGAGGGTTTACATGATACCCTAAAAAAGTGGGTAATTGGGTGTAAGGGGTATTTAAGGCAACGAGCTCTTTGGTTCGGGTGTTGCGTGCTGCAGCCGGACAAAACCTGACTCCATAGATTTTAGGCAGCCCTTGTTGAGTGGGGAAATTTGTTTCGAGCGAGGTACATAGGACGCCCATGACTTCATTTCAGTATAATATAGTATACCCCCGACTCCAAATACCCCATACCTTTATTAGTTCATGTCGACCCTCTACTAAAAGGAGGTGTGTGTGTGTGTGTGTACCTTGAAAAAAAACCGACCCGGCAAAGTGGGTATTAGGAGTAGGGGGTACAGGTTACAACCGTTCAGAACACCCTGGTGTTCCACCTGGAACCTTCCTCATGGAACCTATGACCGCATGGAAATACTGGTTGAACATCCAAGCACTTAGATGGTCGAGTTGGCACAGTGGTTAGTACCCTTCAACGCGCTCGAAGCCAGGCCTGAAGCTCGCCATCCACCGCCCCTGGCAAAGCCGTCGCGTTTTAGACGGTCAAAAAATGGGCCTGTCGGTGTTTTGTTTTTTTTTCTTTTCTGGGAGACCCCCCTAAAAAGGGGTTTCCCTTTAGAACCACCCAAAAAAAGGGGGAACCTCGGAAAAACAATGACTAGAATCATCATTTGCGTCATACTCAAAACCCGGCATTAAAATGGTCGACCCAGAACCATGTGAAGAATCAAGAAGGCGGAATTCCGCAGCTATTTATGGCAAGGGGATTGGCCCTTACTAAGCTTCACTTACCCGAATCGGTTTTGATTGTGGCTCACTTGATCTTCCAGGTACCTCCCAGGTGTCATGGGAGGGAGCCCGCCCAATTTACTCCTATGGCTGGTTCAAGGCAAACACACAACTATTTCTCAGCTCGCCCCTCGAGGGAAAGCCGTGTGAAAAGCATCAAAGGAAGGCCCGGCAAGCCTCCGGGTGCTGCAAGCAAGACATGCGGCCTCACCGCAAATGATGGTAAAACATCACAACTCTTGGTAGCAACCATCGTGTTGTTTTTGCAGCCCCCTACCAAAAATGAACAGAACCAAAAGGCCTAAAAGGCCAGACTTGCCAACAACGATGAAGGTAAGTATTGACTGTTGCTCACATCTTTCTTCCTGTTGGGGGGTGGTTGCTTCGATTGCGAAGACGGTTTCACTCAACAACTCAAACTGTGACAATCCGAGTCTTTGAACACACTTTCAAGCGCGCCAGATGTGCCGTGTCCATGTTACAACCGCCCCAAGCATCTCAGCTGCTCTCGCACCTGACTGCTGTCTCCGCCGAAGGGTTGAGCACCCCAGCTCACAACAGCCCCAGATTCAACAAATCGCAGCAAAGTGAGGATCACCGCAGGTCACAACAGCCCCCTCAGCTGCTCCTGCACCTGGCTGCTGTCTCCGCCATAGTGTGGATCAAGCTGCTTGGATGCTCTGGACGCTCCTCAGCTGCTCGTGCACCTGGCTGCTGTCTCCGCCAAAGCCTGGAAAACCCCAAGTCACAACAGCTCCAGATTCAAGAATGGCAGCAAAGGCACCGCCAGTTGCTTGGATGTGCTGGACGTTCCCAGCTGCTCTTGCACCTGGCTGCTGTCTCCGCCACGTTGAAAATTCCCCCAGGTCGCAACAGCCCCAGATTCAAGAATGGCAGAAAAAGCACCGCGGGTTGCTTGAATATGCTGGACGTTCCTCAGCTGCTCTCGCACCTGGCTGCTGTCTCCGCCAAGTTCTGGATGACCCCAGGTCACAACAGACCCAGATTCAAGAATGGCAGCAAAAGCACCACCAGCAGTTCCTTGAATGTGCTGGACGTTCCTCAGCTGCTCTTGCACCTGGCTGCTGTCTCCGCCAAGTTCTGGATGACCCCAGGTCACAACAGCCCCAGGTTCAAGAATGGCAGCAAAGGCACCGCCAGTTGCTTGGATGTGCTGGACGTTCCTCAGCTGCTCTCGCACCTGGCTGCTGTCTCCGCCAAGTTCTGGATGACCCCAGGTCACAACAGACCCAGATTCAAGAATGGCAGCAAAAGCACCACCAGCAGTTCCTTGAATGTGCTGGACGTTCCTCAGCTGCTCTTGCACCTGGCTGCTGTCTCCGCCACGTTGTGGATACCCCCAGGTCGCAACAGCCCCAGATTCAAGAATGGCAGCAAAAGCATTGCCAGTTGCTTGAATGTGCTGGACGTTCCTCAGCTGCTCTTGCACCTGGCTGCTGTCTCCGCCAGCTTTTGGATGACCCCAGGTCACAACAGACCCAGATTCAAGAATGGCAGCAAAGGCACCGCCAGTTGCTTGGATGTGCTGGACGTTCCCCAGCTGCTCTCGCACCTGGCTGCTGTCTCCGCCAAGTTCTGGATGACCCCAGGTCACAACAGCCCCAGATTCAAGAATGGCAGCAAAAGCATTGCCAGTTGCTTGAATGTGCTGGACGTTCCTCAGCTGCTCTCGCACCTGGCTGCTGTCTCCGCCAGCTTTTGGATGACCCCAGGTCACAACAGACCCAGATTCAAGAATGGCAGCAAAGGCACGGCCAGTTGTTTGGATGTGCTGGACGTTCCTCAGCTGCTCGTTCACCTGGCTGCTGTCTCCGCCATGTCTTGGTCCACCCCACGTCACAACCTCGGCCCCCTGGTCATGCAAAGCAAATGAGTCACTATTCGCGGCCAGTTTGCGAATTTGCACAACCGCCAGCACCACGTCCCCGTGTCGCAAGCCAGCGTCACTCACCGTGGCTGTCAAATCCAGCTGCCGGCCTTTCGCAGTGAGCTTTAACCGGCGTTGAAAATGCTGCTGCGCTGCAGTTTTCAGCTCGCTGATTGGCGTTGCCGGTGAGACTTCTACAAAGCAACCATTTCCGCTGGGCAAGTGAATATGCACCTTCATGGCGCAGGACGGTTCTGTGTATTCAAGTTGCCAAGCACGAGCCGACACAAAACAGGTAGATTGGATAATTAAGGTCCCAGCTATCCAAGAAGCAAGGGAACCACCTGGTTATGCACACGGACCATACACGTACCATCGCACACCCAAAACACAGAAATTTCAAAACGATCGATGTTCAGTCGCAAAACAACCAAGACATCATAGGCCACATTTCATCTCCAGGCACTCAATAGCGAAACGAACACTTACCGTGAGAACAAGACTACATGACAGCATGACCCAAGGTTCCATTGCATGACAAAGCCAAACATAGCGTACACATGACCAATGTTCCATCGTAAGACCAACCAACACACCAAATGGAACCCAGTCTTCCAAAGGGGTCCTTTCGGGAGCTTCCACGCTACCCTCAACGACTATCACCCCACAAGGCTCCTCACTCCGCGAAGCCAGACACCCCCAACTGTCCAACGCAGAAAAACACAAAAACAAAAACCAAAAAAAAAAAAAAAACGGGACAAGAACAACGATCTCGAAGATGTGGGTTTTGTTTAGGGAACCCCAAGTATTGCGATGCTTCTCTTGGCTTTAAACCAAGCGCAAGTACCAACCACCAAAAACTGGCTGCTCAGTAGGGAATGCGGTTGAATGAACCCGGAGGTCCCCTGAAAGGAAACCACCAGTTGGCTGGTTGACCAAGGGTCATCCCCTCATTCCCTGCATCTCTCGCACCAGCGAGAAAAACAGGCACCTTCAACCAAAGACGAGCCACCCACTTCTCGTGAAAATGCTCAAGCGGTCACTCGGAACCTTGGCCCCTAGGTCTTCCAGAGGCAGAACCAACCGGTAGGTAAAAGCACAAAAACCTCTCTGAAAGATCAAACAAAGTAAAGCTGCTTGATTGATGTTTATCATGGAACACTAAATAAACCATATATATATATATATATACATATACATATACATATATATATATATGCACCTCTTCTGCGTATACGTACATGTAATGTTAACCCCCGATTCGTCAATCCCAGTTGATCAACATGGGGTATGCCCCTTCAAAAGTGATAAATCCCCAGTAAACCCAGGGACACCCCCTATTAATATCCTGGGGGTCATTAACCCGGGGTCAACATTATCTAGGTCCTCCAGTAGAGAAGTTAGAGTCAGGGTACCTTTTTTTCTGTAGTCTATTTTAGTAGGGGAACCCTCCCAACCAAAAAAGGGGTGAGAAAGGACACGTAGGGGGACCTAGTTAGACACACAAATGCAGCATTCAAAAACGAAGGCCCAGGACATGTCCGGTTCTTTGGTTCTGAGCAGGGATACCTCAAGGAATCTCTCTACGAAACCCATGTTTGCCGGGAGTCGAGCGGAATTGCCTGGAAACGAAAGATTCCTGATACGAGTCTCTGTGTGCGTGTTTTCGGCTTTTCTTGATTGCTCTTGTTTTCTATTTGTTCTGGGGGGGGTTCTCGTTTTGTGAGAAAACTGTGTTGTTGTTGTTGTTGTTGTTGTTGTTGTTGTTGTTGTTGTTGTTGTTGTTGTTGTTGTTGTTGTTGTTGTTGTTGTTGTTGTTGTTGTTGTTGCTGCTGCTGCTGCTGCTGCTGCTGCTGCTGCTGTTGTTGTTGCTGCTGCTGCTGCTGTTGTTGTTGCTGCTGCTGCTGCTGTTGTTGTTGTTGGCGGGGGTCTCGTAAAACAAACCGCTGAAAGCTATGGGCTCGATAGGCCTACATGGGCTGGTTCGGGGTGGTTTGGGGCAGCTTTCCAAAGAAAAGTTCCGGTGGGTTCTGGAGGGCTCTGGGGCTGTTGGGGGCTGTTGGGTGCGGGGGGGGGGGGGGGCTTGTTTTTGTGGTGCGAAAGGAAAACCAAAAGGAAAACCCACCAGTTTGGGGTCCGAATCCTAAACAGAACGAGGACGCTATGGATCTGTCGTTTGCTGAACCCTTTCTGGCGTGGGTTGAGTTACGAAGCCAAAACGAAACCACTCTTTTTGCAAGCGTTGTGTTTCATCCGCTACCCCTCCCCAGAAAAAAGATCAGGTATCAAAATAGAAGAACCCAACAAATAGCGCCTTTTCTTTGGGATTCCCTTTAAACCCACCCAAAAAGAAGGTGCCCTCAGCGCCCGTTTTTTTTCGCCATTCGCCTTGGTCCGCTAAGACCTCCAACACGATCAAACTGTGCGCCGCCTGCGGGACCCGCGCGGCATGTGCGCACAGGCCGACGAGCGAGACAAACGAGCCAAACCAAAAAATGTTCGGGGACTGGACTCGTTCGCCTGGCTGAAGAATCCTCAACCCTTTGCGATCCCTGGTTTCGTGAATAAAATGTCCCAACCCAAACAGGGATCGTTACATTATGCACCTGAACATTGCCTTGTAAATTGTGTTTTACTTTTGTTTTGGTGGGCAAAAGGGCAAACGGTATCTTTTAAGGAGCCCTGCCAAAACCCGCGAGTTTGGAGCCCCCAAAAGGGATGACGGCGTGGAACACGCCGGGGTCATGGAAACCAACGGTGCCCAATTTCTCGGCGAGTTTGGCACCTAGTTTGGCAACTGCACCAGGCAGTTTTGCAACTCGGCTGGTCCAGTTTGGCAACATATGGAATTGGCAAGGTCCGAATCCCAAAAAAAAACACAAAAAAAAACACCCAGAGTGGTTCTGAGTTGGAATGCTCTTGGCATTTGCGCGACTTCACTCCGAGAAAAAACTCGGGTGGGGTTGAAAGGCCTATTCGGGTCTATTCGGCCGACGGGTAGACCAGCAAATGAGGTAACCCCCTCCAAATTCCGACGTTTTTTGTCAGTGGGTGTATCATGTCAACCCTCTAGTACTAAAAAAGGGGATCGGCATTTACCCTGCAAAACCGATCACAACAAGGCAAAACACAACTAAAGGAACGGCCGGGTATTTGGAATTCCCAACGAAGCTACAACTTGGATCTTTCCGACATGAGCCATACCCGTAATTCATGGGACAAGGAGTGAGGCGCCTTAGGCCAACAAGGAAATTCAGTGAGTTCCCCTTGTCCTTCCCAAATTACAACAGATTGCTGGAAGAAACGTGCGCGGGTTTAAAGGAAACCAACTGCCCAAGAATTAGAGACGCCCCTCATGTCGTGGGTTGACACAATGATGACCCTCTTTAAGAACCCCCTTTCAGGGTTCTGAAAGACACCAAAGTCCCAAAACGCGCCGGGGGGGGGGGGGGGAAGCGGGGTGGCAGCCCTCCGTTTTCGCGACGGACGAACGGTGCCCATTGAGTTAGAGGTCTCTCCTTGGCTTCCGTTTGCGGAAGATCTTTTGTTCGCGACATGGGTGCCAGAAATGCATCCGTTAAAATAGGGATTGGACCCGCAAATGGGCTGCGATTTTCCCTTGGGTTTCCCGAACAAAAGCAGCCCCCAACAAGGGTACCGAGCCTCTACCAAAAAGACAGACCCATTTATTTGGCAACAACTAGATGTGCAGAAGTTTAACGTCTTGGCTCTCGTGTTCTGAGCTAGTGGCTGCGCTTCCTCTGAACGAAAGATGTAATAGCTCCCTACCGGACAAATCTCGAATCACGCGTTGCTTCAAGGTCCTTTCCACGCCATGCTCACAAAAGCCTAGGGATTTGGGGGATTTGGCGATATCGTCACACCAAAATCCATGGATTTCAGCCCTTTCGCCCTTGACACGGAAGAGGAATTCCCCCTGCCTCGGGGGCCTTTCTCAGGGGCGAGGACGCACAGGCCCTCGCGAAGGCGCAAGAGCGTGCGAAGGCGCGGAAGGGCGAAAGGTTCAGGTCTTTTCCCTGGGGTTCAGGCAGGCCACCATTCAAACAATGGTTGGGTTCACATAACCACAACGTTTACCCAAGGATTGTCATCATGAAAATTGGGTTAACCATTCTTTTAATGGGGGTTGAACCCTAGTCTTGTGTGGTAGCCCCAAATAGTGACAGTCCAACTGGATCCCCTAGTGACTGCTTTCAAACAGGCTTAAGACTGGAAAGAATAAGACATATTTTCAGTGATAGATTCCCTTTACCAACAAGGGAAGATAAACATATTCTTAAGCAAATGTAAGACTAACTTCTGGGTTGAACGTGGAAACCCAACCAAGCCAATTGAACACCACCAAAAGCCTTTCTGGAACCGGATTCGCTGGGAACTGGACGGGAACTCGGCACCAAAGCAGCACAATCTTGCGCACCAATCAAGAATGCAACATGCTGATGCGTTTGTGCCCGCGTTTTTTGCTGCCGTGATTGCTTACTTTGAGAATCATCAATGGGGAGTTGTGTCCAATTGAATGGGGGATCATTCTGAAGAGTCATAGCCACACGTGTTGGGCATGAGGTCCTTTCACCAGTTTGGGGAGCCGGAATACTTGGGCCACTGTCTGTATTCATTACAGGTACTGGCCCCCTTCTCCGCATACCCACTCTTGTTAGGGTATCATGTCAACCCTCTACTACAAGAGGAGGTATTTGCCGCGGAAAACCGATGGGTTTTTCAAACAAAATTCCCACGAATAAGAGCGGCCGGTATTTGGAGATTGCGGTGGCGCGGATGTTGAATGAGTCCTTCCCACTTCAAGGTCCTTGCCGGTCCCAAGTCTGGTTGAACATGTGCCAGTCATGACCAACAAAGGCCTCTGCGGTGTCCTGCTACTTCTTTTTGGCTTTTTTAACTTATATTTATTTGTTTTACTTTTGTCCGGGGGCAAAGAATCAAACATTGAAAAGCGCAGGATTTCTCTGCTGGTTGACCCCCATCCTTCTCACCCGCGCTTCGCGCAAACTTCCCGTTGGACCCAGTTCTGGAGCTGCCCTCAGCGTGCCAGGGGGAACTCACAGATCCGGGCTGTCCGGTTTTCTGATGTCCGAGAAGAACCAAGAATAAGCTACCCTGCCCTCAGATCCCCCGCTAAAGGTTCAACTTTTAGTGAGTGAGATGGAAATTGCCACTAAACACTAAAAGGATCTAAAAGGCTAAGGAACCGGATGAATCGCTGGGAGCCACGTAAAATAGGAGATCGAATAAAACTAGGCTGGAGGACTAGGACCCCATCAAAAAAAACGAGATCTTTTTTGCCTGGCTAGTGGAAAAGAAAGGGACCCAAAAAAGCAAAAAAGCAAAAAGGGGAGCTAATTCTGGGGAAGAAAATAGGAGTGAAATAGGATCCTTGCCCAAGAAGAACTTGTGCCTGCTAAATTCGGAAACCCAACCGCTAAGCCCGCTGAACACCTACAAACCTCAGGAATCGCACGGCTGGGAACCGGCAAGTTCGGGGCATCCTTGCTGGGGTGGTTTCGGAAAACACCTGCTTTGAGGGCAATGATCTTCGGGTTGGTTTAAAAGAGGGCTTGGGTTTTTTAGCCCCAGAAAACAAAATGGAGGGCTTGGAGTTTTTTTGGACCCAGAAAAAAATGGAGGGCTTGGAGCTTTTTTGGACCCAGAAACAAACATGGAGGGCTTGGGCGTTTTAGACCCAGAAAAAAGAAAAAAAAAGAACAAAAAACTATGAGTCCGGTTAGTTCAAACGGGATGGGATCGCGGGTATGGAGCCGTGCAGGCCAAGTGTTCTCTCAGGAGCACCCCCTTTGGTTCTAAGGGGAAAGCAAAAGGACAAGAACCCATGTTGGGGGTTCACAAACCCATGCCTTTTTGAGGGTACCCTTCTTCGTGCGTGTGCTCAATTTCCCCGCAGCGCCGGGTTTTGCAAGCAACCTTTTTGGGCTTTTTCCAAGTCCTCCTCAGTCTGGGACAAAACCATCTGGCTCCAGACTTGCGGATGCAAAACGTTCGGGCAAACTGGGGGATGTTTTCTTTCAACTTGGACTTCACAACCCTCGGGCTTGACTTTTTTTGCAGCCCCCGAACCTAAAATGAACAGAACCAAAAAAAGCAGAAAAAGGAAAACAAAACTTGATCAAACAACAGTGAAGCGGTTGTTCCTTGCCAAGTTAGGAAGTGGTTGGCTGCCACCTGGGTGAGAATACCCCAGGTGACAGGGGAATGTCCACTGAACATCGACATAGCCTTTGGACCTCCTTCCGCAAACATATGTCCAGCAGTGATATCCATTCCCGTCAAAGCCAGGGCAAAACAACAACTATTCTGAAACGCTTTCTGGAAGTCTTTGAAAGTTGCTCGACTTGCTGGCGCTCAGCAGGGAATGAGACATGGAATGACCCTTATAAACCGTCCAACTGGTGGTGTCCTTTAAGGGGACCCCAAACGGTTCATTCCCACATTGCCCACCGATTTCGCACCAAGATCTTCCGAGCCAAACCCGGCACACACCCCGATTGCCTCATGCTCGCGAGGAGCCGAGGGACATGCTTCACCTCGCGACGAGAGCCGGAGCCAAGTTGCCATGCTTCACCTAGACGTTTATCAACTACACATGCAGCTGTGCTATTTGGCCAAGGGTCAAATCCCCAATCCCCACTAAAATCAGAAATAGACTAACATGAGTGGTGCAACTACCCGAAAATGGGATCCCATTGGTTTTGACCCACTGCCATCTTCTGGCAACCATATTTGGGTGTGGGCCTGTGTTTCTGTGTGTGTGCGCGCTAAGGTAGGTGTGTGTGTGTTCTCGAGGGCAGAAAGCCTTTTGGGGTCGAGTCGACACCCTTTTCAAAGGGAACCCACATTTTTAGGCGTGTCCTTCTGATAGGTGTCCTTCTTTTCACTAGGGGACATCCGTTCTGCAAAGGTCCTTCTGTTCGTTGGTGGTTTAAGCAACCCCTATAACCTCCAAATACCCGCTTTGCTCAGTTGGTATCATGTCAACCCTCTAGTACAAGAAGAGGTGTTGACCATGGAAAACCGATCCGATACCAAAAAAAGAAGGAAGGTATTTGGAGTAGGGGTAAATTATCAATCCTGTCGCTCCCATTTTGAGGCCGAAGGTCCTTTGAAAAATCCTTTGACGCGGTGCTGAACATCTGAAGCCATGACCTCTGGCTTGTGGTTGATTTAGGAGGGCCCTCAGATCCCCCGCCAAAAGCTTAACTTGTGTGCCAAATGGAAAACCCCACTAAAAACCAAGAGGCTAAAACGCGACCCACTTGGGCCCAGAAAGGCATCCGTGAAACCGCACTGGGGTTTTTGCATTTGTTTGAGGCTCGGCACTCTTTGCTTCACATGAATCTAGGGGACACGTCCATTTCCATTCTGCCCAGGGATTTTTTATTCAGAAAACTATCAGAACCCAGGAAAAAAAGAAAAGAACGATGGTTGAAAAGAATGGAATCGGAATCAACCCCTAGGATAAAAGAAAACACAAAGGAGAAGGCCGAATCCAACTCTGGAATCCAAACATTTCCCCACTTCGACCAGGCCATCTGCCTTCTGGCTGCTTTTTACCTTGGTCTTCGCGAGCTCGCCCAGGGCGCCCTTTTTTCTTGGCTGGAAGAAGGGGCCCAGCGAACAATATATATATATATATACGTATATATATATATATATTTGCCTGGTGAGTAGAAAACCAAGGGACCAACCACAAAGATCCAAGAAGACCAAAGACCAGAAAAACAGGAGGGGCCCCGGGCTACTTCTGGGGAAGTCGAACAAAGACTTTTGGGCGCAGCCCATCGCACCGGCGCAGTGGACGAGCGCCCCGGCGGATCGGCACACGCGGAGCAGGGCCTCCAGGGACCTCACGCCGAGTCCAACGCTTTGGCGCTGGCGCTGGGGGCCAAGAAGAAACAAAGAAAACCGCTGCCCAGACGTCAAGAGGAAAGGAGCGGAAGAGGGAAAAATCATGAAAGGAACACAAAAGGAACAGGAAAAATCGAACAGAAAGGAACAGTTGCAGCTTCCCAGAAACCTAAAAGGAACAGAACCAAGAAAAGAAAAGAAGAAAAATCGGAAGGGCAAAAAGAAGACTGATCCAAGAACAGTGAAGAAATGCTTGGCTTCCTTTTGCCAATGGATCCATGCAAACCTGGTGTAGGTAACCAAGGGCGGGAACCACACGATCTAAGAACCAGTGTTTAGGGAAACCAAGAGGAAACCCACCAGCTTGGGGGTCCGAATCCTCGAAATAAAGGGCACAAAACTTTCATCTCTATCAAACCAGACAGGAAGACCGTCATGAGCAAGGGTTCCCTATAGGGACTCGGGCGCTATCAACACCTGGCGCTAATCTAGGTCCTCTAGTAGAGAGGTTAGAATAAGGGTACCCTTTTCTCTGTAGTCTATTTTAGTAAGGGAACCCTCCCCCCAAAAAGGCGTGAGAAAGGGCACCGATCGCTGGGGGACCCAGTAATGCAAAGAATTCTTACGTGGCGTTGGAAAGGATTCCTCGAGGCCTCCATCCACACGGGAGGGGTGTTCACCCTGGCGTGGTACGCTCTCAAAAGTACATCGAAGTCGAATCGCAAATGGGCCCGACCCGGTTTGAAGCATGCAGTGCCGTAAGAGTCAGAAGTATCAGAAGTTGGGCTTGCGGAGTACTTTGAAACCATATTTAGTTATGAAGGGAGTAAAAACCTGTCAGTCATTCGCCCCTCAAAGCGGCCACGGCAATTGGTGCGCCGCAGCGCGAGGCCCGCATGAGTTGTTGTCTTTGTTGTTGACTGTTCTTGTTGTTCTTACTTGTGATTGTTTTTTTTGGTTACGGGGGGGGGGGGGGGGGGCGGCCGGGTTTAATCCTAGGCGCATTCCAGGCTTGCTTAGTGATCCGCCCAAAAAAAACAAAAAAAACTCAGCTGAGAATGGCACCCGTTCAAGCTATTTGGTGCCAAGACCCACATGTTGGAGCCCCAATATCATCGGCTTCCTTTTCTCGGTTGCTTTCTGCTCCCCTGCCTGATAAAAGTTATATATATATATACTTTTAGTGGTTTAATGCGGAAAACAAATGAGTTGGCCAAAAGTTGTTCAGTCCGAACATCCCTCGGCAAAATGCGATAAAAGTGCTCTCTCATCTTCCCTTGAAGCCAGCCAACAGGGGCTGGAACAAAACATCGCCTCACGAAGAAACGTGGGTATGGCTCAAAAAACCGGAATTCCAAAATGGCTTCCCGATCGGTAAGCGGAAACATGGGTACCAAAACCTGCGTCACCCTAGCTCTTTAGTTTTTTTTGCCACTGCCACGTTAGTTCCACGGGCGCCTGAGACGAAAGCAAAGCGCTTTCTGCGAACAGAAGGGGCACAGCGAAAGGGCCAAGGGCCTTCCGGACCGAAGGCCGAAGACCCAACACCCTCCAAATGCCCGAATCGTTTTCTTTTCTTCAGTTGGCATGATGTTAACCCTCTAGTAAAAAAGGGGGTATTTACCATGGAAACCCGGGCTTTTCGAAAAATGCCATCAACAAAAAGCAGGATACTTGGAGTAGGGGGCATCTTTAAACCACGAGCTTGTTTTTTCCGCAACCTGTTCTTGGCTTCTTTACAGGGGACCAGGGGGTTGGTTCGACGTCTGCACGGCTCGGCGGATTTATTTTTCTCCATTCGCTTTCCACTTGTCACTTTGTCTCCGAGAGCGCAGCTTCATTCAGTTTCGCAGCCTTTGGCTGCTGACAAAAATTTGGGACAGAATCCCATTTGAGCAAACGAAATGGAACCCTGAGTTGGGAAGGCTTGACTATAGCTGGTTGAAGCCCGACCGCCCAGAAGAACCCAGAAGCGGAGGTCCGGAAACGCATTGATTTCATGGCAATGCATCTTTTGTTTTAAGGGGGCCCCAACAACATGATGGTTTCCCTTTGGGTTTTCCCTTAAAACCAACCAAAAAAGGGAAACCGAATCAAAAGAAAAGAAAAAACACCCGCATGGGTGTTTCACTCCAGAGGATCTGGGGTCCTCTTGGCTTTTGCGGGGGCATGCTCCAGCATGCAGCGTCCAGAGTGGCGTGGATGCCCCGAAGACCCGGGCTTTTGGCATCAGATGGCAACCCCTTTTGGCATGGGGTTGGTCAAAAGCTTCTTTACCCCCTACTCTAAATACCCGCCTTTTTTGGGGGTATGATGTCGGCCCTCTACTACAAAAGGAGGTATTTACCTGATGGGTTTTTCAACAAATACCCTGAAAACAGCGGGTACTTGGAGTACATAGGTTGACCATTCGGGAAACCGCCCAAAAAAGATACGACGCTCATGGTCATGTTTGGGGCCGCAGGCCGCAGGAAACCGTTATCCACCACTTAAGCTTATACCTTCGTGCGCTTAAGAAAAAAGGATGCCCTGTCGTGAAATCGAGTCCCCGTTAAAAAACCGAGAGGGGCAAATACACCAAACATATTTGGAAGCAGAAATGGAAGTAACGCAAAAACTCGGAGCCTAGGACTCCTGAAGGCTGAGGTGGATAACTCGGGTTTTTCCCAAAAGCATCTCTGATGCTTGGGTTCTGCTTTAGGTTTTCTCTTAAGGTGCCTGGGAGCGATACAAGCTGTGACGACGGAGATAAGAAGGGATTTCCATTCCGTTGTGCTGCAGACCGGGCGTGCGATGCCGGCTGGGGGTGCAGACCGGGCGTACGAGGCTGGCTGGGGGGACGGCGGTGTGGGGCTGGCTGGGGGGACGGCGGTGTGGTGCAGACTAAGTGCGCGAGTGCCCGCGAGCGAGACTGGCTGGCTGGGGGGACGCAGACTGGGCGTGGCTGGAAACCGCCCGCGAGCGAGACTGGCTGGCTGGGGGGACGACGGTGTGGCGCAGACTGGGCGCGCGAGGCTGGCTGGAAACCGCCCGCGAGCGAGACTGGCGCGGTGGACGCTCGTGACATGCGGAAACCGCCCGCGAGCGAGACTGGCGCGGTGGACGCTCGTGACATGCGGAAACCGCCCGCGAGCGAGACTGGCGCGGTGGACGCTCGTGACATGCGGAAACCGCCCGCGAGCGAGACTGGCGCGGTGGACGCTCGTGACATGCGGAAACCGCCCGCGAGCGAGACTGGCGCGGTGGACGCTCGTGACATGCGGAAACCGCCCGCGAGCGAGACTGGCGCGGTGGACGCTCGTGACATGCGGAAACCGCCCGCGAGCGAGACTGGCGCGGTGGACGCTTGTGACATGCGGAAACCGCCCGCGAGCGAGACTGGCGCGGTGGACGCTCGTGACATGCGGAAACCGCCCGCGAGCGAGACTGGCGCGGTGGACGCTCGTGACATGCGGAAACCGCCCGCGAGCGAGACTGGCGCGGTGGACGCTCGTGACATGCGGAAGCCGCCCGCGAGCGAGACTGGCGTGGTGGACGCTTGTGACATGGGGAAACCGCCCGCGAGCGAGACTGGCGCGGTGGACGCTCGTGACATGCGGAAACTGCCCGCGAGCGAGACTGGCGCGGTGGACGCTCGTGCCATGCAGAAACCGCCCGGGAGCGAGACTGGCGCGGTGGACGCTCGTGATATGCAGAAACCGCCCGCGAGCAAGACTGGTGCGGTGGACGCTCGTGACATGCCGGAAACCGCCCGCGAGCGAGACTGGCGCAACCGCCCGCAAGCGAGACCGGCGCGGTGGACGCTCGTGACATGCGGAAACCGCCCGCGAGCGAGACTGGCGCGGCGGACGCTCGTGACATGCGGAAACCGCCCGCGAGCGAGACTGGCGCGGTGGACGCTCGTGACATGCGGAAACCGCCCGCGAGCGAGACCGCTCGTGACAGGCGGAAACCGCCCGCGGCGAGACTGGCGCGGTGGACGCTCGTGACATGCGGAAACCGCCCGCGAGCGAGACTGGCGCGGTGGACGCTCGTGACATGCGGAAACCGCCCGCGAGCGAGACTGGCGCGGTGGACGCTCGTGACATGCGGAAACCGCCCGCGAGCGAGACTGGCGCGGTGGACGCTCGTGACATGCGGAAACCGCCCGCGAGCGAGACTGGCGCGGTGGACGCTCGTGACAGGCGGAAACCGCCCGCGAGCGAGACTGGCGCGGTGGACGCTCGTGACATGCGGAAACCGCCCGCGAGCGAGACTGGCGCGGTGGACGCTCGTGACATGCGGAAACCGCCCGCGAGCGAGCGAGACTGGCGCGGTGGACGCTCGTGACATGCGGAAACCGCCCGGAGCGAGACTGGCGCGGTGGACGCTCGTGACATGCGGAAACCCCCCGCGAGCGAGACTGGCGCGGTGGACGCTTGTGACATGCGGAAACCGCCCGCGAGCGAGACTGGCGCGGTGGACGCTCGTGACATGCGGAAACCGCCCGCGAGCAAGACTGGCGCGGTGGACGCTCGTGACATGCGGAAACCGCCCGCGAGCGAGACTGGCGCGGTGGACGCTCGTGACATGCGGAAACCGCCCGCGAGCGAGACTGGCGCGGTGGACGCTCGTGACATGCGGAAACCGCCCGCGAGCGAGACTGGCGCGGTGGACGCTCGTGACATGCGGAAACCGCCCGCGAGCGAGACTGGCGCGGTGGACGCTCGTGACATGCGGAAACCGCCCGCGAGCGAGACTGGCGCGGTGGACGCTCGTGACATGCGGAACTGGCGCGGTGGACGTGACTGCCCGCGAGCGAGACTGACATGCGGAAACCGCCCGCGAGCGAGACTGGCGCGGTGGACGCTCGTGACATGCGGAAACCGCCCGCGAGCGAGACTGGCGCGGTGGACGCTCGTGACAGGCGGAAACCGCCCGCGAGCGAGACTGGCGCGGTGGACGCTCGTGACATGCGGAAACCGCCCGCGAGCGAGACTGGCGCGGTGGACGCTCGTGACATGCAGAAACCGCCCGCGAGCGAGACTGGCGCGGTGGACGCTCGTGACATGCGGAAACCGTTCGCTGGCGCGGTGGACGCTCGTGACATGCGGAAACCGCCCACGAGCGAGACTGGCGCGGTGGAGGCTTCTGACATGCGGAAACTCTGGCGCGGTGGACGCTCGTGACATGCGGAAAACGCCCGCGAGCGAGACTGGCGCGGCGGACGCGGTGCGCGGTGGACGCTCGTGACATGCGGAAACGCCCGCGAGCGAGACTGGCGCGGTGGACGCTCGTGACAGCGGAAACCGCCCGCGAGCGAGACTGGCGCGGTGGACGCTCGTGACATGCGGAAACCGCCCGCGAGCGAGACTGGCGCGGTGGACGCTCGTGACATGCGGAAACCGCCCGCGAGCGAGACTGGCGCGGTGGACGCTCGTGACATGCGGAAACCGCCCGCGAGCGAGACTGGCGCGGTGGACGCTCGTGACATGCGGAAACCGCCCGCGAGCGAGACTGGCGCGGTGGACGCTCGTGACATGCGGAAACCGCGCGCGAGCGAGACTGGCGCGGTGGACGCTCGTGACACGCCGGCGAGCGAGACTGGCGCGGTGGACGCTCATGACATGCGGCAACCGCCACGTGCGCGGCTCCATGTGAACAGCCCGGCGCTCCAGGTACGCCATAATTGTCCTTTTTGCCGCACACCTGACCCGAACAAACAGCGCCGATGTGTTTCTAGGACGAACCCTCTCTTCAGAAGCTGTAGCCTCTTGGGGTTCGCCCTGGAAGCAGCCTGGAAGCACGTTGACATGAATGCTCAGCACACTCGGCCCAAACAAAAGGGCGCATGAACATCTGAACAGCTGACCCCGGTCTACTCAGATCGTGGTAACACTGTGTCTCAGACTTGTTTCAGACAGGCGTCAGACCCACCAAGTGACCGAGGCTTGTCCACACCGAGCCCCCCGCAAAAGCGCAGCGCCCCGTCTCCACACGCCGGCGGCGAATCCACCCAAGTTGACAACGTGCGCGGCCCTTTCCACAAAGTCACCAGTTGCAATTGGTTGCGAATGGGAAAGTAGGTGGAGAAACTAACGAATCTAAGCAAGCTTAATGTGAACAGCCCGGCGTTCCAGGTGCGCCAAGATTGTCCTTTTTGCCGCACACCTGACCCGAACAAATGGCGCCAATGTGTTTCTAGGACGAACCCTCTCTTCAGAGTCTGTGGCCTCTTGGGGTTCGCCCTACTTATTTGGAAGTAGTTTGGAAGCACGTTGACATGAATATGCTGAGCACACTCGGCCCAAACAAAAGGGCGCATGAACATCCGAACAGCTGACCCCGGCCTACTCAGATCGTGTTGTAACACTGTGTCTCAGACTTGTTTCAGATGGGTGTAGAGCGAGCTGATGCTTTGCTTCCAATTTGGGAGTTCCATTTTCGGATTTCTGCGATTGGTTCTTCATGATGAATCGGATGACTTCGTGCCTTCCATGTAGTGCGGGGCCTGTCATGTTTCACCCGTGCCTTTGCCTTTTTCTCTGTGCTTGGTCAGAGCACAGGCTGCTGGCTGCCAAGTCGCGGTTGCTCCCCTTCTTCATCTGTTTTGGGGTTGATTTCCCAACTGTGAACAACTTAAATCTTGGTTTGCCTTCGGACCCTTGAGCCGGAAAACAACGGGATCCACATGCCATGGGGAGTGAGGCTGGTTTGCTTTTGGGTTCCCGGGCTCCTCTTGTTTGTAGAACCGCCCTGGGAATACACCTGGGTATTGACCCCCATGGATGGCACATGTCCGGCTAACATTTCCCAAGGGTGTCCCAGGGTTCTACAAAAACCCTCAGAATAACCCAAGCAATTCATTCCCGGACCATCCGGGCACCCACCTGGCTGCTGCCTTCCAAAAGGCACCAACTTCCGACGCCTTCTCCATGAACGTGTCGGTTGAGGCTCCAACTCTTAGATCCAGGCCCTCCATTTGCTTTTTGGTCCCTTGGAAAAAAAACATGTCCAGTAGTGATAGATTCCCTTTAACACCAACAGGGAAAAATATTCTTAACCAAGTGAAAGAGGCGAATAGAAAAAGAAAAAAACGGGCTGGCCGTTTGCAGAACCGCGAAAAGTGGACGTTACGTGTGGGTCAAACTCGGCCACCCACCCACGAAACCAACGAAAAGCACGGCTGGGGACCTGCACGAAAAAGAACCCATCCATACAAAAAAAAATCGAAAACAAAAACAGGAGCCCGGCGCCTGGCGAAGCTCTCGTTGGTTTCCCTTCTGAAAGCCCCCAATGAGAAATCCGTGGCTTACGCTTCCTTGCCCCACATGGGCAATCCTGGGACATTTGGAGGCCAATCCTGAAAGGGAAGGTTCGTATGGTGAAACATGGACCCACCCCACCCCACCCCACCCCACCCGCCCCCCCCCAATTCGTGGTGACATACATGAACCCAACTCATCGGACTGAAACCGAACCCCGAGAAAATGCTCAGACAAGCAGCGTGGAGCTAATGTGGTTATTCACAAGGGGGTGCTCTCCAATGGTCATGAGTCTCCACTAACACCTTCTCACTCTCTATAAATCAACCAGGGGTCGAAAAAATGTTTAACCCGCGGTGACCAGTGGTCGTCCTGAAGGTCACCTTAGTCGTCTGGACCTTGGGCTTGGAAGGTGTTGTTTTTGCTTCTCGGTTGGCGGCCAGCGCCGGAAGAAAAAAGAACTTGGACGAACAAGAGCTCCTATGCATCTTGCTGGTTCCAGAGGGAATGAGAATTGGAATCACCCTGAAAGAAAACCATCCAACTGGCTTCCCCAAGACCAGTTCATGCCCGAAACCCGGAAACTCGGTCATTCCTTCATGAGAACGGTTGGTGTGTTACTTTTTTTAGTTACATCCCAAGGCGAGCGGAGCACAAGCGGTGCTCAGTGGAAGCAACTCGAGTCACGCTGCTTGGATGCATCCAAGCGGCCATGCACACAACTCACTTCCTGAGTGGACTGCCCAGAAAGAAGTAACCGAACTTCTTACTCGCCGCTAAGATGGTCCGCCTTCCCAAAAGTGGCGATCAAGTCTGGTTCGGAACTCAGGAAGTAAGACAAGGAAGCCCTGCAGACTGCAGCGAAAACGTTTTCAGCTTGGGCAGTTGTCCACACCCAAAACATCCGCGCATCGATGCCATCCAATCCTCCTTCGCGTTTCCGCGGTTTCAGCCAGCCTTGCTAACAACCTTCTGTGGGTTTCCTTTTCGGCAACCAAAGGCTGGTTGGCAAAACCAATGTTGCCCAGCCCTGGGGTTAAGAAGGGGAACCTTGAGCCAAAAGGCTGTGTCTTTTTTGGAGTTGGTACCCGCTCTTTTTGTTGGCTTAGGAAACTTCGAAGAACACCGAAAAGCACCATACAAGGGCCTTTTAGGTCGAAAGGTCGTCTGTGGGCAGAGACGAACCCAGAAACGCTGCAAATGGAAGGCATTCGACTCGCCTTCCGTCCCTCAGCATAGGTGTCGGGGAGAGATTAGGCGAGCAACACGTGACGAGCCTGCGGATGCAATCTGCTCCACCATCATTATTTGGGTATGGGTCAACATATTAAACCACCAGGATATGGACCGCAGGGTTTTTGTCCATGTTTCCACTTACCAAGTTTGCGGTTTCGGTAGGGCATGATTCCGAAAAACTGGCCGTTTTTGCCAGGGTTCGGGAGGTTTTCAAGAGAGGAGGATCCCTGGAAAGAATGGGGAAGGTACCCCTAGAAAAGTGCTCTCAAATGTCTCAGATGTTGCGAAGTGTCTTTTTCAACCCCGATAGATCTTTTTTGCCCATAACCCAAAAAGTAAAATGGAGGTCAAAAGACAGGTTTGGGGTCGGAAAGTAAGGGTCACCATTCCGTGATCATGACTTAGTTTCCTAGGGCTGGCCGGTCGGACAGTGAGATCTAAGAAGAACTCTGTTTTGGCGGGACCTTGTTTCAGAGCCTGGCCTCCGGACCACCCAAGCACGCGCTCGCTGCGAACCCACACGCACAAGAGGCTGCAAGGTTGCTTGCCCAACCCCCCTTAAGCTCAGCATGCACTCACCCACCCTAAACCGGCGGAAAAATGAAGAAAAACACGGTATGCGCGATGTTTTCCGCACAGCGGCGCCGGCCGCACTTGCGCAAGAAAAACCACTCACTCGATCGCAGACTTGCCCGCCATGTCCGCCTACCGCCAAAACCTACTCTCAGGAGGCCATTTTTGAAGGGTTTGAGCAATGCAGGAGATGCAGGGGATGTAAGGGATGCTGGAACGCCCAGATGCTGGTGATGCAGGGAATGCCGGGGATGCTGGCGAAGTTTGCGAGGACGCAGATGCAGGCAATGCTGAGGAGGGGCTTGAAAACACATCAGCGATATACCCTACGGGTAGGGTTGCCCTCGCTCTTCGAGCTCGAAGACACACAGCGCAGCTGGACTAATTAATTAAAATGGCCCGCGCTTTTGTTGGACATGCTTGGTGATCCTAAGGTGTGGCTTCTCCAATCGAAGTGTATCGTTTTCAGAGGGAAGCTTCTTTTCAAAACTGTAAGCAGAGTTGTAAAAATCAAAACCGGTCGGTATTAAAATGTTCGTAATCCCAGAACCGTGGTAAGGAAAGAAACATTGATCTTGTGGCTCAACTGTTTGGCAAAGCGCCACTGCCCCAAAAAGAGGAAAACACAAAATTGTCTTCCCTCCTCCCCCCAACCCAAAACAGACATGGCTTACTGTAAAGTCCCCCCTTCCTTCCCGCTGAGAAGGGGGGCCAATGGCTCGCCTCACTTTTGCTGCCACGTTTTCGGGTTTTGTCAGAACAGGACTCGCGATTTGTCCTCCTTTGAGTGTTCGGCTGACTTCGTAACGGGAACCTGGGCGCAAAAAAAGACACTGAAAGGGTCCCCAGTGTGAACTGGGCCCCTGTGGGTTTTTCACCCAGGCGGCCAACCACTTACTGGCAACGAAGCAAAGAGTCCACCGACGTTGTCAAAATCACTGTTCACCCATCGTTTTCAGAGACCCAATTTCCTTGAAGAGAATGCAGCGGGTGGCAATTGCCTGAGCCTTTCCTGAAATCGACCCCGAGGTGCTTCTGGCGTCTTTTCTTGAGGGTACCAATACTTGTTGGTTGGTGAAATATGGCAGTACCCCTTAGGGGGTCGTGGCTTTTCGCACAAACCTGGAAGTATTGTTGTTTCTGTTTGTTTATCGTGCCTCGAATCGCATCAACTTTGACACGAACTACTCTGGGCTCGCCACATGCTGTTGAAATGTCGTACCCTCCGGCAAAGTTTGTCCCAGACCAGCGGGCAAAAGAGAAACAAGGGTGTAACATCCACCCCTTGTTGGTACTTGACTTTTGTGTTTTGTTTTTAATGGGGGATCCTCTTATTTGAACTTGAGGCTGCAACAATGGATACTGTATGCTTATGTTTTCTGTTTGTTTCCGGGAACATGTTTTTCGTCAGATCATGCGTTTCCACAGGTCTGGGCTTACAAAGTGATTCTTCTTTCCTGCGCCCGCTGAAAATCGCACCATTGCACGCGCAGCTCTCCGGACACAACGGATTTTTGTTGAATGGACATCAGAACACCAAGGATTCCTACGCAAAGCAGTACACGAACGACTCAAAACAGCAACGCTGACGTTACGCTGTGTTGAATCCGCTTCTCCAAGAACCTCCGCGTTTTCTTCGGCGTTCTCTTTGGCGAGAAATAGTATGGCCGTGGCCCGTAGGGATCGCTTTGATCAATGGGCTAAACCGACCCTTCCCAGCCGCACCTGAGAGATAACCTTCCTCAAAAAAAAGACTGTTCCAGTGCCGTGGTGGGAGGGAGGGTACATGTTGTAAGTCCAAAGGGCGTTCGAAGAACCTCTGTCAGGCACAATGCATCGTCTGTCAGACGCAGCTGACACGTCTAATTAAGAAAAAAGGAGCTTCAGCGGTCAAATGGTCTTGTGCAAATCCATACGACAAGTGCTTCAGCACTCTGCAAGAGCCTCTGACCTCATTAGGTTGTGGCTCAAACAGTGGAACCCCCAAAATGGCAGCTTGGTATGTGGAAACAAAGACTAAACCCGCGCAACCCCAGCTGTTACTTTTTGAGCCACACCTATTTGCCGAAGCTCCCTTTGGAAGGGAAGTTGGAAGGGCGATTCAGTTTGTTTCCGTCACGCCCGAATCGACGAAACAGCGGATCGTGGAAACCGCCGGTCCCGACTTAAAATCATAGCGCTGCTCTCGGACAAAACTTGCTCGCTGGAGGCCCAGTGTCTTTAACGAGGGGAACCTGTCAGGCGAACCCAGCCACAAAGGTGCGACGCTTGGAACACAAGACACCAACCGAAAACCATCTCGGAAAATCCACACGTGTGCTTTTCGGAGAGAAAACAAACATAGTTCGATGAATGTGTCTCTTTCTTGACTCCCCTCAAGCGCGGTTGTTTTGGCGCATCCCGAATTTGGTCGTGGCAAGGCTCGAGCACACCTGACGTCCCGATGAAGCGACGAGGCCCACGCACAGTGCTCAGGCGTCTTGATAAAATTGCATGTAAGTGGCAGAATGCTTCCCGCGAGTCGCGCTGCAGCTGTCCCTTTAGCACCAGTTTCAGGGTTGTGCCACTTGTTTCAAGTTGCTGCTCACATTCCTTCAATGGCCCATAAAAGGAACCAAGGTCCGCTTATTCAAGGCAATCCGCCCTGCTTAGCTTGAGCAGCACCCTGATCTGAAGAGCTTGCTTCCTACCCATTGGGAACCTGAGGGCTTGAACAACCAAACTGTCTGCCACTGTGGCAACCCAGAAAGTGACATTTAGTCACTTTAAGCTCGGGACTGAACACCACAAGAGGGTTCGTTCCATAGGTGTCCTTTTAGGGCTGGTAGATGATTAAACCACCAGGTAAACCAGGGCCAACTATGTGTCTAGCAAAACCACCAAAAAGGACATATATGCTTCTTTCATGCAGCCCTAAGAGACGGCCAAACGCAAATGCGCGCAACGCAGCGCGGTCCCGCGGACAGCACGTCTGCCTCAAACACACACGCTGGGAGGACGCCCATACGAGGAGAAGCTCCTCCCGTTCTGAGACATTGCTGAATCTCACTTGCTGAGTGGATGGCCCAAAAAGAGTTGAAACTTTATATTTACCACCAAAATGGTCTTCCCAAAAAGTTTAAAGTTCATGAACTCAGGAAGTGAGGAATCGATACCTCGTCTCCGGCTTGTTCAGGCCCTAGGCAGACTGCATTGCTTTAAAACACAAGACCAAAAGCAAAAAGAGAGGCAAACAAGTACTGCTTGCTTTCCCCCCGTTTCCCCCCCCCAACCCAACCCAAAAACAAAGATGGTTGCAAACAAGTTGTTGGCGACCCCCCCCCCCAACCCAGCCCAAAAGTTATTATGGCTGGCTATTTCAAGTCAGAAGCTCTCCAGTCCCAGTGACGAGTGAGTCCTCCGCGGGCGGCCCTCTCCCGAGAAAATTTTGGCGATATATATTGACCCTGCTCTGAGACTGGAAGACCGGCGCGATTTGGGTTTGATGCTGGGGTTCCTCCGTTTGGGCATGTCTCAAAACAAAGGATCCATTTGGGTACCGCAATTGCTTTTGTTGTTTTCCTTTTGGCTTCCCTTTAAAACAACCCAAAAACGGGTGCCTCCATGTAACCCCGTGTTTTTCCCGTTTGGCAACAATGGGATGCCTTTTTACGGCGGGCCCCGCAAAAACCCTGGCCAGACTTTTAGCCCCTTCTTGGACATGTGTCTCGTTCGATTCTTTGGTTTCTCGTCTAGGTCCTCCAGTAGAGAGGTTAGAAGAAGGGTACCCTTTTTTCTGTAATCCATTTTAGTAGGGAAACCCTCCCCCAAAAAAAGGCGTGAGAAAGGGCACCCGTTCGCTGGGGGACCTTGTCGTGCTTTTGGACAGGGCTTCGAGCAAGGGCGTTTCCGGGTTGAAGATATGCTTCCGGAAGGGTACCTCGAAGCCAAGTGGGTGGCTTGGCTTTTTTGACAATTTTCTTTGGGGTGGTGTTCAAGCGGACAAAGGACAACCACCCCTTATGGTTTGAGGGTCCAAGCCCTATTAGACAAGCTCTTCCATTTGCTGGGACGGAGATTCTGACTTTTCCCCAGCTGGTGTTAAAGGGAATATAGCACAGGAAAGAACTAAGGAACACGGAAATCAACCATGGCCACCGCTGAATTGCTGCAGTGACCCAAGTGACCAACTTTGTGCGAGTTCGATGGAAAATTCACGGTTGTCCAAAGAGTCCAAAGATCCAGTCCACTCTGAACCAACATCCACATTTAATGCAAAGCATGGCTGCGCGATGCACGGTGTTTAACGAGGTGCGCCAGTAGACAGGTTAGAATAAGGGTACCAACTTTTTCTGCAGTTTATTTTGGTAGGGGAACCCTCCCAACCAAAAACGGGGTGAGGAAGGGCACCTAGTTGGGGGAACCTAGAAATACCCCCTACTCCAAGTACCCTCTAGGGTATGATGTCGACCCTCTACGAAAGCCGGGATATTCAAACAATACCAACCAAAAAACATTATCTAGTTGACAAAAAACGGGAAGAATGAACGGAAGACGGCGTTCCAGCGACCCGGTCTCCAGCCGCTCAGAGCAGCCTTCGGCTTCGCGGCGGCGCGCATAGGAGGCTCGGCCGCGAAGGTCGATAGCTCGGCCCGGACAGAAGCTCAACTCTTTTGCTTTCATCGAATTTGCGCGATCGCCCTCGTAGCACCAGGTCTGCAAACAGTACAAAATAAGCTCAGGCGACATCCCCAACAGCACCACGCCCTCCCACCCAGAATCCTCGCGGAACCCGCCCCGGAACCCACCTCGCCGCCGGCTTTGCTGAGGATGCAGCCTTGTAACTTTATAAAGCAAAGCTAGACCGCGCAATCGCGCCCTGATCGCTGCGCAATCAGGGCCTGATCGGGGCCCGACAGTGCAATCGCCGATCGGACCGGGGCCCAATGGTTCCGTGGTGCAAGCGGGCTCCCACCAACCCCAGCCACCCATATTATAGCTCAACGCTGATTTTTCTCAGGATGCGGCCTTACAACTGTATCTAGCAAAACTGGGCGATGCCAGCTTGGCACAGTTGACGGCGCAACCGGGCGAACGGCGCAATCGGGCCCCGACGGTGCAATCGGGCCCCGACCTGGGCCCGGTGAACCTCGCAAACCCTCCTCGTGGAACTCCGCGTGCGCTGCCCCGTTTCTTTTGCAGAACTTGGTGGAAACCTGGTGGAGCGTTTTGAAACCTTACCCCATAGCCCTCGCAGGCCTCGTGGAACCCTCGGAACCCAAAGCCCACCAAGTAACACTCAGTAATGCCCAAGCATTTACCCTGCTGCACAGTGAGTCCCGCAACAACGCGATCCAACATTTCGGGCCGCGTTGTCTGCCCAAGTGAGCAAGTCAAAACAGTGAAAGTGTGATGAAAACCATTGATTTCGGCTTTGCTTAGTGTTCCGCCCATGAGCAAAGCGATCTGCTGAGCCCTCAATTTACTCTCGGATGGCTTTTCAGACGGCGGGCGCACGACACATTGCTTCCCAGAACATTTGTGGAACCCTTGTGAAACCTTGTGGAGCCTTGTGGAACCCTTGTGGGATCCTTGTGGAACTCTGTAGAGCCCTGTATCAGGGCCGCGCCGGACCATCTTGCAGAACCTCGTGCAACCCTGGTGGAACTTTGGTGGAACCTTCATGCCTCAAACCACCCCGGACCACCAGGCAGCCCTCACAGAACCTCGTAGAAATCTGGTGGAAGCCTGGTGGAACCCCGGTACAATTTCATGGAACCTTACCTCGCAGAACTTGGTGGAACCCTGGTGGAACCCTGGTAAAACCCTGGTGGAACCCTCGTGGAACCCTCGTGGAACCTTACCTCAAACCACCCCCCCGCAGCCCTCGACCTGGTGGAACTGTGGTGGAACCCTGGTGGAACCCTGGTGGAACCCTGGTGGAACCCTGGTGGAGCCCTCGTGGAACCCTCGTGGAACCTTACCTCAAACCACCCCGGACCACCCCGCAGCCCTCGCAGAACCTGGTGGAACTCTGGTGGAACTGTGGTGGAACTGTGGTGGAACCCTCGGGGAACCTTACCTCAGGGCCGCCCGCAAAGCTTTCGAAAGGAACAAAAAAACTGAACATCGGCGAACGACCTGTATTTCCAGCCCCTCCCCCGGCTTTGAGCTCCCTTCCAAGCCAAATGGCCACGGGAAATTCGACACAAAGCGGTCGGTGCAAAGAAAAAGGGTCAGGCGAGAGCCGCGGGCGCCTGGCGAGCGACGGCGAGCGACGAACCAAAAAGCTTCGGCGTCCGGCGTCCTCCGAAGGGTCACATTAGTTGGGCGGGAACCCTCGAAATTCTGGGTGTCCTTTTCTAGGTCCTCTCCTAAAAAAGTCGACCCTCTACTCAAAAAGGAGGTATGTACCATGGAAAACATATCTTGGTCCTCCAGGTTTGGAGGTTAGAGTAAGGGTACCAAAAAGTTGTCTGTAGTCTATTTAAGTAGGGGAACCGTTTCCCTCTAAAACAAAGAAAAGGTACAGAAACAAAAACGGAAGAGAAATGAAGCCAACATTGGGGGAAGCCGTGCCCATTTTCCAGGTCCTCCAGTAGAGAGGTTAGAAGGGGTGCTTGTACATACCTCTTTTACATACCCCTTGGGCAAATGAGCCCAAAAGGCCTGCTGATGTTCATACCCCTTTTCCCAAAAGGGGTATATACCCCTTTTTCAGCGGGTTGGAAACCAGGGAAGCCAAGAGGTATGAACAAGGGGTACGTACTTCCACCCTTTGGAGATGGAGATCTTGCGAGCGCCACGCCCTATCTGGGCTGCCCTCAGATCCCCCGCTAAAAGTGGCTAACTTTTAGTGGGTGAACTTCGGAACCTACCACTCAACACTGAAAAGCAGAGAAGCCCTGGGAATCACTAGGACCTAGAAAAGGGCACAGCTTCCCCCAATGTTGGCTTCATTTCTCTTCCGTTTTTGTTTCGAAGGTACCTTTTCTTTGTTTTAGAGGGAAACGGTTCCCCTACTTAAATAGACTACAGACAACTTTTTGGTACCCTTACTCTAACCTCCAAACCTGGAGGACCAAGATATGTTTTCCATGGTACATACCTCCTTTTGCATCTATTTCCAACCTGGTGATGTTGGTTTCCGTGGCACTCTTTGGGGTAACGTCCCTTTAGCTTCGCACCCGGTCGGCTTCCGTGAAGGATTTCGCCAGCAGGCAAACAGACATGGACCCAGAGTTTCCTTTTTGGAGGGAAGCCTCCAAAGGTTGCTTGAACCATAGTGGTGTAAGCCATGGATGGCAAAAGAGAGGGAAATTGAATAAATAAATAAAAATGAGAGATGACAACAAGTGTCAGTCTGCATTGTTTGGTGCGCACATGGCATGATCACAATCAGCCTTGCACGCATTGGCCTTCTGGAAGAACACCCCTCTTCCAGGAAGGGCCCTGCATGACCTTCCAAAAAGGGGAGTCTTCGTCCTTTTGGGGTGTCTTAGAAAACACCTCTGAAGTGGCTGGTTTCCTGGTGGCTTTATTTCTCACACCACTCAAGGGGTACCGAAAAAAGCCAAAGCATGGCACGGTGGCATGACACAGCTTTCATGGGAGGTCTAAAGTACGGCACGGCACGGGTAGCGTTAAGCCCAGGAGAGCGGTGAGAGGGTCAACCATGGAACGGTCGGCGCGCGACCCGCTGCGCGGACCTTTCTTCAAGGACCCTTTCTGGTGGGTTCAAGGTTCGGAAGGGTATCAATAGTACCCAAACAAAAAAGCCGGTGCTCTTCTTCCTGGCGGGTTCTTGCACCCACGAAACAGGCGCCCCCCTCTTGCCCCAAAACACACAAAAAATCAGGCGCCCCTTCCCCAAAACGGGGGAGAAAGAAGAAGAAAATGACATGCAAAACACACCCGGCATGCCACCCTCAACGGCCTCCAGCGAAGGACAAGATTGGGTCCGCCGGAAGCAACGCCGCTCCCGCTCCCTAGACCGCGAGTCACTCGGCGCGAAGTCAAAGAACTCCAAAGACCAGGAGCTTCCAAAGAAGCGCTACCCCTTACACACACAAGACCCGTGTTTCGCGTTGGTATGATTGGTCGACCCACTCGGTGCGGCAGCAAAAAAAAAACGAGCTTTTGTTGCAGCCCCCGAACCCCAAAAATGAACAGAACCGAAAAACTGGAGAAAACAAAAGAGGAGGAAAACAACATGCCAAGAACCGTGAGGGAAACACGACTTTGACTTATCCGGAGACATTGGGAATTCTTATTGGAATCCAAAACAAGAAAAGGAGCACTCGGGTTCCCTTATTTTGTGACGTTATTTTGTGGATGTCCTGGATGTCCCTTATTTTTAGACCGTGTTGTGGCTTCCACTAGTCTGAGACAAACCTAGCGGTTCTCAAAATTGTGGACTTTTTCTAGCCAAACGCTGCCAACCATTCTCTTCCAAAAGCAGAAAACTGCGCTGCTCTCCAAATCTCCAAAACCCAAAGTTCAGGAGAACTGGACTCTGGTGATCTGACAAACAGCTTCCAATCGGCGGGCAGGCGAAACACGTTCTCAAGCAGAATCCGCGAATCCGATTTGGGACTCCTTCAACAGGTTCCCCAACTTGTGATTCTTCACGGGTTTGTGGTAGACTCGACCGACAAAAGATGTTTTTGTTTTCTTTAGGTTTGCCATGTGATCACCCAGTTCTGTCTCCCATGCCGAGGAGAGGATTGAAAAACGAAGGGGCCCCTTCGTACCCCCAGTGAACATCCCAATCCCCACTAAAATAGACTAAACTGGGGGGGCACCTACCCCAAAATGGTACCATTGGTTTTGACCCACAGCCATATGTGCTGTTTGTTCGGAACTTCAAAGGCCCGAAATCTCGAAAAATATTGCCTCAGCTTTCTTCGGCGACCGAGGTGCTCGTGTTAAACCAAAAGTTTGCCCTACTCCAAATAGCCTTGTTTTTTAAGGGTATTTTTGGAAAAACCTGGGATCCAAAATGATGTCTGAATCTCATTTTTTGGAGTTGGTGCCCCTTGTTCGTGGTTTTCAAGGAAAACCAAAATAAAACCGTTGCACCATTTTGCCGGGAAGAAAAAAGCAACGCCCTCAGAAACCCCGCCAATGGCTGAGGTGTTTTTTTTGCATAGCTCTGGCATTCGCCTAACCCTGGCACATCCTGGCGTGCACGAAAGGAGACACTAGCGGACAAAGGTTTGGGGTGGGTTTCAGATAGGTTTGGGGTAGCCCGTTTAGGGTAGTTCAGGCCCGGCATCGTTTTAACATCCTCAGCATCACCAGGCTTTGGTGGGTTCCGGTTGGCTCAGGGTTGGCTCACTTGGCTCCGGGCCTATTGAGAGCTGGCTGTGCTTGAGGTAGATGGTTTAGTGCTGGTTTATGGTGGGGTTTCTTGGGGTTGGTCTGGGGTGGGTTTGGGACTGGCTTAGGGTGGGTTTTAAGTTGGCTTCGGCCATGGTTGTGTTTTAAGTGGGCTTAGGGCCACCATAAACCAGAACTAAACCATCTACCTCAAGCACAGCCGCCCCCACATTTGCCCTCAACAGCCAACCCTGAGCCAACCGAGAACCCACCGAAGCCTGGTGATGCTGAGGATGTTAAAACGATGCCGGGCCTGAACCTACCCTACCTACCCTGAACCCACCAAACCTTTGTCCCATCGAACCACCAACCAACCAACCCAACCCAACCCAACCCAACCCAAACCAACCAAACCAAACCAAACCAAACCAAACCACACCAAACCAAACCAAACCACCAACCAACCAACCAACCAACCAACCACCTGCCAGGGCTAGCCCTGTGCCAGGGCTAGGCCAAAAAACACCCCTTCCCCCCGCCAATGTCCCCCCAAAAAACCAACACACACAAATATAGATTTCGGCAACCAGTTTTGCAAGGCAAAGACTCTCTCCCCTAGCAGAACATCCGGAGATATTGCCAACTCTGAAAATCCATCAACCCGAAAGGACACTCCCTCATCTTAATGGCCAAGGTGATGTTGAAAACCGACTGAAATCTGGGCCTGGTTTTTTGGTGAGTGCCCGTTTAAAAGACGCCCCTACAATGTTGGAACCCCCGACTCGTCCACTTCGGGCCGAGTCGGCTGTTGACCGATCCTCTGCAAAAAGTCTATCAAAAAATGCAAAAACTCAAAAAAAAGAGTTGGAGAGACACCAAATGGGTGAGGCTCAAAATTTAGGGGCAGGGGTTGCGTTGGTTTTGGTTTTTGTTTCCATTTACCTAGGGGCCATGTTTGGTACATGTTTTTGAGCCACAGACAAATGTCGCCATCACTCCCAAAGTAGAAACTGATCAAAAGCCTTCATGCCCGAGTCCAGTTCTGAACTCCGCTGGCGCTCTTCACCCCGTGGCCCTTTCCCAGCTTGAAGTCGGAAGTGAAAGTTTTGCGGGATCCAAAAACGGTCCCCCCGGCCTTTGTTGGTTGGCACATTTTGGAAAACCTGTTCTTTGTTGCCCATTGTAGATCCCTCCTTTTTAAGTAGGGGGTTGACATGACATGAACTGAACAAAAAGCAGGTACTTGGAGTAGGGGGAGTGGTTTCCTTTGAGAGCGGGACGCCCGGCACTCGTGGTTTTGAGAGCTGTCTTCCCCTTGCTTGAGCACACGCACCAGGCAACGTCCGATACTGAAATTGTGTCGACGAGCGTAGACAAGGACAATGAAGCGGTGAAAGTCCGGGCTCATCGTGTCCAGCATAGCCTCGGAACCAGCTGAAGACTTGCTCCGCCACTGTGTGAGGATTGCACTTGCACTGAGACACGTGACCTCGAGCATGAAACTTGTCCTCTGCCCAATAGCGGATGGACTTCAAAGCATGCCTCTCCTGTTCCTTGGGCAGAACGGCACAGCAGCGACGGTAGATGACGCAATTGCCCTTTGGGAACTCCTGCACAGCGCCCTCCAGGCCCGAGATAGCCACCTGGTTCTTCTCGGGATTCTGCAACTCTTTCACGGAAACGATCATGACAGTCTCGGGGCTCACATTATGAACCGTCCGTTGTTAAACGTCTTAACAACGCCGGATTTGCAGCCTGCCGCCTCGATTGGGAGGAGAGCGCGCGCACTTGGTTGCGATCTTCTCGCGCCCGTCCATCGCAAGCGCGGTGATCTCCTCCTCGTCCACGAGCTCCTTGAGGCCGGAAGTCCGCCATGCCTTGTACTTGTTGAGCAAACTTACTGAAAAGGGTTGCTCGATGTCTGGAACGCAGCTTCCTCCAATCTTTGAACTCTTGCCGCATCTTCTGGGCGGAGGTTGGAGACTCTGCTGCGTTCATGGCCGCGGGGGCGACACCCGGAAAAGGCAAACGCTCTTGCCTGAGAAGGCTTGAAGCCTGACGAGTCGCAAGAAGTTGACAAACCATTTTAGGGCTTTGCTCGCAGAAAAAGTCTTCAAAGTTCTTCTGGCAGACAAGAGACAATGTACGACCCCGCAACTTCTTGGGGCCGGCGGCTGCAAAGCTGCCGTAGACCTCTCAGGTGAGCAGGGACCCCAGCGCATGCTCCAACTCGCAAGATCGAGCCATGCTGCTCTCGAGCCTTCGGGCTATGTGAAACGCAGACTAAGCAGAAGCTACAAAAGCAGAACCAAGATGCCATGCATTAGGGCGCATGCAAGCGCGATGAGTGGCTCCAAGCAATGGTGCCGCGGCGACCTGTCTTCTTGTCTCAGTTCCGTGATTTTCGGCGCTCAGAAGGGGTCGGGCTATCTCAGCTAGTAGCCTGAGCGGTGAGCAAAGAGTGGAACATGTGCATTGACACCGCCGCGCTTGCCAAACATCCCATGCAGTGTCTAACCTGTGTTTACGTGGCCCTGCATTCATACAGGTGTAGTTTGCCTGCTTCGGAGGGGGGGGAGAGGAGGAGAAGAAGAAAAAAAGGAGGTCGGCGTTTTTCGCCCCCCCCCCCCCTTCCAGATCAGAGTCAGGCAATAGTACGACCTGTTTGGACCATCGTACACGCAGAAGCAAGATCAGATGAACGACTTCATTTGAATGCATGATGCGTGATTTCAGACAAGCAAGAATGACATCGCGTCACGGTTTTCCTCTTTTTCCTAACTGTGGAAAAAAGGGCCCGTATAGCGTCCCTCTCTGTTTCCCTTCCAGGTTTCCTTCAGACCAAGATGACAAGGGTATCTTAAAATATCTAAAAAACAACGCGCATCGTGCATCCAATCTTCGACTCAAAGTGCAGGAAGCCATTCTTGACCTGCGAGCAAGGTGAACACTTCGACTTGGGGAATATGAACCGCCGTGGCCCAAATTGATCAAGGGTTTCATGACTGCTACATCAAAAGCGGGTGTTTTGAAGCCACGGCACATGTATTTCAGAGACTTGGGACTGCATCCCAAAGGCCAATGGGGTGCCTCCTGCCTGCCTGCCTGTTTGCCTCTCCCTCGCATCTCGCATGTCAACTACGCAGAATGGCAGGATGTCACTGATGATATTGCGGCAAACAAGACACAAGGACAGATCAATCAATCGAAATAAGTAAAGCTAGCTTGGATGTTGCCAGTTAAGACCACTCTGGTGGCACACGGGCAAGTCGTGTTGAGTTCATCTACATATTGAACCAAAGATGCGATAGCTGGCTACCTGTCAAAACCTAAAGCGAAAGCCAGAAAACACCCCCCAAGGTACAGCTCAAGGCACAGCTCAAGGTATGCGTGTCAACCGGACCCATATCCTTCACCCTGTTGCTCAACCAATGACCTTCCCGGGTGTTAACAGGAATCCGGATGCATGAGAAACACCTGAACATTGCCTGCAACTTGTTTTCTGGAGGTTTTTTCTTTTCCAACTTTCTTTTGCTGGAAAAAGCCAGCCATGTTTCACCTGGTTGCAAAGTGGAGATCTTTTTTTTGGAGCCCTGCGGAACGAACCCAGGTTCTTTGGTCAATACGTGGATGGCTTTCTTGGGCACACCTAGCGAGTCCTGCCAATTACAACCCGGGAAGACTTTCGGGGGGGCATTGGCATCATTTCGGCCAAAGCGAACGGTTGACGTTGGGTTAGGGGAGCCAAAAATTTCTCAAATTTTAGCAGCTCAGTGGATTTGGAGTTCAACCACTAAACGACAATAAGCAAAAATGGAAGAAATGTTTCCCAACAACAACCATGAAAGCATGGTGCTGGTTCACCTTTTCACTTAAGCCACTGGTTCAAAACCCGGGTAGATGAAGCTGCTTAATTCTTTCATTTTGATACCAGGTGTTGACCATGACTCACTTGGGCTTTGTACTTAGATGGCTGCTTGGATGAAATCCTGTAGGTGTATCAACCATTCATGGGGCTTCATCCAGAACTGCCAGACTCGGTCATGAAAAGCAAATTCCCCTCGCCTGTTGAAATGTCCTTTGCCCAAACTGGACGTGGTTGTACAACCCTGGGTATGGTCGTACAAAGCTGTTTTTGTGTGCAGCCTCCAGAACCCAAAAATGAGCAGAAGGGGAAAAAGCTCAAAGGACCTAAAGACATGGCAACAGTGAAGCTATCCCTCTCACACGCAAGCCCAGCTCGGACCTGATCACCTTTTGGGGGCCATGAAAACCGGTGGCCCACTTCCTCAGATGCAAACAGTGGAATTCCAGGGGAGAAAAAAAGACTCGGCGCTCTTCTTTTTGCTTGAGTTTGAAGGAATCGGAACCCTTACCCCAAAAAGAAGGGGAAAAAGGAAGCAACCCACTGGGCAACAGAGAAATCAGACAAGCCCAAAGGTCGGATATGGTCGATTTGCTTTGGGCAAGGCCACATGTCTTGTCGGGTGTCTTTGGCACGTTTTGCCTTCGCCTCAAAAACAACGGTCGAGCCCGTGGCATACGCATTTCCTTAAACCGAGCACTAGTGCCCTTGGGAGCAAAAGGAGGTTCTTCAAACTTGGCTTTGAAGATGTTTAAAGGGGAGCCACAATCAAAACCCAGTATTAAAATGGTTGACCGAGAACCATGCAAGGAAATACAAAGGCGGCCGCAGCTGTTTCTGGCTGGGACTGTCCCTTATTAACCTTCATCTACCCGGGTTTTGATTGTGGCAAGAAACCCTGCCGATCGTCACATGAGACTCCAAGCGACACTCCCAAGGTGCCACTAAAACGCCGCATACTTACCATGACCGGTTCGCTTGAACGCCAACCAGGGAAACAAGTAACTTCGCAAACGGCAACTTCCATTGCAAAAGTGCATGCCGAACTGGAATTCAATGGAATTTTATTCGGAAAGGGATCGCTGTCCGTTCCCCCTGCTAATGGTTTTCCCTTTTGGTGTGTTGTATGGAAACCGAACCAATAAAAACCGACTAGCCTAAAAACCTCAGGAACGGACGATTCGCTGGGAACTGCCCAGTAAACAATCTCTGGTTGCGGTCCCTTTAGAGTGAACACCTACGTGGAACCGGAAAAAGAAAGGTTAAACCGGACGATCCGCTAAAAACTGCCAAGATGTGTTTTTGTTGCCCCCCAAACTCCCTTCCTGAGTAGATGGCCGGAAAAAAAAAGAGTCATCAAACTGCTTTGCCACTAAAATCGTCTTCCGGAAAAGTGTTTCAAGTCCATGATGTCCATGAACTCAAGAAGTGATGTCGGATAAGCCTGAAACTTTCAGTTTCCCTTCTTGGGCGGTTTGGACTGGTGCTTTGGTGGTTCAGGAGAAGTTGCCCATTTACCTTCTACAGGAAGCAGGGACCCGTTCAAATCCCAAACCACCAATCCTTTGACAAGCAGGGAACCCTTCAAATCCCAAAACACCGGGCTCCAGCCATCCGAAACTTCCATGAACCTGAAGCTCCCAAACCTCCCAAAGCTGACGGTTGACGTTGGGTTTGGGGAGCATTTGTTTTAAATAATTTTAGCAGCTCAGTGGATTTGGATTTTCAACCACTAAACCACAATAAGCAAAAATGTAAGAAATGTGTCCCAACAACAACCATGAAACCACCTCTCACCCTGGCACTTGTCGCCCCCATGGTCCAAGCCCCCCCCTCCGAACCTGCACTCAGCTGGAACCTTCCCTGGGTCCCCCGTCCGGCCTGCGGAATGAGGAGGTCGCTGGTTGGCGCGAAATCCTGAAAGAGGACTCCAAGAAAAACCCAGGGGAACCCAAGGAAAACCAAGCAAAGACCGAGGGAAAAGCAGGGGAGAACCGGGAAAACCGAGGAGAAAATTTTATAAGAAGCAATAACGAAACCAAGACAAACCAAGGGAAAACCAACGGACAACCACGGGAAAACAAAGAGAACAGCCAACAAAACCAATAACAAAACCAGGGGATTCCAACATGTGTTGTTGCTAAAGGAAAACCAAGTGAAAACCAGTAACCACAGCAAGTAGGTTATAGCTTAACTATGAAAACTCACCACTTGCCTGACGTATCCAATCGTTTCCAGAGTTAAAAACCATGAGAATGTCCAGTTGGTTGGCTTCCGAATGCTAGAACCGGAATCCACAGTTCAAGTCAACTACAAATCAGAATCCCTCGAAAAGGGTGGTTTGGTGCGAGCCCGTGTTTGGAGGTGTTCCATTTGGGGGTGGGAAACCACATGTAGCCTCTGCAAGAACTAGGGGTCAGATCCAAACCCTTCGACCCGGGCCCCAAACCACCAGCTGAGGGAACTCATGTGGCTGTAGGTCAAGAATAGGTACCCAAAATGAAACGATGGTAAATGGACCCGAGGAATAAAACCTGCGGTCCAATTCCTGGTGGTTTCATTTTGACCCATACCCACGTGTTTCAAAATAGGAGGCCCCATTTTGTTTTTGTGCATTTCCTTTTGCCCTCGGGCCCCTTTTGGTGGGCACTCCCCCACATGGCACATGGAGGGGAATTTCCTGGAAGATCGGTTTCCTCGTGAAGGGACACAATGTCAGGTGCTGTGGCTGGGAGAAGAATGCTGACCCCATATTCAAGCCCGATTTCTGAATAGGGGGGTGTCCCTGGGTTTAGTGGGGAATCATTTTGGGCCCCCCATATCAATAAATTGGGTTTGATTCATACGGGGTCAACATTACTTAGAAGCAACACAAAAACACAAAACACCAAAGGAACCCCGCCGAACCGCCGAACGAGCCGCACTCCTCAGCGTCCGAGCCAGCTCTCTCCGAGCCTCCTCTCACCGAGCCTGTTCTTACCTGCGAAGCGACGCGCACGCCCACACCCCTCCCCCCCCTGCCATGGACACCTAGAGTCTATTTTGCAACCATGAGCCCTAAAAACCAATACCCTAAAAGGAGGAGGTTGCAAACATAGACCCGAAGTGTCCACCATACGTCCCCCCCCCTTCCCCCGACCCATCCGGCACCCTTCACTGAGGACCCGGCAGAGTCGGCACAGGTCAACAGCCTCGTCCATTCGGCTTCCAGGCTGCCCTGCGTTCGATCCACTCCGTTGGGCCCGTCTTTCCATTTTTTCTGGACTCGGCGGGCGAGGATTCGGACCCCCGAACTGCTGGGCTTTCCTTTTGGTTTGCCTTTCGCGCCACAAAAAGAAGTGCTACCCCCCGGCAGGGTAGCCCTGCCTCCAAGTATCCGTGTCGTAAGTTGGTATGGCGTCAACCCTCTACTGTACTAAACCAGGAGCTTTTTACCATGGAAAACCGCTTAGTTTTTCAAAAAATACCCTGAAGCAAGGAGTAGGGAATATCTCTTTTATCCCAACCTCATGATCGGGATTCCTTTCACCTCGGTTCTGAAAGGTCTTGGCCTTTCGGTCTGTTTTGTGGGAGTTGGTAGCCCTTTTTTGGGGGGTCTTCAAGGACAACCGAACGGAAAACCAAAATCCATGTTGGGTCCAAATCCCAAAAGGAAAACATGCTCAGGAAAGGCAAGAAGAGTGAGTCAACTCGGTTTGGGAATCAAACCCTGGGTTTGGGAGGAGCGCGGGAACAAAGTCTTAAGGTGAATTGGGAGCCACATGGTCCTTCCTGCTCCCCTTGTGAGGCTCTGGGTCGAAATCATCCTTGCGAAAGCTCAATGGCAGTCCAAAAATGCCCCCAACCTCCAAATACCACCGCCTGTTTGTTCAAATATCATGTCAACCCTCTGTTGCAAAAGGGCTCGGTACACGGAAATCCGAGCGTTGAGACCCTGGCACCGTTGAGTCCTCTCAAGCTCTTGCAATCCCAGATAGAGGAACGTTCATTCGACAACGTCGCCAGGAAAACTGACACAATGGGTGGGTATTTTTCGTGTTTCCGCGGTTTGGGTGGTTTTGGTCGACCAAAAAGAAAGCGAAGCCATTTTGGGGGGTCCGAATCCTAAACAAAAGACGCCGACCCAAATGGCTCCGGAGCCGAATCGCTGGGTTTGGTGGGTGTTCAGGCGGGAAATCCCATTTACCCCGCAAGGGTTCACTTCTCTGAACCACCAAGCAAAACCACCAAAGAGAACTTAAATGCCCTTTTTCTCGGCTAAGGAACCGGATGGGGCTTTCAAACCCAGAAACGAGTCCGCCCATGAACCACTAGACCAAGTACCAATGTCAACTTGCCTGGAATTAGGACCCCAGCAAAAAACGAGATATTGTTTGCCTGCAATTGAAAAACAACGAGGACCCCAAAAACTTGGTTGACGTTGGAAGGCGAGCAAAGATTTAAATCTTAGCAGTTCAGTGGAATTGGATTTCAACCACTAAACCACAACAAGCAAACAAAAAACAATAGAATGTGTCCCAAAGCAACCGCCATGAAAAAGCGACACAAGAAAAGGGGGGTCTAGACCACAAAGCTTCTGGATGCCTCTGTCGTCTCATCCTCCTGGGAGAAAGCCGAAAGCCAACAGGCAGATCGATGGAGTTCGGATCGATGATTTGGCGTCGATTTTGGATCGGAATGCTGACACTGCCCCCGTAACCTCCAAATACTCACTCCTTCTTTCCTTTTTTTTAATTAACCCGGGTTTCCATGGTAAATACCGATCCCTTTTCTGGTAGAGGGTCGACATTATACCCCAAAAAAGAGGGTATTTGGAGTAGGGGGTGGTTGCGTTGCTTTCGAAAGCTGAAAAGGGGAAAGCCCTTTTTCAGATCAGCTGAAAAGGGGAAGCCCTTTCTCAGATCAGCTTACCCCCCCCCCAATCCCCCGTAATCTCCCCCAAAAAAAAAAGCTGGTAGGTTTTCCAAAACCTGGTTTTCACGGTAAATACAGGGTCAACATCATACCAACGCAAAACAGGCGGTATTTGGAGTAGTGGAATGGGTGGTTTGGAGTGTTGGAGGCGGGGCTTGTTTCCCATTTCCTCAAGAACCTGAGCAGCACCCAGATATCGGACCCAACAGCCCCGATTCGCCCGAAAGGAACCAAATCTCCTTTTGAACCCTCCGGAAAGCTGCCTGGAAAGCCGTATGGCCGTTTTTTTTTGGACGGAACCCGTATTTGGATCATTTTTCCCGTATGGTCAGTTTTTGCTGGCCGGTGGCCGTATTTGGCCGTATGCAACCCGTATTTTTTCAACAAATTGTTGACAAAAAGCCGTAAATAACCGTATGGTCATTTTTGTGTGGCCCAAGCCGTATGGACAGAAAAAAACGTCACATATGGGTTTCCAGGTGCATATATATATATATATGGAAGATTACACACGTGCGAGAAAACATCGGAGTCATCAAAACAGGACACCGCTTGTCAGAGGAACCCTCTCCCCCCGCACACCCTACCCCACACCCCCTCCCCACAAGATAGACCTAATTCCTATTTAACAAATACAAAGAAAAACCACCCCGTGATTCCTCCGTTTCCGAAGACGACACACAATCGTCTTGGCAAGGGGTTTTCCTGTTGATGTCCCTTGAAAACCCGCAAAAACGGGTATCCTCAAAAACAAGAGAGACCCAACCCTTCGGGTCAAACACCCACATCCAAAGTCCATACATTTCCACGTCTAAGCCCAAAAGCCTGAAAAGTGGCGAACGGAACCAAAGCCACCCATCATACCAGCGGCTCCTGCGGTTCCTGTGGGTGGGTCTTTTTCAGGGTACCCTTTCATGTGTAGTTTGAAGGGCAGCCAAACGAAACCAAAAGGATTTTGAGTGTACCCCATTTTGAGACAAACCCCTTTTTTGGATGGAACACACCTGGCAAAGATTGACCAATGTAAGCTGTCCAAACTGATCCCTTGCTAACAGCGAGAATAACTTGTGGGTTCAATGGAAACCCAACCGCTGCAAACCTAAGGAACCGGATGGCTGAGAACCGCCAGGTAAAGCGAAAAACCATTCAGGAAGCCCCGCCTTCCGAAATCCACCCCGCCATTCTCCCCATTCTGAATGGGGTTCGCATCTAGTTTTGGAACCATGCGAATCTTGTGTGGAAATGAGTCAAGCGACGTTTGTGTATCTCAAATTAGAGCAGTGGGGGGAAGGCCCGAATCCAAATTGGTTCCCTCCCATGTTTTCTTTTTTTGTTAAACATTTTAAAGCCGCTGGGTATTCGGAGGTTGCGGGGGTACACGCAGCTCCGTTCTGCCCCGAAATGTCAAACTGATGGGCCACCCCGAGTTTCAAATTGGACAGTTTGAAGACCTAAGGGCCGAACCTCGAAAAATGTTCATAAAGCGGGCAAGGCCGCCCTTTTTTGGGGCTGGTGGGGTTGAAAGAGGCGGTACCCTTCCTCCCACGTTGCCATGGCATGGGGAGGTACCTGCAAGATCAATTTCATCTTGAAGGGACCGGGCCTCAAGTGCCATCTTCCTGGGAGGGAGTGTATATGCCTTGGGGCCTGGGGTCAAAGCAAGCCCATTGGACCTCGCTTTCTTTTTGGGGGGATCTGGTTCAACGCCCAAATTGGCATCCCAGGCATCAGTTGCCATGGCCTCTTGCTTCCGGACTGTGCCCGTGGCCTAGAAACTTGGCTGGACAAATGGGACCCCTGCAGAAAAAAAAACGGTTTTACCTAATTAGAGAAAAACAAAAAAAATGAGGGGAACTAATTCTGGGGAAGGAAGTACATAAATTTGATCAATTGGTCCGTCCCGAAAAGGAATACGAAGGTATGTTCGGCAGCGAAACGGGTCCCTTTAAACCCAAACAGGGAAGCTTGAAGGAAAGAGAAAAACACCATATGGGTATGGGAAACAATTAAACCACCAGGGGACCGCAGGTTTGAGTCCTTCGTTCCATTTACGAGGGTTCCAGTTTGGGGCGCGTTTGTACCCATTTTTTGACCCACAGCCAGATCCCTAAGCAAATGGAAGAAAAAAATCCGCCGGGCGCCGGACTGTCGAGTTGCTGCAGGTCGTAGAAGTGCGCGGAGCTTGAAGCAATGGTTCGGTCCAATCCTCAGGTCAATGATCGTGTATAACACATGGCTGTGGGTCGAAACCCGGTTATCCCCCTGTGAACATCCCAATCCCCACTAGACCAAAATGGGTGGTGAATTCACCTATCCCAAAATGGTACCATGGCCACATCTCCCAAAAGGGCCTGGGGAGGGAGGGAAGGGGGGAGGGGATAAGGCCTAGGCGTCATAAGAGCTATGGGCTCCCTCCCCTGCCCCCCCGGTTATGACTGAGTTGGTGGAAAAAACCAAAAAAAACGCCGGGCTGTTGTGTGGTGTGGTTTCTCCGCCCAATGAGATCATGAACGTCTAGAAGAACCTACGGCCCGACTCCGGGCCAAGCAAGTGTGCCATGGTCGAAACTCCCCTTGGCCTACCCCTTGTTTCAGTTGGTATCATGTCAACCCTCTACTACAAAAGGAGGTATTCACAGGGGAAAACCCATCGTTTTTTCAACAAATACTCTTTAAAAAGAAAAAAGTTTGGGAGTGTGGGGTATGGTCATGGTTTCCTTAATAGGAATCATTGTAGTGGTTATGGATCCTTGGATGCCCATCCCTGTTAGCCCTAAGTAAAGGAACTGGGTCGTTTGACCATGGCACATATTATGAGTTCTGCTTCGTTCGTCTGAAATGTTTGATGAATTGTGGAGCTGTGGAGGCCCCGGAGTCCGTAAAGAACATCGAAAGGCGACCTGCAATGAAGCTGTGAGCATATTACGAACAACCCTTCCATCTACCCTCTCGGGGAACAGGATTTTTAAGGTGTGATTCTGGTCATGTTGGTCTCATAGTGTGGTCAAAAGTCCTTGTGTGTCGCATCATGGTTTCCTCAGAAGTTCTCCTTATCGGTGGTATCAAATCCCTATCAAGAGGGGGTTGATCTTCCTACCAAACCCAACGAGTCGTTCCATGGCACATGTGCTTCACAACTCGCCTGTCAGCGCTTCACATCTTCCGCCATTTGCGCGGAGCCCTCTGAACCTTGGGGTTAATCTTCTGAGGGCTCCATGATTTATGCGGCATTTTTGCGGAACCTCCACTTGGCGTGTCATATTTTGGGAAGGGGGGACCAAATCGACGTTCCAGTTGATTTGAAACCACCCCTTTGAGGGGTACCCTTAACACACATGAAAGGAAAAGAGGCCCCTGGGTTCCATCCGTGTAACGTATCCCCTCCGATTGCAAAAAGTTCAAAAAGCAAAAAAGAAAAACGCTGGAAACTCAAACTCAAGCTGCCAACTGGCTACAGGTGATCTGGCGAGGGGTGGTGGGGGTGGTGGGGTGGGGGTGGGGTGGGGGTGGGGGTGGTGGGGGTGGTGGGGAAAACCGTCCCGCCCTTTCAAAAACCGCGAGTCATGCTACAACCACACGGGATTTCTTGCTCGGGAAAGGACATGAGTCATTTGTCAAAACCTGACACTAAAGGGTCTACCCAAAGCCATGCACAGAATTGAGCGGGAGGCCGCATCGATTTCTGGCTGGGACTGTCCCTACACTTCATCTGACTTCATCCACGGTTTTGAGTGCTCGGCCCACATGGCGAGCCTGGATTCGTGGAAACATTAAAAAAAAGAAAAGAAACTAGGTGAATCATCTTAAAGGCCTCAGGGCCGAAAAGCGAACCAGACCTCCCGGATCGTACAAGGTGTTCTTCTCTTTTCGTTCTTGAGGCATTGTACCCTTTTCGGGTTGCCTCCGAACCGCCACAACTGGGCGTTCCTCTCTAAACTTCCCCCTTCCCTAAGCAACCCCAAAAAAGGTGCCCTTGAAATAAGCGACCCCAAAGATCACTTTCATTATCCCTTGCTTTGTGTCGCCAAAAAATGCCTCCCCCCCCCAACCCAGAACAAAGGTAAGTGTTCCCAAAAAAAAGGGCGCGCTCGAAGATAGTGGTTTCCTCATTGAACCACAAGACCTGCTCTCAACCGTCAATGTTCATACGATGCCACATTGAAGTCAATATGGCCATGGGTCAAAAGCCAAATCGTTTTCCCCCAGTGAACATCCCAATTCCCACTAAAATAGACTAAAATGGGTGGTGAACTCACCTACCCCAACATTGTACCATTGGTTTTGACCCACAGCCATATTATCACAGAGCTATTCCAGGCAATTCTCAGTGTTGCCTTCGTACGGAACAAAGGCCCTTTGTGTCCTGTTAAAGAAACCGTGACCCTACCCCAGGTCTATCAAGCACCTAAGCCTTGGTGTTTTCGTAGGGCCGCCGAACTTTCAACTGAGCCGGGTTTGCAGCAGAAGGCTGATGTTATTCAAGACATGGTCACAGCTTCTCAGTACAGTTACCAAACCCCTTTTGGTTGGTTTTGAAGGGAACCCAAAGAGAAAACCGTCATTTCTCAGCTTCCCTCTCAAAAAGGGAAGAAGAAAAAAGAGGAACAAACCACGCAGTCGCCAAGAAAAAGAGAGTCATATCTCCCCTTCGAACCCTGACCCTATGTTTTCTTTTTCTTCCCAAGGCACGTACTTTTGGCACGTGTCAGGCTGGCTCAGCTTCTTTTTGGCGCTCCGGCGAATCTCCGTCCTCTCGTGCGCGTACTGGCAGTCCTCGCAATAGAACGAGAGAGGGGAGATCGACCTCCCAGGCTCGAAGAAATGGTTTGGAGTAATGTTGACCCCGGATTCATCAACCCCTGTTTGGTTTCATGTGGGGGTGTGCAACTGGTTTTCGTGGGAATCAGACCACTTTTGGGGAAAAACACCCACCTCGGGCTCGAAGAAGTGGTCTGGACTAGCCCGAAGAAAGGAGCCCCTTGGAGCCTATGAGGGCCTTTAACCTCCCTTGAGGCCTCAAAGGAGGGCTTGGGCCTCAAACGTGTCCAAGGCCGAAGTTCCTACAAGAACCAGGCGCCAAAGCTAACGACGAATCCAAACCACGAGCCAAGGGCTTGATGTTGATGTGCTTTGCCGGGGGATTCCCTAAAGAAACTGCGTATCAACCAACATATCATCAACACCCCACGCTCGGGCAAATGGGTGTGTGTTTTTGTAAGTGGCCCCCCCCAAAATATATATATATATATGTAATTGTCCTTCCACAAATAAGCTCACGCACCACCCCGCAGCCCTCGCAGAACCTCATGGAACCCTGGTGGAACCCTCATGGAACCCTCATGGAACCCTGGTGGAACCCTGGTGGAACCCTGGTAGAACCCTCGTGGAACCCTCGTGGAACCTGAAATCCCCAACAAAAAAGAGGTTCGACCCAGCGGCTAGACGAATCGACGAAGCCGGAGACGAGGGACGTTCGTCCGGAGATTGGGGCCCCGAAGACCCACCAAAATTAATGTTGATTTCCTGCATGACCTGCAGCTGGCTTAGACGGAAAGCTCAAACTTGACCACCCCGGTTAGAGGCTCACGAGCCCTAACTAAGGCCAAGCGCCTGCCCAGTTGGGCATCACTTTCTTCGGGGGCCCGAAATGGGCATCATGCCGTCAGGTTCACTCGTCTACTTATTTAGGTCAGTAATTCTTTATGCCAACCAGTGAGCCGGTTCCGACTCTTAACATTTGTAGCCAGGGTCTAGGAAGGTAGGGTCCCATCTGATGTTCCATGTGGCCGATGTTCCATATGACCTCCCGAGAAACATAAATTCAAAAACGCCCAACACTCAGACGAACATGGGATCCAAGAAATCGTCATTTTTGACAATAAACCAACAAATCTGCACTCATTGTGAGAGAGGGAATCTCCTAGCAAAATATGTTTTTCGCGGCCCCACTAAGAATGAACAGAACCCCCAAAAAAGATGATCCAACAACCCCGTTTTCTACAGACAGACAAAAAGGGGGGGGTGCTCTAACGAAACGCGCCCCAGGGAAAAGAGGAGGGCTCACTCTGAGCGCTTCGCAAAATCCGTCCTTGCCGCGCGAGCACATCCCAGAGAGCTTCATGTCCGGACACATCTTGGTTTTTGCCAGGTCCTGCAGTGTCAAAATAGGAATCAATCAGACCCCCCGAATCCTTTGGTTTTCCTAATAAAACTAATTTGGATGATGGACTACCCTTAGAAGACACTGTTCACACAAACTGTGAAAATATTTTTGTCAAGGAGCAAAATAAATTGGCAGGTACGTGGTGCCCGCGTCCGAGCTCCATATCCTGACCAACCACACAGAGCTTCACCTGAAACCAGCTTCCCTAAACCAATGCTACCCTCACTGAAATACAGACCAAACCCACCCAAAAGCAACGCAAAAGCAGCGCCCTAAACGTGAAGAAACCCCTGAAAAATGCTAAGAAGACCCAGCACCGCGACGTATCCGCTGGACAAACATAACAAGCATACAAAAACCCCACAGGAAAATATCAACACAACTGGCGGGTTGCAAACCAAAACTGGTTGAAACACTTTGAGAAAAAAACCGGACAGTTCCTTCTCACTGGTTCAACTGTCAGACAACACTCCTGTTGGTTGGTTAGTTACGGTTAGTTGATTGGTGGCTTGCTTGCTTGCCTGCCTGCCTGCCTGCCTGCCTGCCTGCCTGCCTGCCTGCCTGCCTGCCTGCCTGCCTGCCTGCCTGCCTGCTTGCTTGCCTGCCTACTTGCTTGCTTGCTTGCTTGCTTACGTGCTTGCTTGCTTGCTTGCTTGGGGCTTTCCAACCCAGAAAGGGAATGGAAAACTGAGCTGGCTCGCTCACGAAGCAACCTCACACACCTTTCCAAGAAAAACCAACGACTGCGTTTAGCTCTCGAGGGGTTCCCTGGGTTTTGCCTTCCCTGGAGAACTTGCAGTAGCTGGTTTGTATGAACCCGAAGGCGGCCCTCATGGTCCTTTGCATGGAATGACCAGTAGGGAAACCACTCAAAAAGAGAATTGCGACTTTCACCACTAAATGGGCCAAATGGAATATTGATCAACATGGAATCTGTTAAGGGAGGTAGGTAAAAGGAAAGAAGGGTAGTTGAGAGCCTTGGGGAACCACTCCCGCGGGATTCCCTAAAAAGACCCTCGTTCTCTTGAAAGTATTGCCCGTCCCACTATTCGGAAAAGGTGTTCCCTCCAAAAGTGGTCTGAATCCCCACCAAAAGAATCGGGACACCCCCTACTAATCAACCAGGGGGGTTATTGCTAAAAGGGGACACCCCCAATCAAAATCAAGCAGGGGGGTTATTCATCTGGGGTTAACATTACCCCCGTCACCTCCAAATACCCACTTTGTTGAAAGTATTTTTTGGAAGGACCTGGTTTTTCAGGGTAAATACCTCCCCTGGCAGGTTGCCTTCGCTGTGCACATCTGCAAACACGTCGATGGCTTCTCACAAGTTGCGCTTCTCATTTGCCCCCAGGATCTGGGCATGAAACCCTTGTGGATGTGTGTCCTTTTTTGGAGGTTACCCCTTTTGTGTGTGGAACCACCATTTTCTAGGGTCAGAAGAAAAACACACACCCATTGAAAAACACCAGTGAAAAACCTACTGAAAAAGGATGGTTTACACAAAGTGTGCCGAGCTCGGGCGATCTGTTGGAACCCTCGCGAATGAAAAAATCGGACACCGAAAAAGGTTGGCGCCCACGCGACCCGATCATGCCAAGGGTACTCGGGCAACCCCGGAAAAGGCAAAGACATGGGGTCATGTCCTACCAATTTCCTCCCCACAAATTAATGGGGCCCGTCTGTTTTTCGAGTTGGAGCCCTCTTCTTGTGGGAAGGGAAAAACCTCCCCATTTTAGGGGAGCTCTCCCAAAAAAGGATGCTACAACGATACACCAGCCGTTCGCTCACACGGTCGCGACGTCGCGAGACCCCGTCGCTCCGGCTTGCTTCGGAGGGCTGAGGCGCCGTGGGCGAATTTGCAGCCGGCGCCCTTTTGGCATTTGCCCTTGGCCTCGAATTCGAGAAATTCGAATCGACTTGCCCCTTAGGGACCCAGAAATAACAGGTGATCACCTTTTGGGGCCATGACTAGAACTAGAAAAAGGAAAAACCAAAAGGTCAGATCAGGTCGATTCGCTTTGGGCAGAGAATTCGAGTCGAGCCGAAAAGCTGTGGGCCGACAAAAAACATGGTGGTGACCCCCCAAAATGGCTTGCGTTGGGAACATGGGGTTCAAGGATAGCCTGTGGTGCCCTGGTTCTTTGCCTCAAGCCAACATCCCACCCTCCGGGATGATGGAGCCCCCACAAGGGGGAGGGGAGGGGGGGAGGTGATTCCCCAGTCGGGTGATTCCCCAGTCGGGTTGATTCAGCTGAGCCAAACACCGGGGTTTTGAAGATGGCTTGGAAAGAGTCTTTTCCATATCGTCCAAAGCCTGAAATTAGAATTGCATCTCCCCAAGCAAAGGATCTCTTTACCATGGCTTTCGCTCGTTCCCCCCCCCCCCCTGCCCTTCGGTGGAATCGCTCGCCATGGGATCTGGGGAGGCACTGGTGTGGGCTTTGTGCAAGCGGGTTAAGGGACCCGAAAAGGGAAAATTATTCAAGTCCCTCGATTTTGACACACCCAAATGGGGGGGGGGTGGTCCTAGGGTTGATTCCTTCTGCATTCCTTTCAACCAGAATTCTGTTCAAACCCCAGCAGTTTGGAAACGAGAGTGGATTGGCCAAGGTAAGCCACTCAAATCCACTCAAACATATGGTGGCCTACCAACATCCACCTCCAAAAAACGGGCACCTTTACTTGGTTGACGTTGGAAGGGGAGCAACAATCTAAATTTTAACAGTTAAGTGGGGATTTCCCACTAAACCACAACAACCATGTGGAGTGACCAAATGGAACGCTAGAAACTGGAAACAAGGACTAAACCTGCGGTCCATATCCTGGTGGTTTCATTTTGACCCGTACCCATATCTTTTCAACCCCAGTTTATTCATAGGGTGTTCCCCTCCAAAAGTGATGATTCCCCACGCCTAGGGACACCCCCCGATTATTAAACTGGGGTTGATTTATATGGGGTCACCTCCCCTCAACTTGTCCACAAAGAGGGGCAAACCAACTCCAAAAAAGACGAGCCATGCCCTCATGGATTCCTTTCAGATGGGTTCCGCTTTTTTCGACCCGTTCAAAAAGGGAAAAATGTAAACTGGAGCCCCAAAAGGAAGCCAAAAGGCGCCATTTTGGGAAAATCCGCATGCCCCACTCCCACGCCCAGAAATCCGACTCCCAACGGCACAAAACAAATGCCCCCAGGATCACCCAAAATGTGAAGCCAGAGTCCCTCTATGGGGGACACACCCTAGTGGTGTGCGTGTGTTTGTCTGCAAAACGAGCAACTGCTTTGCGACTTCGGTTAGATCAGGTTCCGGGCTTGCCCTTGACCCCCAAGAGTCGCTGAGGTAGTCACCCAGGCAGTTTGCTGTCTGCTCGAAACATGAGCAGGACCCTCCTCAAGTGGTCGAACCCAGGATGGAGTTTTGGGTGTGTGGACGCTAGTCTAAAATAGCTCTGTGAACTTTTGGGCCAGAACAGGACCTTCCCCAAATAAACACTTGCTTGCACAAGAAGACACTACCGCGAGCTAAAGCGAACTTTCGTGACTAGGTCCTCCAGTAGAGAGGTTAGAATAAGCGTACCCTCTTTTCTGTAGTCTATTTTAGTAGGGGAACCCTCCCCCAAAAAGGCGTAAAAGGGCCTACTGGGGCACCTAGGTGCGGAACAACTCAGACCGAGTTGCATTAAACTTGCACAAGATGGTCGCTTCGAAGATGGACATGGCTCCCTCTGCAATGGCTGCTGCGGAATCCAAAAAAAAACTGCGGGCGGCGCGGGCGGTGTTTGATGGCGGAGGCATGTCGTAGGATCCAGACCCGCGATTTGGCACGGAGAACAAAAAGAAACCGAAACGTTTTACAAAAGAAATATTTCTCTTTCATAGGATCCAACCCCTCCCCCCTCAACCCTTATGTATATATATATATATATACCACCACCTTTCCCCAATAAGAACAACATGTCAAAAAGAACGTGTAACCTCCCCCCCCCCAAAAAGAAAAAAGAAAACGTGTCAAAAAGAGGGCTTGTGATTCTCCGGCTTGAGGCCCTCAGACGGGCCTTCAGACTTTACAAGCTCAACGGGCCAAAGGCGAACGCGGTGCCCCAGATGAGTGCCCCAGCGCTGAGGTCTTGGATTCCCCCGAAACCACCCAAGACCCGATGCCTTTTTTCAGTTGGTATCATTTGTCGACCCTCTAAAAAAGGGAAGGAGGTATTTACCATGGAAAACCGGTTAACCGGGTTTCCGTAAAAAAGACCAACTAAAGAAAAGCCGAATCGGTATTTGGAGTAGGGGGTACAATAATTATCTCCTGAGGCGAATGGGTCGGTCATCGAAACCTCAACGCGGCTTGGAAACGGCGGCATGAAACCTGAACCCAACTGTTCTAAACCAAACCAACCAATCAAGAGGACACCTACTGTTGATGGACCAAATCCATTTCGCACCACTTTGAAACCATGGTTGAAACCATTGTTTGTTGGCATGTACAGGGCAATCCGCCTTCCAGGCCCTCTGAACGGTGGTGTGAAACGGACTTTGTCCATCCACCGTATGTCCCAGACCTGGCCCGGGGTCACGCTGGAAGCAAAGGTTGCGGAGCCAACGCCAGCGCTACGGCCAGCTTCCCACCCGAAAAGGTGCTGCTTGTTTGTTTTCTGGGAAACTGCAAAATATGTCCAGTGATAGAGTCCTATTTAAACCAACCGGAGAAGATCAAAATATTTTCCTTTCAAATGGAAATGGAAGAAAAGAGACCGATGCCCTTCGGTGTTCCTTCGGCATCCCGCTCTCGCCCAATGGGTACCTCCACCCAATCCTTTTACCCCCCAAACTCCTCGCAAGCCCTGATTTCTGTGAATGTTAGTGATTTGAGTGGTGATGCTGCTGGTGATGTTGGTCGTGGTCAAGGGGCATGGAACAACCCAAATTCTACAAACAAGTGTGTTTGTGTGTGTGTGTGTGTGTTTGTGTGCGGACGTTGCCTTGAGAAACTGGGTCTTTGAGCATTCCCGTTTTTGTCAACCATCGTGCAAAGGACTGTGGTTCATGGGTCTTTCGTGGCTTTCGAGACAGAATCTGGGGCTTTGAAGGGAAACTCAAAGGAACCCGCAATTTTTGGGGCTCTCCTAAAACAAGCACTTGGGTGGCTCGTCTTTTTAAAGATTGGACCCCCCCCAAATGGTGCTCTCCGGTGTTTTCCTTTTGGTGCCTTTTTCAAACCAAAAACAAAAAAGAAGCTTGAGCAAGTAGCGAGCAAGGGAAGCGAAGCCCAAAACATTCTTGACATCTCATGGGTGGCCCCTCCAAAAAACCCAGCCCTGCGCAAGAAAAACTCGCTGGGAAGAAAAACAATTGCCGAAAAAAGAAGAACAACACAAAAACAAAAATAAATGAATAAATAAATAAATAAAAATAAATAAATGAATTAAAAGAAAAAAAGGCCACTCCATGTCCACCTCTCCGAACTCCCAAGAGACCTCAGCTCCTGGCACCGCATTCCCAGCCCCCAGGAGACCTGGAAGCAGCAGGGCGTGCTGCCAGCTGCCCTCGGAGAGAGAGCTTCGGCCCGGACCCAAACCCAACCGGGGGAGATCCTCCCCGGGCCAACCATTTTCCGACTTTGATAACCCTCAGAAACCGAAAAAAAAAAATGCCCAAGGCAACCATTCTCCGACTTTGATAACTATGGGCGGTGTCCATTCTAGATCCTCCACGCTTGGCAAATTGAAAAACAAAGAGGACCCCAAAAGCTTGGTTGACCTTGGAAGGGGAGCAACAGAATGTGTTTAGCAGTTGAGTTGATATGGATTTCAGCCACTAAACCACAATATGCAAAAATGTAAAATGTGTCCCAACGACAACCATGCAAACCTTTACAACCCAAACGGTATGGACGGTGTCCATTCTGGGTTCTCCAGTAGAGAGGATAGAATAAGGGCACCCGATTGTTTTCTGTAGTCTATTTTAGTAGGGAACCCTCCCCAAAGAAAGGGTAAAAGGGCACTACTGGGGGACCTAGTTTACAACCCAAACACTATGGGCGGCGACCATTGGTGAAAAACAAAAAGTAGTTGGGTGGTCGAAAAAACGAAAAAGCGGGCCCATTGAGTGACAACCTCAAAAAAAGGGGGGAGTAGTTGTGTCTTGAACACCTAACCTCCAAACGCAAAAATGGTGTGAGTTCTCAAACAACCTTCTCGCGGGAGCCAGAACGTGAGGGGTCCAGAAGAAGATCCGGATCCTAAAACAGGCGTCAACTACAACCCGAACGCTCTGGGCGGTAGCCGCAGCCCCTACTAAACAACTTCTGAAGTGGAGTCGCAAAAAGGCTTGGGCTTGGCTCTAAACTTCTATTTGCTTTTAAGCCCCCATGGCAAAAAATATGTCCAGTAGTCATAGGTTCCCTTTGAAACCAGGGGATAATAAAACAATCTTCATTTCCGCAAATGGATTCGTAAACAAGGGCACCCCCCAAAAACAAACACGCCGGCGGCTTCCCCCGGCGGATTTCCCTCACCAAACCGAGCCCCGAAAAAAAAAAAAATCCGCCCCCCGCGAGCGGGCGCCTCGGAGGCCAGAGCCTCGCAGGCGGCGATGCCTCGAGCTCGGAGCTTTGGGGCTCGGAGCCATGGGGTTTGAATTCGGACAGCACAGAGTTAGCCAAATTCGTGGCTACGTGGCTGTGGCTATGGGTCCGAATTCAAACCCATGTCCGAATTGGCTGTGGCTATGGCTGTGGCTGTCTGGCTGTGGCTGTTTGTTGGCTACGTGGCTGTGTGTTGGCCAAGTTCAGTAGCTAGCCTGGGTGAACAAAAAAAAGCACCCTGACTCCAGATGGGGGACGCTTTCAGTGCCAAGCCAAACACTTACTACCCCCCACTCCAAGTACCCTCTGTTTTCGTTTGCTTGTCTTGTTGTCCATGGTGACTAACTACCTCCTTTGTTGCTCGCGTTTTCACACGATATCAACTGAACAAAGTCTAGGGGCTGAGTCCCCATCTCTTGGGGGTGGTTGTCAAAAATCGGGTAACCCCAAAATGACGCTTGCCCAAAATGGGTAAATGGAAACAAAGACGATTTAACCTGCGGTCCGATTCCTGGTGAGATAATTTACCCTCTTACAAAGACTCTTACAGACTCGGTTGCGAAATCTCCTCCCCTGCTAAAAATGACTAACTTTTAGTGGTTGAATACGGGAAACCCATTCGTTGGCAACAAGTTAAAGTCCTAACATCCAAGCAGAATGCACCAAAGCAGAGATGGGCTTGTACCCTCTGGCATTATCTTCCTTCTTTTGGGGGAGTTCGCTTGGTGTCGCCTCAAAGTGCCCGTCTTAAACTTGGATTTGGACCGGGAGGACCGCTTTATGGTCACCATTTTTGGGGGTGCCCTTTTGGACCTGCAAAAGTGCTTCACAGTTTTCCTTTTGGATTTCCTTTACCGCGAATCAAGAGCAGCCTCAAAAACAGGAACCGCACCCGGGCTTTACCCTGTGCTCTGCTTTTGGGCAGGTCGACCTAAAAACAACTCGTGAGTGCTTCTGGTTGTGCATGTCGAGCGCACAACTGTTTAAGGTGCGTTTATGTCGTCGCTCGCATAATCGTGTGCGGCCAAATCATGTGCCTAGACGCATGGATAGCAACACAAACGGATAGCCACTAGTCCCAGAGGAAACCCAGCTTGTGTTGTGAATGGCAAACCAGATGTCCCTCAAGTGTCGGAGGGGGAGTTCTGTGGTCCCGTGGAGAAATCCCTTAATCCCAAAAAGGGTAGTCTCACAAAAAGAAAGATCCATATGGCGGTGGTGGTGGTGGTGGTGGTGGCGGTGGCGGTGGCGGTGGCGGTGGTGGTGGTGAGGACGGGGGGAGCCCCTCCCAGGCATCTTAGCAAAGCGGCACTTGGAGTTAATGGCTGCCTGGACTGCCCACCCGTGACAAGTGCCACCATCTCACCAGGGCCCGCACAGGTGACAAGGCACACAGGCTAGACAGCCGTGGGTAAAGAAAGACCCATATCGTCTTTTTCAAGGTTGGATTTTGGTGGGGGTTCCTTTTGTTTTGGGTTCCTTTGAAAACCACCAAAAAGGGAAACCTCCTGGTCCCCTTTGCTCTCCTCAGCCTCAGCCTCCTCCGGCCCCCGAACCACTCGCTGAGGTGAGCGCCAGAGCTCAGAGCGGCCACGTCGTGGCGCACACGCCCTCGATTCCATGCTCGAAACCGACCAAGCGAGCGAGGCTCGATGTTCGCTCGCTTTTCTCGATGTTTCGCACAGGCTAAAAACGGAGCTTCCACGGGAGTCGTTTGTTTGGTTTGCGGGCGCCTTCTTTCGGTGGGATTTTTCTTAGCGCAAGCAAAAGGGATCTCCGAATCCGAAACAATATGCCCATTGTTAAGGGGCTTGTATCGGGCCACTCCACCAGGAAACAGGAATACGAGAACGGTTGCAAAAGGGTCCCATTCCGACTGCTTTTGGTTAAACGCGTGTAGCTGGTTGATCTCAAACACGGCAGGTGCGGTGGCTACAAGGTTTCGCGGGTTGGTAGCTGAAACTGCAGATGTGTGTCGAACAGCAGATGTGTTTGCTTGGACTGGCGCGTCTCTCGGTTTCAAGGACCCCTGAAGCAAGAACGACCCCGCTGAAAGTCTGGATGGCGTGTGTCAAAGGGCCGCCGGTTGGATGGGTTTTTGGGGGGATGGGTTACCACCCGAGTGAGCGCGAGCTTGTGGCTTAGGCCTTTGGATGGTACCTGAAAGGCTCAAAAAAACGTCTCTACGTTTGTGCGTGTGCGTGTTTGGGGCGCGTTGTCTTGTTGCCAGTTGAACTTTCAGTGGGAGAGGTCTGTCAAACATCCCTCCAAGGGCGCGACGGAGCAGCTTGACAACAAGTTAGTACACTCCGTGTATACCGTCAGTATCAATCAGTTAGCTTGTACATCAGTAGCAATCAGGCGACAAACAGATTGTTGTACATCTAGTAAAGACCGGCAAAGAGAGTAACAACCAGTTAGCACACCCAACCAATGGGAACAGTCAGCTAGCACGCAAATCGGAAACCGGAAAAGAAACCATGGGCAGGCCATGTGCTACGGTGGATACCCGTAGCATATTGCAAGAAAACCAGGCATTCTCAACCACCAAACCATGGTAAAACACGTTAAATTACTGGGTTGCTGTAACGACCCCCTTGCAAACAGTGTTCACTTTTGGGGGGTTTAGTGGAAAATCCCTTGATTTCCCAAAAAGTTAAAGTCTAAAGATCCAACCCAACAGCAGTCAAGATTAGAGAGTTCTCTTTTTCCCTTCCTTGCAGTATCTAGGGCATCCACCGTAATGTTGACCCCGGATTAATAAACCCCGGTGTATTAATATTGGGGTGCTCCCTCCAAAAGTGAAACCGGCAACACCCCCATATTAATAAACCGGGGTTTATTAATCCGGAGTCAACATTATCTGATTGTTCACCATAAATTTCTATGAGTCCCCTGAGTAGGACTCACCTCCAATCCAAACCTCCCCCGCCCTGCACACAAAAGAACAAAAACAATCCTCCCTCCATGTTCCCCCCCAAAACGAGACCTGAACCTTCTAAATCCTTACCTCCATGTGCCTTTCGTTTTCAGGAGAAAAAAAAATACACATACAATCAGTAGTGATCCATGTCCAAAAAAAAAAAAGTCGGCAGCTTCCCTTCGACTCGTGTTTTGAATCGGTGGTTTGGAGGTCCCCGTCTCAGAAGCCTTTGGAATCGAATCTAAACCAGCGGGCTGCCTCCACTTGCCCAAGTCACTTACTAAGTCAGCCGAACATCCAAGCACATGGCGCAGGAACCAAACCCCTTTAAGAAAGCAACCAGGGATTTTTCGTTTCAGAACCAGAAGAAATATGTTTAAAAAAATGCCTCGCCAGCTGTTGGGCAAAAAAGGGGAAGCCACAAAAGCATGGCGGCCTTAAGCAAATGGCCGTGTCCTAAGAAGGACAAATAGTGAGAGGGCCAGACAGGGAACAAAAGAAGAAGAAAAAACGACGGAATGGTACAGCGAACCACCGGCTCCCAAACGAGCACTTTGAATTGTTCGCTTTGAGGGACATTTGAAGGGAAAACAAAAGAAACCACGCATCTCATTCACGCAAATCTCACATCACATTCATAAAGCCTCGTTCATAGAGGTCACAAGCGTTCTGCGTGGCAGTCAAAGGACCGCCAATCACAAAATCTAATCGCGTGCATCAAACAGAACTCATTTGCAACCAGATCCCCCCTGGGGTCCCCCAATTCCATTTATTTACTCTTCCACAAAAGGGAAAATGGAACCTGGAGATCTCCAGGGGTCACCCCCCTCCCCCAATTCCCATTTTTAAGGGGGTGGGGATGTAACCAGCATGATGTGTGTTCTAGAAACCATCTCAAAACAACGGGGGTACCCGTTCGTTTCTCCAACTGAGAAAACTCGCCGCCTGGCTCTCGCCTTTTTTTTGGGCCGGACCCGGCGTCCCCTTTCCGGGGATTTTTTTTTTGCTGGCAGAAGCTCAAGGCAAAGCCCTGGCTGGAAAGGAATCTGATGGAACAAGAAAGCCCGGAGTAAAAACCAGTCCAAAAGCTTCTCTTCTGGCTCAGTCTTTCTTTTCCGCGACCCCCAAAATGTTCCTGTTGGTTTCCTTTAAAGCCACCCTCAAAGTTTGTGTTCGGCGGCCAATGAATGTAGGGGCGCATTCGTCCGAGCTTGCTTTGTTTGAAGATGCCAACATGGCGTTCTATTGGTTTACATGGGCCCCAAGGTAGAACCATCATGGCCGTTAGTGGGAGGGGGGGAAGGAAAAAGGCCGCTTCTCACCTGAAATGGAAGTTTCTCAAAATGATGGACCCGCCATTCTTGTTTGGCTGACGTTCAAAGGGAAACGCAACGGGGGGGGGAAAAAAAAAGAAAAAAAATATTAAGGGGGGGGGGCTGTTTTTGAGAAGCCCCCCCAAAAAAAATGGGCCCCTAGCATCCATCCGCCGGAAGGAGCTTGTGGGGCCGAAGGGCCGTGGCTCATCTGGCCCATGAGCTGCAGCGCGTTGTCCCAGGAGAGGCCGTCCTCGAAACGAAACGAGAAACCGCTTGCTTTTCTCCGGGCCCTCAGAAAACCCCCGGCGAACAGCTGTTCACTCGGCGGGAGAACTCGGACCCCGGCCAAAAAAAAGCCTCGGGGTTGCGAAATCTGCGAAGCCTTGCTAAAAGTGACTAACTTTTAGTGGCTTAGTACGGAAAACCCACTAGTTGGCAAAAAGTTAAAGTCCTAACAGCCAAGCAAAATGCACCAAAGAAACAAGATGTCTTGTTTGCCTGGCTCTTGAAAAACAAGGAGGACCCCAAAAACTGGGTTGACGTTGGGCTAGGGAAACAAAGATTTAGACTTTAGCAGTTCAGCGGATTTGGATTTCAACCACTAAACCACAATAAGCCAAAAGCATGGAAGGAATGTTTCCCAACAACAACCATGGTCTCCTCTCGAGTCTCGGGGTTCCATGGTTGCTTCAGGTCTCACGGCCTTCCAGTTGTATTGGCTCCATGAGAGGCATTTTGGGAGAATCAAAAGCTGGCCCCTCAGGTCTCCAATGGCAGGTGATGTGAATTCAAGGAGTGCACCTTGACTCATCTTGCTGGTGCAGGGGAGTGAGAAATGAAATGACCCCGATTTAACCCGTCTCCGATGGTGTCCTTTAGAATCCATAGAAACATTCCCAACACCTGGAACGGTCATTCCCTACTGAGCACCAAGTGTTCCCCTCGCTAGTGCCATGTTTGCTTTTTGGCAGGAATTCGGGAGGAGAAAAAAAAGGGAAACAAACTTGCCTTTTGTGCGATAGGTGGGGAAAATATGGCTCACTGCCTCGATCGGCGCGACGTGCACCGACGCAACACCAAAGGCTTCTTTTTCCACGGATGGAGCCAGGTCCCGGAAACCCCCGAAGCGAAGATGGAGCCAGGTCCTCCAGTTTTGAGCGGTTGGAAGAAAGGGTGTGGCTGGCTCAAAATGGCTATGTTTTTTTTAATAAGAAGCCCGAAATGGTGGACATCAAAATTCGGTGGGGATTCATGTCCACCAATTCACTTTTGAGGTGGTTCCCTATTAAAATTCATGGCTCAAATTAAACAGGAGGGGCCAAACTTACCAGGGTTGATTTTGGTACCAGTTTGTTGAGCCACAGCCATAAGGGTACCAAACTTCTTTTCGGCTTTGTCTATTTTAGACACGGGGAACCCTCCCACCCCGAGTTGGTGGTGAGCTGAATCGATGGTGGATTTGGACTGGAACCCTGGGTTCTTGTAGGAATTGAATGGGACACCCCGGAGCACTAAACATACCCCTTCTTTGGAAAGCTGAAAGGGGGTAACAGGGCAAAACCTTCAGCGGCTTCTTCGGGAATCCTTCTTCTTTAGGTCCCCCAAGATCCTGCCCTTCTCTCTTCTACGAAAACGAGGAAACCAATGGTCTATCCGAGTGACTGGTGGTTTCATTGTTTACTGTAACGGCCAAGAGAGCAACCCTGTATTCCAAAAAACTGGCCATAATTCCTATACCCTAGAAGAAGAACTGGAACCCTGCAAATATCCAAAGACAAAACGGAAATAGATCCTATGACTGAGGCACTTGTTTGATTCTGAAACGAACTGGAACAGGATTAATAGCCCCTTGATTAATAGAGAGGGATGCATAAGAGAGAATGCGGAGACGTGTACTCCACCGATTCGGTTGCGTCGATCCGGGTCCCGGACTTTGCACGCGCTGAGCGCAGACCCAAAGGCGCCCAAATCCGGCCTGCGGATGTCGGATCTGGAAACTGGGCCGCCCGTTTTCAGATCCCCCGCGAAAAGTTGAAAACTTTGAGTGGACGTCTGGAAACGAATTACCACTAAACAGAAAAAGGATCTAAAAAGCTAAGGAACCGGAGGGCTGGGAGCTACCAGACCCCATGAGGTTTGCTTTTCCAGACTTCCCAACCCCAATGAGTTAAGCCCTCATAGTACCAAGTGTTCTCTTCGAGCACAGTCCGCAGATTTGGCCAGGGGCCTTTGGGAATTCGGGCACGTCGTGCGCACGGACAGAATGTTGTTTCAAGAAAAGGCCCAGCCCTGGTTATGAACATGGGTGTGGGTAAATAAAAAAAAACCAGAGGACCGCAGGTTGTAGTCCAAGTTTCCATTTACAGGGTTCCAATTTGGGTACATATTTTTGACCACTGCCACATTTGTTTTTGGAAAAAATGAGCCCTGCGCATCTTCGTCCAAAACAGTAGACTACTCCTGCGGCCGAACCAACAGGTAGACTACCAGGCTCCTGCAGATTCCTGTTGGAGAAAGAGCCACATGTCGAGGGATCCGTTTTTGGGACTACTCCTGCACGTTCCCGTTGGTGAACGAGCCTGTCGAGGAAGGCAGAGTGGTCACTTAGGGATCGCTCAAACGGTTCACTTAGGGATACGCGCTCACTTAGGGATCACATTCCGCTCACTTAGGGATCACATTCACGGATCACTTAGGGATCACATTCACAGATCAGGGGGGGCGGGGGGGGGGTTGGGTGGGGGGGATGATAAGCACACCCGCTCAACTGCTGCAGACCAGCCTGCCCTTTTACCGGATTACAAAGTAACATGGCTCTGGGGGGGGGGGGGGGTTGGGGGGGGCATGATAAGCACACCCGCTCAACTGCTGCAGACCAGCCTGCCCTTTTACCGGATTACAAAGTAACATGGCTCTGGGGGGGACATGATAAGCACACCCGCTCAACTGCTGTGCTCTTTTACCGGATTACAAAATAACATGGTTCTGGGGGGGGGGTTCGGTGGGGGGGATGATAAGCACACGCGCTCAGCTGCTGCAGACCAGCCTGCTCTTTTACCGGATTACAAAATAACATGGCTCTGGGGGGGGGGCATGGTAACACCCGCTCAACTGCTGCAGACCAGCCTGCTCTTTTACCGGATTACAAAATAACATGGTTCTGGGGGGGGGGGGGCATGATACGCACACCCGCTGAACTGCTTCATCCCAGCAAATTCATCTTTTTCTGGGGGTGGGGGGTGGGGTGGGGGGTGGGGTGGGGGGTGGGGTGGGGGGGGGGGAAGGGGGGGGTGATAAGCACACCCGCTCAACTGAACCAGCCCAGCCTGCTCTGTAACGAAATGTGCAAATTGGACTCGCCAGCATACATAGTAACATATGTCATGAGACATACACGCCACATATGTCATGAGACATACACGCCAACAAGCACAAACAAGCGCATACATGCAAACACACGCGCGCATATAAACATACATCGCGAGGCATACATGTCAACACGCATGCATGCACGACAAGCCTTCTTCGAAACGCGATCCCGAGGCGACCCAGATCCGCGATCCCTAAGCGAACCACTTCCGCGATCCCTAAGCGACCCACTGCCCGTCGAGGAATGGGGGGGTTGCCCTTTCTTTAGGCCGTTCCCTCGAAAACGGAACGAACAGCTCACCGGTTGAATCGGAAGAGCCCTGCTTGGATTGGACCAAGTGTCGGGTATGTGCCATCGGGAATTGGACCCCCAAAATTTGCTTGGCCTCCCTGCGGAAGGGATCTCTGATTCTAGGCTTGGGGAACGAGAGGCTGTGGGGTGGTGCAGTGACATAGTCAGACTGATTTAGCTCTGTGCAATCATTGATGGCAACAGCAGGACAATTTCAACTTGGCCAAACGTCCCTACCAAACCATGCCAAAACCCCATTCAATCCCACAAAACCCGAAAAGAACCCTACAAACTCCCAGAAAGCCCTAATCCCACCATACCCAAAAACACCTAACAAAATCCTACCAAAACCCTACAAAACACAACAAACCAGGCAAAACCCTACAAAAACCGCAGCAAAACCCCACCCTACAAAAACCCTACAAAGCTCTACAAAATCTCACAAACCCTACAAAACCCAACAAACACCTTACAAAACCCTACCAAACCCCACAAAACACTACAAAAACCCCACAAAACCCCGACAAAAACCCTACAAAAACCATAAAACCCCACAAAAAACACACACACACACACACACACACACACACGCGCGCACCCACACACACACACACACACACGCACGCAACGCACGCACACACAGCACGCACACACACACACACACACACACACACACACACACACACACACACACACACACACACACTTAAACTCCAAATGGAGAGTGCTAATCTTTCGAGTACAACTGATGAGTCTCGAGTACAACTGATAAGTCTCGAGTATGATGAGGTTCGACTCGCATAACGCTTGGCTTCCCTGTAGTTACTTTAACAGGGACACACAGAAGCAACGGCAGTTCAGGGGGGGACCAAAAGGACATTCAGAACAACACAACCATCTCGGCAGGTACGTCTGACTGATCAGGTCAGATATCAGCGCAGGTCACGACCCTCTTCGTTGGGTCACCGGTCGTGACTGCGGGTGACCCCCCTGCTGAGAAACCGAAAGGGTGGTGACAGGGCATTCTGTCACTCCGCACACACACGCCCCTCAATGAGGGGCGAGAAGTCTCCTTTTCCGCAGGAAGATCACATGCTCAACCCCGTGTCCCTATCGTTGACCAAAAAATCCACCGCGGCGAGGGGAACGAGAAACAGCCCTAAACCGCTCAGAAGACGGGAACGAGAGATCACCACGTTGAGCATTACGAGTGTCGCCATAGAGGACTGAAGCGAGTTGTGAAGCAGTCGAGCGATCACCATGAGAAAACGGAGTAGCATAGGTGAACGTCTCCTCAACTGGAATGGCATCGGAATTCCGAACTTCACCAAGAGATTGATCATGCGAATGATGAGTTGTGAAGGACTCCATTCGAGACAGAATGCGCTGGTATCCCTGATGCTGCCAGTCGCGGATGGTCCATGCCTGACCGTGCTCACCAGTGCGCCCATTGGGATCAGTCACCCGCTGCCATTCCCGAAAAGAATTGTCTGGTAGATCAGGTACAGTTTCTCCGTGGTGCCATCGCTGAGGCTGTCCTGCAGTGTAGATCCGCACCCACTCCTGATCCTGCCAGACCGAGTATTCGAGCCATGGGTGCTGCTTCGAATCCTCGATGTCCATGTCGAAGTAAGAGGCAAGGCGTATCGCGGGCTCCGATCCAGCTGATAGAGGAACAGGCACCATGCACAACCATGTACAAGCAACAACCAAGCAAGGTAATGCAAGTGTGGAAACCACCCTTATTTTGTATGCTACCCCTCTAGTCCTCATTTAGCTCGAAGATAGGTCTCGCCTTGGCTTTGCAGCTGTCGGGAGGATTAACAGGCCGGTATGGGTCGGAGACCCCAACAGTCTCCGATGGTGTGATTCCACGTGATGCACGTACAGGTTGATGAAGTTGGGAAGCGTGACGTGCGCGAGCTGTCAGTTGTTGAGAAATCCCCTCTTGGAGACGAGTCAGTTCTTCGGTAGAGAAATCCGCCGCATCCGAGGATCTAAGGATCGCTTCTAACATCTGCGGTGACATACTCAATGCCGCGGATTGCGTGGCCACGCTGTGATGATCAGGAAAAGACATAGAATCAAAGTCATGACCAGCTTGAGGGGCAGCGACTCTCCGATAGCCCTCTGTGGCCCAGTCTCTTTTGTACCACATGGTGACATTGAGCTGCTCACCGTCTTGGTCCGGGTTGGGAGCATAGAACTCCCTCCACTCTCTATACGTGTGCGGTGGAGGTGGAGCATCATGTTCTTCATGTGGAGTCCATGATCCCGGATGAAAGATCTTGACCCACTGGGCATCTGGTTGTTGAGGATCCGGACACCATTCCAGCCACGGCATGACAACGCAAACCCGGAAAGACAAATTGATAGGTACGGCTGCAGACAACAATTACTGAAAGAGACACAACTACCACAGTGCAAGAAATCACTTTTGCAGCAACGCACGGCTCCGGTATCGAAGTCAATCTCCCGAATCGAATTGAACTGAACAGACTCCCCAGGAAGGCGAGGACGAGCATCAGCCACCATCCGAGTTGGAGGATGCCGATGAAGAGGTCAATCCAGCGTACATGAGGTCCGGTGCGCCCGAAGCGAAAACTGGCCGCGCAATGCTAGGGTGTGGGCGACCCAGCCGTTGGTATCCCCTGGTGACCCAGTCTCTATAATGCCAAGTATAGAAGGATGCATAAGATACCGGCTGCGAAACAGCACCTGTATTGGTGCCGCCTGTGCTATCCCTCGGCCAATACACTTCGAAGTGGTAAACCTTGCGCCATTCCCGATAGGTGGTTGAGTCATCCGGGGCTGGTCCCAAGGTGTTCTCGGCGACTGGATGCCACGGACCCGGTACATAGATCCGAATCCATTCTACACTCGTATTCGCGGGGCCATTGACGATGTCGTAGTCAAAGTAGCGAGGCAGGACCCATCGTGCTGCGCTATACATTGTACAATTGAACATATCAACCAGGCAAACCGCTCAGAGTCAAATGAAAGCGGCGAACAACTGGAGACGGAACGCACAACACCAAGCAAGACAACTCAACATGGAATCGCACACAAAGCAAGCACAACCGCGTCATTTTATCCGACATGTTGCTCAAGTATCACTCCGAATCGTTCCAAGGATCATAGAATGGTGGTGGTGACGGCTCTCGCCACGCCCCATCCGGAACCGATGAGTCCACCGAGGAATTGGCGTCTGCATTCACGAGCATCGCGAGTCCAATGGCTGGTAAAGGAGCTCCAAGTCGTTGATACCCTCGTGTTTGCCAGTCTCGGTACTCCCACACGTGGTAGGACACATACGAACTGGGCGTGACAATGGGATCCGCTGTTGTTCCTCCGGTGCTGTCTTCGGACCAGTACACTTGGAAGCGATATGACCTGCGCCACTCCCGATACGTGGAAGCGTAGACCGGGGCGAGCACTGGAGCATCATCGGGAACGGGTCGCCACGTGCCCGGTGAGTAAATTCGAATCCATTCCACTCCTCTCTCGATCTGGTACTCGAAATATTGAGGGTTCATAGCGGCAAGACAGGCTATCGCGCGGCCGCTAAAAGCAATCGAAAATCTGCGGCGAAGACACACATGCAATGACAACCGCGCGCAGCTGAAGTGTCAACCAAAGCAATGCAAGGCAACTTTTCAAACTCAAGGTGAGACACAGCAGCGAGGTTTGTAATATACGACTTATACGACGCCTAAGCTTCACCGCCGTTGATGCCGCGCACACCTGCAATGATAATGTCCTGGTCGTCTACGAGCACAAGGGGAAAGACATTTCCGCCCATGGCGCAGGAAGGCATGACAGTAATGCTTGCAATTTGCCGATGGGGACAGCGATGGACGGTCAGCACGTTTGGAGGGGAACACGGTAAAGGGCCGCCGAGATCTCCGCGGTGCAGAAGCGGATGCTGTCCGAGATCGTTTGGATGAACGCCCTGGACTGCGTAGCTCTTCATCACGGGAATTGTCAGTGCTGTAGATCGAGCGGCGTGTGCGCTGCGATTTCGATGTGGCAGGGCAGGATTGTCCGCGAGGAGCTGAGATCGAGGGGCTCCGTACTGAGGGCATAAACTGTGGGTGTAGAATCACCGGTGGTGGTGGCGGTGGAGGAGGCGGAGGTGGAAGAAGCAGTGGGAAACTTGGTGGGGGCGGAGGTGACGTAGTCTGCCGAATGGGTCTGTCAAGCAGGGCTCCAGGTCCGTGAAACTGTAACCACGTCGGCTGCGCTCCATGGGTCCAAGTAATGTACGTCTGTACGACTTGTTCCGACATGATTTGAGCAACTCAGTCATGCATTCAATTCACGTCAGCGGCAACACCCACAACGGCAAGCAATATTACCCTGGTAAAATGCCAGTCAAGTGCAAGCAAGCAAATTTCATGTGATCAATAATGACTGCAATCCCAACCGTCGCAACAACCTGCAGCGCTAACCGAATACACCGCCACGGCCTACCATTTAGTCCTCCTGTGGTCGCTGTTGCATTTGATGACCGGGTTCCTAGCCGCGAGCCTCAAGTTGCTGATAGACCTTCCATGCCTGCTTGACTTCCTCAATGGGCTTCTGAAGGAACCGAGCAATGGTTTTGTAGGTGGGCCTGGAACCCTTGTCTTTCTTCCGTCGCACCATCTCATCCAGCTCACCCTGTGTCCATGCCGTGAAAGGTTCACGGTGTGCATTGCGAAGTGCAATGGTGAATTCTTGTAGAAGTTCCCGAGGTCCATGAACCACCGTAGCAGACGGTCGGAACGACGAGGCACCTGGATGTGGACGCACTGAACCATCAGAATCCGAGTCAGGTGTCGTAGGCGTCATCTGTCCCGGTTCTCGTCCGCCGTGTGGGGCTAAGGGAGCAAGCGGCCGTGGTGGCGGCAGGTGATCCAACATCGATTCAGGCCGACGACCAGAATTGTTGTCAGCGGCATCCCGATGTGCCGCACGAGGCGGGGATAAGGCCGGTATATACCAGGTGGATGAAGTGTCCAAAGGTCGGGTTCGAATTCGAGTGGGAGAGCGGGATCGGTCAGACGAAATGCGCTCTGTGATGATGCGAGGGCGCAGCCCGTGCCTGGAGTTCCGTGGTGCCCTGGGAGACACTCTAGCGTCTGACGGATGGCTTCGCTCGGTCATCAGGGCAAAGTTCAGGGTGTCCAGAGCTGTCGCAACTTGGGATGCAAGGACATTGAGTACCGCCACCAGGTTATTCACAAACTCGGCTGACAACTGCATGGCAAATGAACACACAGCAAGGACAAATCAAGCAAGTAAGGCTGCGGAACTGCGAAGACATGATGCTTGCGAACATGCATGCGCCGAAATACTGAGGTCCTTTTGCCGCTGGTGTTCCGTCAACGGTCATACGACAGACCTGATGGTCGACACGCCGGCATGGCCTTGACTGCCGGCGGGTACTTCGGATTGTAGGCATGGCGGCGGGACGTGGGAACCGCGTCGTCAGGTCGGCCAGGAAGCCGCCGGTGATGACTGCGAGATCGACGCCGATGAGGCTCCCGATGTCTGGACCTTCTCCTCCGTCTGTGCTCCCAGGAAGTACTGACACTCACCGTGCGGACGTGAGCAGGGTGCTCCGTACGGTTGTCTGAGGTGGCCACAAGAGTGACCGGTGCTGTCATGTAATCTGGCCGGACTGATGTTGCCGGCAAGGGCGGTGGCGTCGTAGATGGCGGGGGTAGCGGCGGTAGTTGGCCGTCAGGAACCGGTGGCGGTGGTGGCGGCTGTGGATGCCGCTGCTGGCCTTCAAGACGTTGCAGTCCGGCCAGAAGAAGACTGATTTGCGACGAGATGGCAAGCAGCATGTGCCGACATTCACGTAAAAGGTCCCCATGATCCATCACAATGCAGGTGAAGATGCGACAGAGAGGGCCAAGTCAATCAGTAATCTACTCAAAATGCGGCAACGGCAAGCAACACAACAAGCATGCAACACACTTCATCAAGACATGAGCCTCAGGCAACCCCATACGCTTTTTCCGGAAGAGGAGCGTCATGATGTACACCATGAAAGTCAGGGCACAAACCACGGTGGGCCTGTGCAAAAGGGTTGTCAGACTGCATTGCCATAGTCGTTCACCAGAACATGCCCATGTAGCTGGGCACCGCAATCGATGATCGGAGTTTCCACCTGCCATCTTTGGCGTGAATGCAGTCATAGTAATGGGAAGCAGCTATGTCAGCGTACACTCCGCCACGGGGTATGGTGCAATGCTGTTGCCGGAGTCGTGCAGTTCCACCAATGCACACGGGGCGATCCGTGTGAATTCCCGCGAACTGCGCTGCTGATTGGACTGCCGCTTCCTGAGATTGAAGGCTGCCCCTGCAGTAAAATCCCATCGGAGGCAACCAGACTTCGTTCCAGTTTGAGCACTCGCGGTTGGGGGAAGGATGCTCTTGCCATTTTGAGGGTCTGATCAGCTCTTCATCACGCAGGATGTTCATGGCCGCCTGCATATTGGTATTGTGGGACCAGAAAAACGTCGACTGTGACTGAGTGCGATGCTTGTCCGGCAGCAATCGGCGCGGCTCAAACGAGAAGATGATCCCGAAGAGGTTCTTCTGGGAGTTCTTTTTGTCCGTCGAGAAGTGGTGATACGTCCGTGCAGTCCTGCGGATATATGGCCATTTTTCTTCGCAAATGCCAAGCTGTACGATGAGTTGCTGCGGCAGTGACTTCGGGGAGATCTGGAAGTAGTCAGACATGTCTCTGACCACTTGATCCGTCCAACGTCCCGGGACGCCATGTGGTGGCGGAGAAAACGGAAACTCCGAAATGGACTTGACCCGCTGCTCATCTTCGATGATGCTGCGGCGATGCGGCATGAGGCTCCTGTAGACCGTCTCCCACGATTTCTTCCACTGCTCAGGTTCAGGAAATACTAAGGCGGCAATCGAGGGCAAGGTGTAGTAAAGGACATCGTTCACTACGATGGCAATTTCCTCGACCCGGCAACCAGTGCGCAGCTTGAAGCGATGACTGCCAAAATCGGGTACATGCTGTCGAACTGAGAGAGGAAGCAGCACAATGCGGTTCTCGGATGGACTGACTTGAGCGGGAGGCAACGGAGGCGAGCGGGGCCTCCTTTGATCACCATGAGCACGCCTCCCATCACTTTTCCATTCACCCCAGTCCTCCTCCTCATCTGACTTTCCCTGTGGGCCTGGGGTGAGCTTGATCCGGGAATGGCGGGACCTGGGTGAGCGCGAACGTGACCTTCCGGTGTGATTGCGTACCGCTCGGATGTTGGCCTCGGATCCAAGTGCCGGAGCGTCACGGGATGGGCCGTGGGATTGTACACTTTGCTGGTGTGCTAGTCCTTGTGTCCGGATGAACATTTGCATCTCATTGCCGTTGATAAAGTTGGGAAGGTGCTCCAGCGTCACGCGGCTCGTAGTTTGCACTGATCCGTCTGAACGTAAGAGACTGGTGACCGTGTACTCCGCCATGGTTCTGAGCCAGCTGCATGCAGACACAACGCAATACATCAACAACAATCACAAGCGTGCGCAAGAAGAGACAACATGACAAGCTCACATGCAGATTTTGTCCCGAGTCGACGCCGAACGTCACGGAGAAGGTGGGGGTCGAAATTTTTGGCCTGATAAAGGCGCTTGAGAGCGTTAAGTCCTTGCTGTTGCTGAACCGCAGGTTGTGCACCACGTATGATGAGCCAGGAGCGAGAAGACCAAGAAGCATAAGTAAACATCTGATCATTGGCACTCCGAATTCCTTTGATTTGGGAGGGATGATCAGGTAGCTGTGGTGTAATAGTTCTGGAAGAAGAATCACATCGATAGCCCAGCACTTTGTCATCATGTTGAACCTCAAGCATCACTGGTGGGCGATAAAATTCCAGGGAAAGAAAATTCATGAGCACGGGCGAGTGTGGGGCAGAATCACGAAGTAGAATGAAACGATTGTCGACGTAGCGCTCATGCCAGATCACACCGATATCGGGCATGCGAAAACGCAGAGAACACATTGTCTGGTGCCAGAAGAAATCCTCAACCGTGGCAACCAGATTGCAGAGCGGTGGCGCGGCTGGTGATCCCATAGCGACTCCCCGTTCTTGGCGGAACAAGTATCCGTTGATCTCGAAGTGACTGTTGTCAATGACAAAGTCCAGAAGGTGCCGGAGATCTTGTTCATGAAAAGTTCGAGGGATCTTTGTTTGACGGCGCCATTTTCCTTTGAACATACGGCGTCGATGATCAGACTTTACTTCGAACACTGACCATTGAGAGGATCTGCGAAGGCCAACAACTTGATCGTACCGATGGAGAAGCACCTGTAGTGCCTGGTGGAAGCGTTCCGTAGGAATGGACGTGAAGAAGCCTGACAGGTCTTGTGACACCAGGTGGATGTATTCATCGGGATCTGCCTTTGACAGCGACTCCCACAGCTGCTGGACAAGTTCTTGTACTGAAAGTTGACCTGCAATGTCGGGAAAAGTAGCTTTGGTAAGTTCAAATATGAGGGCGCCGAAGACCGTGAGGAAGGGAGCTGCCCACGTGCGAAAGAATGAAATGATGGGTCGTGCTTTCTGCCAGTCCTTGGTCGGCTTTGGAAGGATGCGAGCTGTGGGCAACGGTGCTTGAAGTCGAAGTCCCCATGCATATCGCTGACGTAGGAGGGAAGGTACCGTAGTCACCACTTCAGAGCGAAAAGATGCTGCGGATTCACGGCATAGCGAAAAGACATCTCCCGAGCAAAAGGTCTTCCGCATCAGTATGGCAAACAGGGACGGACAAATCACATGTGCGCGGGAGGGGAAATGATCCGCGGGGATTACAACCCACGATGACAGAGAAGCCACGGTGCGCTGCAACGATGTCGATGACCAATAAGCACGATCTTGAAGGTTAGCTCGATGAGTGTCCATCAACTGAGTCAAAACCGGCTGCAGATCAACAAGAAGACTGGAACCATGCACATGCCAGCGACGAGCAAGTTTGCGAAGTTGCGTAGTGAAACGTTGATGTAACAAGTCGACATCACCGAAATACTGATCCTTCATTGACGCGGCCATGATTTCCATGTCAATGTCCGCATTGATGCGTGAGAACTCATCAACCATTACAGCATGTCCATGTGCTCGGTGTATATGGTGATCATCGATGTCCAAACAGCGACACGGAAAAGATGTTTCAGGAGTCCATCTGCGCTGCCATGTGCGGTAGTTGTAGATCTTGTCGCCCAACGTGGCACTGCGAGTTTCCACCACCCGGATCTTTGGAAGGAAAAGGGAGGGAAACAAATCACGATGAGAAGCAATCCAGCTTTGTAACCATGTGCCAAGTAGAGCTTTCCAATTCCGGACATGTAGAGGCGGTAGGAGTAGTTGTGTCAAAGTGGTGGGTGATTGTAGCTGTCGTTTGCGTAACACCTGGGCGAGGAGTTTCTGCGCCTTGGAGCGGAAGGGCTCGTTGACAAAGACGGAGAGCCGCAGAAAGTAGTAAAGCTGAGTAGGAGGGAAAGCTGCCGACAGAAGGTCACGCATGGCTTGGAACGATGCACCTGTATTGGATCCCAGCTGATAGAGAATAGAGTAATGGGCCTGAATGTCATCCAGCATGTCGGGACGTAGTTGCCGTTGAAGATCCGGATGTAGTCGTCGTCGAAAGCGTTTGTGCAAGCCGAGGGAAGTGGGAGACGACAACGAGTGACGTCGAAAATCAACGAGGTGTTCCCGGAAGCCCACCTTTCGCAGAAGTCTGTGTACCCAGGGTGCATTCAAATGCGGGCGTAGCAGGTATTGCCATTTGCTTTCCTGGACCCAAACCGAGGAAACGGGAAGTTTGATCTCAACCGGAACAGCACAGAAGAGCCAGTAGGTATTGGATCGCTTCCAGTAGTGAAGCGCGGGTTCGAAGAAGGCATGACGTCCCCGAAGTAGTTGTAGAAATTTGCGACTGCGTGAGTGTTCACGTCGTAGAACATCCTGATCAGTCGCACCAACGTAGTAAGGTGTGTGCCATGGGGAAAGTCGGATGTAGACGCACGGTTGTTGATGATGACCTGGATCGTGAATGAAGTCATAGAGGTCCGGAAATCGTGCCCGCAATGAGCGAAGATGTCGCGTGTCGGCAAAAGTGGAGTGCATAATTTCACACAAGAGAGAAGCCTTGTAGAAGTGAAGGACTTCAAAGAACGGCGGAAAGTAGCCATGATCTTGGGAAATGAGACGTTGTAAGAAACTGATCAATAAATAGGCAGTGCACCGACATCTATGAATCTCATACCTGTTGGCCACAGTGTGTTGAGAGTGTGACATAGCGTGATTCGGAATCTGAAGGGCAATCCGGACCACAACTAAGACTTCCAGAATGAGGCCCAACCACGGTAGTTGTGTGATTGATTCGTACTCATCAGCTGGTATCGACGGTGGTGGTAGTCCAGGGAAGCAGTATTGCCAGCACGTAGAGAACATGGTCAACGAGTGTAAAAAGTTGCCCAGAGACTGCCATTGTGCAACATCATCATAGATTCCACAGCGGCGAAGCTCATCCAACATGGTGAAAATGCAACCAATGAAATCTACCATAAGGCGGCGACATGGATACAAGCTGCACAGACAATCACGCACAAGGCAATGCAAGCACAACCAAGCACAAGATCAAACTGATGCAACGCAAAAAGATGACGGACGAGTTTTAACCTTGACTCATCCGTGACACGGTTGCCGCTCCGGGCTCATAAGAGAACGAAGGTCGTTAAGATGCCTGCTCATCCGCTGAGTAAGCGAGCGGTCACGATGAGGTGACTCAATGCCTTCTCAGTGAGCTTGGTGAGATAGCCGGGCTCCAGTCCCCACGAAGCCGCCATCGCCCCGAGAGTAGGTGCGTCGCCTTTCGGCATGCGTTGACGCGCTTGAAGGAGCTGCGTCGCCATGGAATCTAATGACTTGTTGCCGTTGAGCCGGGACGGGTGATTGGCCCACTTGACCAGTGACGTCAAAGTTGTGGTTGTGGGCGATTGCTTGAGATAAAGGCGTGGCTGGTCACTGGTCCATGTGTAGTACTTGACAACTTCTTCCGGCGTGCTGTGCATGGTGAGCAATTGTGACGCCGCCGGCTTGGACGGCGGTGAAGACACTCCGTGAAGAGACTGAATGATCCGGGGTTGCACCGCGCTATCAAACGACTTGCCATCAAGGGCCGCTGCGCTGGCTGTAGGGAGGGAGCTGGCAGGTGACGAGGATTGTGTGTGGTTGACCGGTGGCGGTGTAACCAACTCTGCATCATCTTTCTGGCTTGCCATCGTGGGAGAGGTCGAAGCGCGCAGCGATGCTGAATACTGAGCCTGGAGCAGCTCATGCGCACGATTTAGATCATTGTACTTCTTGACCATGTCATCTGTCTGGGTGGAAGGTGTGAGAGAAGCGTGGTGTTGCTGAAGAAATTGAAGTACCAAGCTGGCCAAATGGTCATGAACCTTGATCCGCTGATTGAAGTCATCGATGTTGAGACCCAGCGAGTTGGCAAGGTCCTTTTCCAGGGTGAGCAGGTTGATCGACTGTGATCGTCGTAGTAGTTTGGAACAGGTACTCCAAAGTAAGGCCTCGGTGCGAGTGCGAAAGCCTTCCCATGTCACGAATCTGCCGTGAGCGAACGGTCGGAGCAGCCAGTTGGTGAGGCCCCCATGAATAACCTGAACCAGGCGAACGTCACGAATATCCATGCCTGACATGTCGCGCAGGTTGCCATGCGGAGTGTTGGCAACGGTCATGGGCAGGCTGAAGTTGTAGAGCTGATTGACATCAAACATGCCCTCTCCAGGTGTCCAGTCAGGCGATGGTGTAAGCCAGGCTTTCTGAGGACGAACCGGTAGAGCCGCAGGAGGTCCAGGTGGCGGTGTAGGTTGCGGGGTAGTGACCGGTGGTGGCATCACGGGTGGCATGAACTTCGTTGGCGTGGGGTCTGGAGGGATCGGCATCATGTAGTTGATTGCTGGATGTTGGAATTGCTGTGTGGGACTATGAGTCGATTGAAAATTGGTGGGCATCATCGGGAAATTGTTGGCAGAGTTGTAGCCGGAATTGTGTTGCCAAGATACCAGGTTGTTCCAATCCATGCCTTCCGAGACGTGGTGGTCATTGTGTTCACGTCGGTGTGCTTTACGAGCCTGAGGAGAAGTACTCCGATCACGTCTGCGCCGAGTCCTGGATCTATCACGATCATCACGTCGAGACATGGTTACACAATCGACTCTCAATCTTCACGCTTCCATCTTGAGAGACACGTATCAGACAACAAGCAAATCCATGCAACGGCAAGGTATCAACGAATCCAACAAATGGCAAGCAAACGCAAACATCAGTGGTGAGACGTCTCTATGATCTGACCGCTGTCTTCCCTTTAGTGAAACCTCGTTCCTGGTTAAATGTGAAATTCCGCTGTTCTATGATAAGCACGTTGAGGTCAAATTTTCCGACAGAGCCGGCCCGGGGTCACACAATGGGTACACCCGAGGATTCCCCACGAATGGGGTGTACACACTTAAACTCCAAATGGAGAGTGCTAATCTTTCGAGTACAACTGATGAGTCTCGAGTACAACTGATAAGTCTCGAGTATGATGAGGTTCGACTCGCATAACGCTTGGCTTCCCTGTAGTTACTTTAACAGGGACACACAGAAGCAACGGCAGTTCAGGGGGGGACCAAAAGGACATTCAGAACAACACAACCATCTCGGCAGGTACGTCTGACTGATCAGGTCAGATATCAGCGCAGGTCACGACCCTCTTCGTTGGGTCACCGGTCGTGACTGCGGGTGACCCCCCTGCTGAGAAACCGAAAGGGTGGTGACAGGGCATTCTGTCACTCCGCACACACACACAAACACACAAACACACAAACACACAAGCACACAAACACACAAACACAAACACACAAACACACAAACACAAACACGCAAACACACAAACACGCAAACACACAAACACACAACACACAAACACACAAACACACAAACACACAAACATGCAAACACACAAACACACAAACAAATAAACACACCAACACACAAACACACAAACACACAAACACACAAACACACAAACACACAAACACACAAACACACAAACACACAAACACACAAACACACACACACACACACACACACACACACACACACACACACACACACACACACACACACAGAACCCCGCAAAACTACAAAAACCCCACAAAACCCCGACAAAAACCCCAAGACCCTTACAAAACGTACAAAGCCCACAAAACCCTACAAAACCTTACAGAACCCCCTTACAAAACTCCCTTACAAAACCCCCTTACAAAACCCCCTTACAAAGCCCTTACAAAGCCTTGCAAAACCCCACAAAACCCTTACACAGCCCTACAAAAACCTACAACAACCTACAAAAACCTTACAAAAATCCCACAAAGCCCCACGAAAATCCTGCAAAAACCCCACGGAAATCCCACAAAACCCCACTCCTCGTTCTCCCAAAACGCGCGGACGCCTCAGGCGGTGCTTGTTGAGCTGCGCAAAGAGGCCCAGCGCGCGGCTCCAGGGGCCCTCCTCGCCTCTCGCGACGAAGGGCTTGCCATGGGCTTGACACCTTTGGATGGCGGGTCTGGTTCAAGGGTTCGAACACCCCCAAAAAGGATTGGCTTCTTTAGGCAAAAGCATGGGCTTTTCAAGCCCAAAAGGATGTTTGTTTGTTTGTCTAATTTAAAAAAAAAAAAAAAAAAAAAAAAAAAAACTTTCAGCAGTGAAATCGGTTCCCTTGAAAACCAACCAGGGGACAATGAAAAACAAGATCTTCCTTTCAGCACACGGAGCTCCAATGCCGGTCCGAGTCTCCCTCTGCAAATCAAATATCGGGGCGCCTCGCTGACAATTTTTTCCGAAGCCTCAAGGCCCAGGATGCCACCAGTTGAGTCACAATCAAAGAATCAACCCCTAGAGCTCCATCCTTTGGCACGAGATGGAATCTATGTCTCAGGACAGGTCACCCGCCATTTCGAGAAAGCCCTTGGTGGATCTGTGTCAAGATGGGCCTTTCAAGGCTTTGGGATGGTCTTTTGGTGTGGCTTTCTTCTTGAAACCACCAAAAACGGGGCACCACACTCGTTTGGGAAAGGATTCAATGCCTCGTTCTTCCCACTTGAGAAAAAAGGAAAAAAGCACGGAATACTGTAAAGTGGTCCGGGTTTGACTGCCCCCCCATTGCAGAAATGGCCTTGCGACCCAATTTAGATGATGACACCTTAGGAAAACGACGATGACTACGCTAACCCAACCTTGTTTCAACTATGGTAACACCCCGTATCCTTTTGGGAAAATTGATGGCAGGTTGAAGGAGAATAAAAAACACCTATGTGATCCTTTTTTGGTTGATCCTTTTTTGGGGGCCGGGAGAGTGAGGGGGGGCCAGGGCCCGCTTGGAGCTGGGGAATATGAAACTCCCAGGGCCTGGAGCTTGAGACCAACCATGGATCTGGCGCTTCTTCGTTGCTCAGCCCCCAGCCTTTTTGGCTTTTCCGGCTCTTTCCAGCTTTTTGGCTCTTTCCAGCTTTTTGGCTTTTTGGCTTTTTGGCTTTTTGGCTTTTTCTTCGTTGCTGGTTTTCCGTTTTCGAAGCTCTCACAAGAATGAGCTGAACCTTTTTGTGTGCTTTCCTTTGGGGGATCCGATCCGACTTTCTCCCAACTTCTGATTCCCTAGCATGGGCTGAACGCATTCGTGCAGGTTGGGACGGTTATGCACTCTTAGGGAATTTGGGTGTCCTTTTTGGGGAACCCTCAAAATGGTGGTGCTCCTTTAGTATCCCCTTAAAACCACCCCAAGAACGGGCTCCCTCCAACAAAAAGACACCATGTTTCCCCGCTGAAACATCGTGTCATTGTTTGAGGCTCGGAACCCAATTTCTTGGGTGGTTCAAACAGGAAACCAAACGAAACACTGAATCCATGTGTTAGGGCGATACACACCCAAACACATGAGTACAGAAGGGTGGAAAACAACTGCAGATTTGCCAGATGCCAGCATACGTACCCAGCTGATGGATAACCAGGGACTTATCCCACACATATCGCCATACTTACCAGGGTACATCATGTTCTCCCCCTCATTAAATACCCCCCAAGTTATTCCCCAAAAAAGGAAAGGAAGCCCCACACCAACCCTGTCTCAGCCTTTCGCTTGACCAGAGGATCACAAACCATCAGAACCTTCATGCTGAGGATCCGGCAGACGTTCATCACAGAGCTGCACAAGGACAAATCCAAGGCCAGGCCGTCACTCAGAGCACCTCCCAACGCACGAGAGGCGTCAAGCCACGGCCGCGTCAAAACCCATGGCATGTTGACCCAGGATTCGTGGTCCCCCTCTGTATTAAATTATGGGGGTGTTCAACTGGATTTAGTGGCTGGATTCAGACCACTTTTGAAGGGGGACAGCCCCATATTCATAAACAGGTTTTTTTCTAATCCTGGGCCAACCTGTGTTTGCTGTAAGCAAATAACAAAAAGACTCTGGCTGTCTCATGCTGGCTCTCAGGGAATCAATGAGGGTGAAAATGAACCCTATCCCTTCGGAGAACCAACCTCACCCGGGCCGTCCGTTGTCAGATCCGAGACTTCACGAGCAGTTCACTGAAGCTTCACCAAGCCTCGGCCCTTGGGGCTTGGAAGAACAACTTCGCCAACTCCCACACCGTCTAACTGAGATCCCCCGCGAAAAGTTGAAAACTTTTTAGCAGGCCAAGTGGAATCTAAGGGTTGTTGTATTACACCCTGGGAATACACCCACTGGGTATTGACCCCATTTAGGCACATGTCCAACTTTCACCCGTGCTATTGGGTAATCCCAGGGTGTAATTCAAAAACCCTCAGATGGAAACTACCGCTAGACCAACTGAAAGCCTAACAAGCTAAGGAACCGGACGCCTGAGAACCACCACGTGCTATGGCGCTCTCATGGGTTTTCATGGTTTCCCCTTTCCTTTTGCTTTTTGGCTGTTTGCGCTGTTTTCGTTGCCTTGCCTTCTGCCTTGTTTCTGCGTCTCCGAAATCCTCCGGAAGAGATCGGGCGAAATCCCCAACACCCGCTGAGGGAAGAAACACCCGCTGAGTCTTACAAACATCTGTATGCACCGTCAAAAAGGCGCTGGCTCAAAAAGCTTGAGGTGTTTTGTTGTTGTTTGTTTTTGTTTTTTACCATCCCCGGCATCCCCAGCATCTCCGGTTACTTGTCAGGGCTGCGTATCAGGCATGACTTGATGGTAGTTGACAGTTGCTCGGGCTAGCCGGCCGCATCGCTAGCATTACTGGCCTCACTCGGACTAGAGCTGCCTATTGGCTTTGATTTGGTGGCAGTTCAGGGTTGCTCGGGGCGAGTGTTGGGCTTGCTGAGGTCTTAATGAGGGCGGGTCTTGGATTTGTTTGGGGTTCATGTAGGCTCGGCAAAGGGCTGATATGTAGGATATGGTTATGCAAGTTTTGGGCTGGTTTGGGATTGGTTGTGGAGCGTTGCCCCAAGACTCCTCCCAACCGCATCCTGCATATCAGCACTTTGCCGAGCCTACATGAACCCCAAACAAATCCAAGACCCGCCCTCATTAAGACCTCAGCAAGCCCAACACTCGCCCCGAGCAACCCTGAACTGCCACCAAATCAAAGCCAATAGGCAGCTCTAGTCCGAGTGAGGCCAGTAATGCTAGCGATGCGGCCGGCTAGCCCGAGCGACTGTCAACTACAATCAAGTCATGCCTGATACGCAGCCCTGACAAGAAACCAGAAATGCTGGGGATGCCGGGGATGCCGGGGATGCCGGGGATGCGGCCGCTTAGCCGACCAACCAACCAACCAACCCACCAACCAGCCTCCTAGCCGGGGTTAAGCCCCGAGCCGGGGCTAGACAAAAAGCGACACCGGTTCCGCTCAAAAACATGCACCAAATGGCTGGCTGGCTGTTTAATTTTGACCCACACCCAAAATGTGCGGAGGTCATCTGCTTGAAATGCAATAGGTTCCCACTGCTCGGCTTCAAGGTTGGGAACGCAACCAAGAGCCCATGTAGTGCATGCTTTCCCACACACACACACACACACAAAAACAAAAAACAAAAAGGACACCATCTGGGCGGCGGGGCGGAAGCGGGGAAACATATCAAGCCTGGGTCGCAGGTGCGCAGGGCTTCCTTTCCAAGTCAGGTGAAGAATGCGACTTGTGTTGCCTCATGCCGCTGCGACGCGACCCGTTGATCGGGTCGCAACTTGCAGCCGTGGTTGCCATGGGCAAATGAGTGAATCGATTTTGTTCTCGGGGCAATCTAGCTATGGCTGGGGCTTTCGCTTCACGACCCCCGAATCGATTGCATGAGGTTGGTCAACATGTCGAGTGGTCTGTGGGTCATTTTGGAAGGACATCGGAACTAAGTAAGGCGTACCGGGCTGGTTTAAACGCAAACCAAGCGAAAGCCCTTATATGGCGGGTTCGCCTACTTTGACACCCGAAACTCACTAATGTTGACCCCGTGTTAGTAAACAGGCTTCTTGTTCTGAGGGGTTTGGGTTTCCCTGGTTTTAGTGAGGGTTCATCACTTTTGGAGGGGCACACCCCCATATTAATAAGCTGGGTTTTGTGGGAACCGCCAAAAGTTCCTAATTGTCTGATGTCCAAAAGGCAAAGGGAGGGTCTGGTCCCTTCAAACTCGAGCGCTTGACGAAGCCTGGCGGCCAACTATCACATGCGGAGATGTCGCACGTCAAAAGATGCGGCTTGGTGACTTCAACCCCGCAAACATTCCAAAAGAAAATCTAAACAACGAAGCCATGGCCAAAAAAAACTGTGTCCCTTTTCTTAAAAAAAAAAAAAAAAAAAAAAAAACGCGCACACACACACACACACACACACACACACACACACACACCAGCTCCAAGGATCAAGCTCCAAGGACCCAACACGAAGCGCGGCCTCGCGCCTCCAAGCAAGTCAAAGGCCTGCCCCCAGTTGCGGCCGCTCTCCTCGGCGCGGTCCAAAAGTCGTAGGACCCAACGCTCCCCGCAGCCCGAAACCCCCCTTTTCCCCCCCAATGCTTGGCGGCGTGGTTTTGTTCCGTTTTTTCTCTAGCTCCTCCAGTACAGAGGTTAGAATGAATCATAGACTCAGCAAAAAGTTGGTACCTTCATTGAAGGTACCAACTTTTAGCTGAGTCTATTTTAGTAGGGGAACCCTCCCAACCAAAAAGGGGAAAGAAGGGCACTACTGGGGGACCTAGGCGAAACTCTTCTCCGAGACCCTGGCTGCTTCTTACTTTCCGGTTCTACTTGGTTGACGTTGGAAGGGGAGCAAAGATTCAAATTTGAGCAGTTCAGTGGATTTGGTTTTCAACCGCTAAACCACAATAAGCAAAATGTAAATGTTAAAAAAAAAAAAAAAAAAAAAAAAAAAAAAAACATGAATGGTGGTGGGAAAGTTTGACCTGGTGAGACCAAAGCGCTGGATTCCCCCAAACTTTGTCTCGTCGGGTCTCCGATCTTCCGGTCTTCGCGCTGAAAGTGGCCCAGAAAAAACAATTTTCCACGTACGACGGATGGCCCCTTGGCCCTGGGCGGTACCCATCTGGATAACTTGATTGATTGGGGGCATGGAGCGCGGGAATTCCAATGTGCACCTTGGCACAGCGAAGTGAAACGACAAGATGAGGACTGCTTCAAGAAGAAAGATGGCAAACGAGCATCCAATGTCGGCTAAAGCTTATCCAGCATACGCTTTGCTTTGCAGCGAGAATATCGGCACAACTCCCAATACGCGCCAGTGCTCAAGCTGTTCAGAAACTTTGACAATACACTTTGCATGCTGTTGAAGAAGTTGCAACCTCTGCCTACACCCACATGAATAAGAGCAGAGCGCGCACGTAGGCACGGAGAGAGCCCAGTCAGTGTTCCAGGCATGTAAGTCAGAGTGGCCATTGAGCCGACATTCCCACAAAGACTTGATAGAAACCCCATCTAGTAATGGTGCCACGAAACTGAGTCGTGGCGGCCGTCACTGCCACACGGATGACTTGTCCATGAAGAGGGCCCCAGGCCGCGAAATCGTTTCAATGGATGGAGAGAGCAAGTGCTGCTTGATTTCCCGCGCAATGTGAGCAGAGTGCGGGTCTCCTGACGCCGAACCCCACCAAGCGCGGGAAAACGTGTGGGCCGCAATCACGACTCTCATAGGAACCTGGCCCTCCATTTGCTTGAAGCCGTCTGGAAAAGAAAAAAACATATGTCCAGCAATCCGCGCACTCTCCCGGCTCTCCCGAACTCTCCGTCGGGTTCCCCGGCGCAGGCCGCCGCCACCGCGCCCAGGGCCGCCAGCGACACGCGCAGCCCGCGGCGCCGCATGGCCTCCAGGAGGCCGTGGCTCGAAGGACGCGGCTCGCGGGGAGGCGGGCGGTGGTGTGAAGCCAAACCGACCGACCAACCAAACAAAGAAACAAAGAAACAACCAAACAAAGAAACAAACAAACAAACAAAGAAACAAAGAAAGAAACAAATAAACAAAGAAACAAACAAACAAACAAAGAAACAAAGAAACAAAGAAACAAAGAAACAAACAAACAAACAACCAAACAAAGAAACAAAAAAACAAAGACACAAAGAAAGAAAGAAAGAAAGAAAGAAAGAAAGAAAGAAAGAAACAAAGAAAGAAACAAATAAACAAAGAAACAAAGAAAGAAACAAAGAAACAAAGAAACAAAGAAACAAAGAAACAAACAAACAACCAAACAACCAAACAAAGAAACAAAAAAACAAAGAAAGAAAGAAAGAAAGAAAGAAAGAAACAAATAAACAAAGAAAGAAACAAAGAAACAAAGAAACAAAGAAACAAAGAAAGAAAGACAGAAAGAAAGAAAGAAATAAAGAAAGAAACAAACAAACAACCAAACAAAGAAACAAAGAAACAAAGAAACAAAGAAACAAACAACCAACCAACCAACCAAACAAACAAACAAGCAAGCAAACAAACAAACAAACAAACAAACAAACAGACAGACAGACAGACAGACAGAAACCAGCCAACCAAGCAAAACCAAACCAAACCGACCCAGAAGGATGGTCATGTCGGGTGCTTGGAAGTGGAACCAAAAGGAAAGGGAATGGAGACCAAGGAACCATTTTTGGAATCGCATTTTTGGCTCCTTTTCGTGCCTGAAAGCCAGAACGAAACCGATGCTCGAAAAAACAAACTCAGGTCGGCCAGTCGAAAGGGTTATTTTCTTTTGGTGAAACAAAACCAGATTTCACTGGAGCATGAACTCGTTCGGGTCGCAAACGCAAACAGACACGCCAGTGGCTTCCTTGTGGATTTCCACGTACTCTTTAGAAGCTCCCTTTAGTGCCACTGCGTAAGTGGGTGTTCCACAACCTTTTTAGGATCTCTTTTGAGCTCGCTTCACATTCTAAGTAAGTACTGCTTGCTGCTGGATTGAATTCTTCAAAGGATTCCAATCCCCGCCCCAACCAACAAAATCGCCAGAACCGGATATGTCTTGGGTGGGGCAAGGACGGACGACCTTCAGGCCTCCGGAAGCCAAAAGCAGCCTTGGGTTCTCAAAATAGAAATCGAAATCCCCAATGGTTTTTGATTCTCGTTTAAACCAACTCGGAAAAGGGCTCCTCAAAAAAGCGTTTTCAGGCGCCCCAGGCCCAGGCTGTATCGAGAGGATCGAACTGCTGGAACCTTCGGTCTGCCAGGTGTCCAAAGAACATGGACCTGTCCATGGTGAGTGACCAGCCGCTCATTTCGTCGCAGAGCAGATGGCTAACAGGTCTCCTTCTCAATATTCTGCGCCACGACAAGATTTGGAGGTGCGCCTGACGTATTCGCGCAAGGGCCGTGTAGGTAGCCCTGATTGACAGAGATAAGATCCTTCCCGACTTCGTTGACCAGCGAACGCGTTTTCAGGAGCATGTCCAGAAAGCTGGCCCCCACAAATCTAAAAACATGCCAACAACAGTGAAGGAATCCATCAAACATATCCTGCACATGAACATGGATGAACCTCCGTTTGAAGGGCCCCCTGGCTTCTTCAATAAAGCTGACGCTCAAACTGAAAGTATGAGGATCCTGGAAGATAGAACTTGTGTTAATGTATTGGTTTGAAAAGCATGGTTTCCGATGCAAAATACATGCAAAGAAGTGGGTATTTGGAGGTTTTGGGGGCAGGATAAGGCAACTACCCACTAGACCAACGGAAAAAGCTGAAAAGCTGAGCCACCACTGAATAATGTCCGCAAAGCAACTTGAGAACACGACGACCATCCCACGCGTTCCCCTGAAACCCCCACCTGACTAACGCGCCCCTCATCCCTTTTCTCCTTTCCCATCTAGCCACAAAGCTCAGAAATTCCAGTCCAACTCCCCATGCCCTGGCCTCCCTTCACAACTTCGGGAAAACACACACACACGAACAATCCCATGAGCCTGCCACTTTGGTCAATCTTGAGAAGATGACCCTTGAACAAATCTATGAATAATTAAACAAGGTCTCTTATACTCTTGACTTAACTTTGTCTTGCCCCACGCTAGCCATCGCACTGGCCCCACCGCTTTCCCTTACCAACCTGACGAACAATCTTCCATGGCCGCACACATGCCTTCAGCACCTCCATTGCAATTTTCAGCTGCCGCGCGCTACGGCAGCCAGAAAGCACCGCGCCGAAGGTCGCTGCCTCGACTGGCTGATTTGTTGCTTGGACTGCCTGTGGCGTGGGGTGGGGTGGGGTGTGGTGTGGGGTGGGTGGGGGTGGGGGGTGGGGTGGGCGTGGGTGGGGTGGGGTGTGGGGTGGGGTGTGGGGCGGGGTGTGGGGTGGGGTGGGGTGTGGGGTGGGGTGTGGGGTGGGGTGGGGTGTGGGGTGGTGTGGGGTGGGGTGGGGTGGATTGATACAAAGTAGCAGACTCAATGGCACACAGAATGATGCCAAGTAGCTGGGGACCGGTGCCGCCCACAGTTGCAGTGGACAAGCATCCGATGGGCCTGGTACATCGTGTTGGCACAGTGCCGAACCTAGATTAAGGTTGACATCTGGATTGTTGGCATCGCCAGCTTGAAAGGAAGCAACCAAAGTGCAACCAAAGCGCTCAGGCGACAGGCACTTGTTTGAGAACAGCTAGTTCGGATTGGCGCGGATGATGCTCGGGCTGTTGTGCGCCGAAGCCAATGCCTGATCTGCCCGCCTCAGTGCGCAGACAGATGGGACATGTACTAGCTTCACTCTGTTGACAATGAGAGGTCAAAATGGGTGCCCAACTCCTCGTCGTACCATGGCTCTGGCCCCACCCAGACGTTGTGCGAGAGCTATGGCAGGGAAGATCACAAGGAATGAGACGGGTGAGACTCAAAGACAATAAAACCGGAATGGTCCGCAATGACCTGCTCAAAGGCCTTCTGGGCATCGATCCTGAGCAAATAAGAGACCGCAGGCCAAGCTCGGCAAAATGTAGCCTGCCATGTGCATATGCTTCTGTACAAGTAACTCCTCCTAACAATGTTCAACCTTGTATGCAGCCTCACCCTTTCCGTCATGTCCTCAGAAATCAGTGAAGTTGGGGCACCTTTTGCAAGGTCTCGCACTCCTGGGTTCAGGAGGAGGCGGCTTGCGCATCTCTTGGAAACTTCTCCTAAAAAGGAAAAGAGTCTGGCATTGCCAACTGCATGCAGGTGGCAAAGCCGGCTCATCGTCATCATCTCTGTTTTCACAACTGAGCTAGGTGCTTGGTTACTGCTCATGCACATATCATGCTGCCACCTTCAACTATCTTTTTGCCAAGAGGCTTGCGTTGGCGCTTCAACATCCTTGGAACGCATGACTCGTCAACATCACATAGCAACCTCTACCATTGAACCGTCCAATCTAACATTTTTTTGCTGACAAGCGTCACGCCTCAACGTGCTCGGCTTCTTCCGCTGGCGCCCCCCCCCTTTGCCAGGGCCATTCTGCACGATGGTCAGCTCCTTGATCGTGCGGTTGTGGAAAGCCATGTGGGGTCGGGGGTGGGGTGGGGTGGGGTGGGGTGGGGTGGGGTGGGGTGGGGTGGGGTGGGGTGGGGTGGGGTGGGGTGGGGTGGGGTGGGGTGGGGTGGGGTGGGGTGGGGTGGGGTGGGGTGGGGTGGGGTGGGTGGGGTGGGGTGGGGTGGGGTGGGGTGGGGTGGGGTGGGGTGGGGTGGGGTGGGGTGGGGTGGGGTGGGGTGGGGTGGGGTGGGGTGGGGTGGGGGGTGGGGGGGTGGTGCGGGGGCGGGACGGGTGTGGTGAGGTTAGCAGGAGGGATAGGAAACACTGACACTGAGACACTGACGCTGACACTGACTGTGGCTGGCTGTGGCTGTGGCTGGCTGTGGCTGGGCTTTCTGGCTGGGCCTGCCTGCCTGCCTGCCTGCCGGCCGGCCGGCCGGCCGGCCGGTTGGTTGGTGGCTTGCTCGCTCGCTCGCTTGCTCGCTCGCTTGCGTGCTTGCTTGCTTGCTTGCCTGCCTGCCTGCCTGCCTGGCCTGGCCTGGCCTGGCCTGGCCTGGCCTGGCCTGGCCTTGCCTTGCCTTGCCTTGCCTTGCCCTGCTTGCTTGCCTGCCTTGATTCGACCCGGGCAAAGCAAACAGACCCAAAAGGTCCCCGTCGAAAGGGAAATTAAAAGGCCTCCGATGTAGTTTGCTGCGGTCTGTTTTCCTACCTGGCCACAGCTTCTTTCGGTGTGAAGGGTTGTTCGACATTCATGCTGGACCTTCGCCACATGTCGGCACCAACCGGGATTCATGGATGGATGGATGGATGGATGGATGGATGGATGGATGGATGGATGGATGGATGGATGGATGGATGGATGGATGGATGGATGGATGGATGGATGGATGGATGGATGGATGGATGGATGGATGGATGGATGGATGGATGGATGGATGGATGGATGGATGGATGGATGGATGGATGGATGGATGGATGGATGGATGGATGGATGGATGGATGGATGGGGATGGATGGATGGGATGGATGGGATGGAGGGATGGAGGGATGGAGGGATGGAGATGGATGGAGATGGATGGAGATGGATGGAGATGGATGGAGATGGATGGAGATGGATGGAGATGGATGGAGATGGATGGAGATGGATGGAGATGGATGGAGATGGATGGAGATGGATGGAGATGGATGGATGGATGGATGGAGATGAATGGAGATGGATGGGATGGATGGAGATGGAGATGGAGATGGAGATGGAGATGGACATGGACATGGACATGGAGATGGAGCTGGAGATGGAGATGGAGATGGAGATGGAGATGGATGGATGGATGGATGGATGGAGATGAATGGAGATGGATGGGATGGATGGAGATGGAGATGGAGATGGAGATGGAGATGGACATGGACATGGAGATGGAGCTGGAGATGGAGATGGAGATGGATGGATGGATGGAGATGGATGGAGATGGATGGAGATGGATGGAGATGGATGGAGATGGATGGAGATGGATGGAGATGGATGGAGATGGAGATGGAGATGGATGGATGGAGATGGAGATGGAGATGGAGATGGAGATGGAGATGGAGATGGAGATGGAGATGGAGATGGAGATGGAGATGGAGATGGATGGATAGATGGATGGATAGATGGATGGATAAATGGATGGGATGGGATGGGATGGGATGGGATGGGATGGGATGGGATGGGATGGGATGGGATGGGATGGGATGGGATGGGATGGGATGGGATGGGATGGGATGGGATGGGATGGGATGGGGTGGGGTGGGGTGGGGTGGGGTGGGGTGGGGTGGGGTGGGGTGGGGTGGGGTGGGGTGGGGTGGGGTGGGGTGGGGTGGGGTGGGATGGGATGGGATGGGATGGGATGGGATGGGATGGGATGGGATGGGATGGGATGGGATGGGATGGGATGGGATGGGATGGGATGGAATGGAGATGGATAGAGATATGGATGGAGATGGATGGAGATGGAGATGGAGATGGAGATGGAGATGAAAATGGAGATGAAGATGAAAATGGAGATGGAGATGGAGATGGAGATGGATGGCTGGATGAACGCTGTCACAAACCAACCAGCTCAATGGGTGGCTCGTCCTTTGATTCCACCCGCCTCCCACAGAATGGTGGTCCTGGCCTCCATTGAAAACCAAACCAAACAAAAATGGCAACCAAGAGACAAACCCAGCTGGCCCCAACCCGAAACCGAGAAACGACGTTGGTTTTACCATCGAACCGAGCGACTGGCCTCAGGAGTCGGGGCATGGTTTTTTTTTGCCAGCTCAGCCATCGAGCCAAGCAACTTCCACATGCGCAATCTCAAAGGCCGCATCCTGTGGGAGCTTCAAAACAAAGGAGAAGGAACAAGACCAGAACGGTGCTTTGGGCCCCTCTTTCATTCTTGGAAGACACGGAAGGAGCCCACGTAATAAAAATTGGGCCCGGCCCCCTTATCTTTGCGGTAAGTTGACTCTCCTGCGTGTGTCTGAAACCCCCAGATGGACCATATGGAAAAATAAAAAAGTCTAAACCCCAGTTGCACATGGGGGTTAACACAGAGCGCCCGAAACCACCTTGAACATGAAAACCAGCCACAAAAAACCTCGAAAACCCAGCCAACCTGCAACACCCACCAAAAATCAGCAAAGAAAACCAAAAAAGGAAAAAACAGCACACACACACACACACACACACACACACACACACACACACACACACACACACACACACACACGCACGCACACACACATACCTCGCCCCTTCAGCGCCTCAGCGCTCTTGGGTCAACCGAAACGACTCTCGAGGGCGCCACATCTGGAGCGAGGCTGGGAAGCGCTTCCCCGCAGAAGGCCTCGGCCGAACGAGGAGAATTCCCCCCCCCCCCCCCCGCCCCCAATCGCGCCGCCCCCCCCCCGTATTTTCTGAGCTAAAAAGAAGCCAATCCAATCCAATCCAATCCAATCCAATCCTATCCTATCCTATCCAATCCGATCCAATCCATCCATCAGTCCAATCCAATCCAATCCAATCCAATCCAATCCAATCAATCAATGAAATTCAAACGATCAATCCAATCCAATCCAATCAATCGATGAAATCCAATCGATCGATCAATCCATCCATCCATCCATCCATCCAATCCAATCCAATCCAATCACGGAGGGGTCGTGGCTCAAAGCCAATGGAGCTTCAAGGCTCTTGGAACCCGACGCTTTTCCTTCTGAAGCCCACTCAAGCTCGACTGGGTCCTCCAGTGGAGAGGCTAGAACAAGGGTACCCTTTTTTCTGTAGTCTATTTTAGTAGGGGAACCCTCCCCAAAAAAACGGGTGAGAAAGGGCACCTAGCTGGGGGACCTAGTCCAGTCGTCCTAGCAAGAAAGCCATTTGGGTGCTTCTCAACATTCGGGACGCAGTTCCGCCAGGTGGTTTCCTTTGTGTTTTCGAGCTTACCATCCAAACAGGGACCCCCTATTTGGCTGTTGGTCAAAATCGTTTTGGGGATCCGAACTCGGCATCTCGAGGCTCTGAGAAGTGGCGAGAGTGAAATCTAGCTGTCTGGCTAGCTGAACCTGTTCCCAAAAGTGGCCTCAAGTTCCACTTAGATGGTTCGTGAATTGTTGCGGGCCGACCCCAAGTTGGCATGCCCGAGAACATGTGCGGCAGAGATCGAAACAGGACCAAAAGGGAGCCGTCTATTCTGGCCAGGCCGGGGCCTCTTTTGCGCCCTGCTAACCCTTTGTGGATGAAAGAGAAACCAAGCATGTGTTTCTTGGTACACTCCCTCGGGCAAACCAAACATGTGCTTTTTGGTACACTCCCTCAGACCAACACAGAAGTTTCCAGAAGGCCGATCCTGTAAATGGATCCACGTCTTACGGGGTCCAAAATGGGAGCTTGGGGTAAGGGGCCGCCTTTCCAACCTCCAACCCCAGTGCCCCATGTCACCATGGTCTGCACCGAGCTGACTTTCGCTACAAACCTGGAAATTGGGGTTGTTTCACCTACCTGAGACCGAACGGTGACTTGGGTAAATAGCAAATATGGGGCCAGTTGTGTCTGCCTCTCCAGTCCAATCCCAGGCAACTCAAGTCTTGGCTGGAATTCGGACCCCAGCAAAAAAATATGTTTTTGCCTGGTTGGTGGAAAGCAAAGGGAACCCCAAGCAAGCAAAAAAGCAAAAAGGGGAGGAAGTCAGACTCGGGAAGTCTTACCCATTTGACGGCCTCCGCTGGTTTAGAGTCCACCCCGTCAGCCGCGTTCTCCTTTGTCTCAGGTGCGGACCATGGTTTGCAGCCTCAGATCTTCGCGAATGGTCCAGACTCCAAAAACTTCTTGGCATCCCGTAACCTCCAAATCTCTCTCTTTCTTTTGGGTATGATGTCGACCCTCTACTAAAAAAGGAGGTGTTTACCATGGAAACCCGGGTGTTTCAACAAACACCCTTTAAAAAAAGTGGGGGGATGCCCTCACACCAATTAACATGGAACCCCCTTTAGAAGGAAAATGGTCTTCCAGGGCCCCCCTGTCAGGTTCCATGTTAATTGGTGGCAGGGTAGGTGTCCTGTTGGGAAACATAGCTGGCACCGGCAAAGGATTGAAAGCCAACCTGCAACCGATGCCATCGACTTGCAACCAAACTGATAGAAAGGACACCCATCCTTTTGGTCTTTACACCGCGAAAAGAAGAAGAAAAAGAAGAAAAAAAACTTGCGTGTCCTTTTAGGGGAAATCGATGGATATCCCTGGTCGATGAGTCAACCACCAGGCAAACCAGGAATCGAAACCCCTCGATTTTTCCAGCAAAACCAAAAAGGACACCCATGAACCTCGGCCCTGCTGCGCTCAGAACCCCCCCGGCCATTTGCTCGGGACAGAATTGAGTCTTAGGACGGTTTGGTGGTTTTAAAGGGGAAATGGATAGATGTTCTTGAAACTTCGACTCAACCTTCCCATATATATAGGGTTCCATTAGAAAACCCCCTGAAAATGGAAAGATGTTGCAGTTTTGTCCTGGAAAGTAGAATATTATACTGGATTCACTATAATCCCAATTGAACTTGGATCGCCTGAGCGTCACGTTGGACAAAAACTGGCTGATTTGCACTGGCAAACTAAACCAAAGTGAAACAGGCTGTTCCAGAAAGAACGCCTTTGGGATTAACAGCTATTTCTGTGTGCAAGGCCAGTGGAACCTATCTGATGTCAACTTCGGATCCTGGCTCCAGGTTTATCCTGCTGGTTCTTTCGGCATTAAGACGTCTTTGGGCCTTTTGCTTGACCCTCATGAAACCAGTGCTAAGCAGAAAGCATGGGTAGGCTCGTTGCTTGACCCTCTTTTGCTTCACCCAACGGGCGTGTCTTCTTGGGACCCCCAAAGGAAACCGACCCCCAAAGGAAACCGAAGCCCATGTGGGGCGTTCTTGCTTTTTCCGTCTTGTTTCTTCTTTTTTTTCCCCCCGAGCCGGAACCCCCAAGCTTGCGATGCTCCTTGTTCGCCCTTCTCACCACCCCCCAAAAGGTACCATCAAAAGACAGACGCGTCCATGGGGCCAGGTCCGATAGGTCCCCTAGAAACTGAGACACCCCGCCAGGTGCGTTCAAAAGGAAAAAAAAAGAAGCTCCCCTGCAACAAATGCGACTCTTCTTGAACATTCCTCCCCCTTTTTTTCGGGGGAGGATGTCGACCCTCTACTAAAAAAAGGAGGTGTTTACCATCAAAAAACAATACCCCGAAAGAATACCCCTTAAAACAAATCCTCTAAAAGGAGGCTTTTCGATAAAATACCCCCTTGAAGAAAAAAAACGGCCCCGAAAAACCGGCGCGGGCCGGTGCCAACCCCCCCCCCAAAAGATTAACGCGCCGGGGAGCTGCTGCAGCGCTGTGCGCCAGAGGTGCTGCCGCCCCAGCGCAGCGCAGGCCGCGTTCAGCGCGGGGCGCTGGACTGGCGGGGGGGAGGTGTTTTCCGGGGATCGGTGGGGGCAGGGGGGGAGAGGGCGGGGTGGGGGGGGGGGGGGGGTGTGCGGGGGTTGGGGGGTGTGTGCGGTGGGTTGGGGGGGGGGGGGGGTGTGCGGCGGGTTGGGGGGGTTGTTTTTATCCCAGCCGAGTAAAACCAATGCGAAAAGGTTGGAACCCTCAAAAAGAACATGCCCCTGTTGGTGTTTTCTTTGGGCCCAAAAGAAAACTGCACTTGCTGTTTAGGGCACAGCGGAATCTGCCAGCAAGGGGCCCGGACGAGAAGAAGAAAGAACGAACCGGCTCAGGCTGGGTCCCAATTTGTGCAGAGGATCAAACGTTTGATGGACTCACCACAGAATCGCCGAGACCTTCCGTATGTTCGCATGAAGTGTGTCCCTTGTTGGGGGGCACCCTTTCTGGGGTGGGTTTTAAAGGGAAACCAAAATTCAACGAATTTCAGCGGGGATCATCCCCATGGTTATATCCTACGCTTGAGCACCCAAGCTTCTTCTGCTCTTCTTTCCCCGTACCGTATACATAGCGGTGTATTTCACTGGTACGGGAATGGGTCTACATTCTTTGGAGGCAAAGTGCAGCGAAAGCAACCCGCTTTCGACCTTCGATGCGAATGCAAAAAAAATGGGCTGCCCCATCGGTTGTTTGGCTTCAAGGACTAAAAACCTAAACGGTCCAATCCAACCACTAAAATAGGTTCTGAAATTGGGTGGTGAATTCACCTACCAACCAAAATGAGATCCCAAAACAGCGCTTCGGCTTCTTTCGCCTGAGACCTGCAGGCCGCTGGAGCGCAACCGCTGTGCCAGCGCCACGGCATTTGGCCACTGCCTGGCGCCGGCTCCGGGTTTCTGTAGCTTGCGATAGGGAAACAGGGATCCTTACATTATACACCTGAACATTGCCTTGTAAATGGTGGTGTCCCTTTGTGTTGGTGCACAAGGCCAGGTTTCAACTGGGAAATGGAGATCTTTTAAGGATCCCTGGGAAAACGAGCGAGTTTCCGGGCGGTGGAATGAACCGGTTTTGGTTGGATGCCCGAAAGGACACCACTTGGATGGTTTATGAGGGTCAGTCCAACTCATTCCCTGCCGAGAACCGGCAAGGTAGGTGTCCTTTTTGTCGAAAATCGATGGATTTCCCTGGCAGATGATTGCACCACCAGGTAACCACCAGGTAAAACAGGGGTTGCCCTTCATTTTTCAACCAAACTGACCAAGAAGCACACCTATGGCAGTATCCTTTGGTGTCATTGTTTGCTTGGGAAAAAGGAAACGTCAGGTATATAAGTGCCTACCAGGGGGTAGCCGCCTTGCAACCATGGATTTGGTAGGGTCGCAAGCAAGCTTAGGTAGGTGCAGCCAGACCCCTTCAGGAAACCAGCCAAGGAGGTTGAATGCTCAAAAAAAAACGGGAAAATGCAGGCGTGATACCGTGGATGGACGCAATCCATTCGCACCACTTTGAAACCATGAGAAACCATGGTATTTACCGGGGAATCAACATTCCAGGGTTTCTTAGGTGGTGCAGGATTTCGTCCATCCACAGTGTTCGTCCAATTGCAGGAGAATTGGGCAGCGAACCTTCGCGGCTGCTCAAACAACAGGGAATTCAGGGCTGTTTGAACAAGGGCCCGGCTCAACTTGCCGGCCGGTGCAAGATGGGTACCATCCATTGTCTCCGAGCTTCGGTCATAGCTAAAACAAGGAAAACCACAACCATCTGAAAGGATCTTGTGGATTCATTTGGAAGAACCCAGTCTAGTCTGGAAGCCAATTGCGAGGTCTCCTGCTGCACATGTTCTTCTTCTTCTTCTTCTGCTTCTTCTTCTTCTTCTTCTTCTTCTTCTTCTTCTCCTTCTACTTCTTCTCCTCCTACCTCCTTCTTCTTCTCCTTCTACTTCTTCTCCTCCTCCTTCTTCTTCTTCTTCTTCTCCTTCTACTTCTACGTCTTCTCCTTCTTCTTCTTCTTCTTCTTCTTCTTCTTAAGCTAGATGGTCCCTGTGCACCTGGCCTCAAAAGGAAAGGACAACCTGCAGGACCTGTCTTGAAAACTGTTCGTTTACTGAGCCGTCCGTGTTTGGACCCCGGACTTAAACTTGTTTGACGTTGGAAGGGGAGCAAAAATAATAATTTTAGCAGCTCAGTGGGGATTGCCCACTAAACCACAATAAGCAAAAATGTAAAATGTTTCCCAACAACAACCATGTAAAGTGACTAAAGCGGGGTAAACGGAACCCCAACTACTAAACCAACTAAAAACCACAAACCTAAGGAAGCGAACGGCTGGGAAAAAGCAAACGTGATGGTTCAGGAGTCCGCCCAATCGCTAGGCGCCCAACCGGCAAGGAATTTGCCAGGCAGTTTTCTGAGGGTTAAGTCAACTGAGGGCGAGCAAAGTCAAGCGCTCAGCATAGCTTTCCCGGACCTCCAAGTTGGACAGTGCGTAGAACGGCGTTGTCCTTTTTCGTGTTTTTCCAGCTGTTTCGTTCGTTGTCTTTCCCAGCCATTGTGGGTGTTCCCGCTATTTTTCCCAGCTGCTGTTGGGTTTCGCCAGTGCTTTGTGTTGCCTCTGGAAAGTAAAACCCCCGTTTTTTGTTGAACTGGGCCGGGGAACAGAAACCAACATACACCTGGGCAGTTCTCAGATCCCCCGCTGAAAGTTTAGCTTTCAGTGAAGCTAAATTCGGAGACTGGCACTCAACCCCGAACATCTAACACACAAAACACCATCAAAAGAGAGGGCCCGGCCAAGGTCGGCGAGGTTTCTCTTTTTTGGCCCTTGCAACTCAAGTCCCAGGCCACCTATCTAGTCCTTGGGTGCGCAAACCACTTAGGTGTTGACCATTGAAAGAGGGCCATGGAAAAGTTGCTCCACTTCATCTAAGTCGCTATATCCGAGGCCGTGGATGTCCCGGGAAGTGGTCGAATTGTTGTCGCGCTGCCACCCCACTGGAGGTCAAGAAAAGGGAGCTCAGTCCTCTTGTCCCATGGGATTCGGAACCATGTTGGTTTGTATTTCAAATTTAGAAACCAAAAGGAAACCGACCGTACCCCGTGGCGAAAACGTGCCTTTCTTTTTGTGAGGCGTGGCATCCCCTTTTTGTTGTGTGAGATCAAAAACGGAGCCTGTTGGCAAACCATTCTCAGGAGTCCTTGTGAAGACAAACCCATTGACTGAAATGGGAGACGCTCTCCCAAGAGGGAGAGAGAGAGAGAGAGAGAGAGAGAGAGAGAGAGAGAGAGAGAGAGAGAGACCTGGGAAATATGACGCGGTGTGTTTCTGTTATTATATGTATATTTGGTATTATGTATACGTGGTATCATTCAATATAATTATAATGCGTCGATCTGATTTTTACAGCGTCGTCCCTCGAAGATAAGTCCCGCTGGGTACCAAACACTCCAGACACACCAGATTTCTGCAGAAAAGTTGGAAGACAAGCTATATGTATCACGCATGTACCTGGCCAAAGAGCCAAGGTGTCCTTTTGGAAGATAGATGGCCCTGGTAGATGATTGAACCGCCAGTTAAACTCCAAAAACCCGGAAGGTCATTCCTCGCTGAGAACCAGCAAGCTTTAATACAGACTATGGCTCATCATCAAAACTCGCTGGACAAGGGTATCAAAGACGACCATTAACCATCACCATTCTTACCGGTGACCTGCCATGCAAAAGACCTCTGCGCTTCTCTCCACCCGACTTCAACATGGGCAACCGCATCGCACGCGGAACCTTCTGCAGGTCTCCACCAGATACGCGAGGGAGTTTCTAACATTTGCGCGCTCCAAAGACAGCTGTCGATCTTGTCGAATCCGCAGTGTCCGTGGCCTACACGCTCCTAGATGAGAGATGAGTGAAGCGCTCATCCATAAGGAGGCCAGGGGTGCCCTTAAAGGAAATGATGATGGATAGTCTTTCAGGGATCCTTACATTATACACCTGAACATTGCAACTTGTAAATGGTGGTTTCCCTGTATTTTGGTGGAAAAAGCCAGGTTTCAACTGTGCAAAATGGAGATCTTTTAAGGAGCCCGGTCTTTCTTGGGGTCATTCCCTGAGCCCCTGAGAACCAGCAAGAACATGGCCTACCATGTAAGGAACTAACTGAACTAGCAACGCGGCGAAGGCACCCATTGGTTGGGACCGTCCTTTTCTGTGGGAAATGGAAGCCACTTCTTCCCATGTACCAGGGTATTTGGGGTACTTATGTTTGATCCCACCACCCGGACTTTCTACGTACCCGCTTTCTTGGGGGCATGAGGTTGACCCTCTGCTAGAAAAGGGATCGGCATGTACTGTGGAAAACCGAAACCGGTTTTTCAAAAAGAAATACCCACTGGAGAAAGGCAAAAAAGGAGGTATTTACCGTGGACAACCGGGTTTTTCAAAAAAAAATGGAAAAAGTGGGTCTTTGGAGGGGAGGTGAACCGGGGGTCCTCTCGCTCGCCAGCGGCTCGCTCGCCGGCCGAATCTTCCCATCTCCGCCTGCCCTCGTTGGCGCTCACCGCGCTGGTGAAGGTGACCTCTGGGCTCCGCGTTGGACGAATCGGTTTGGCCACCGATTCGAACCTCATGGCTGGGGGGGAGGGAGGGGGAGGGGGAGGGAGCCCAAAGAAGCCCGCAATAATAAGGCCTTATTTAGAGCTTAATGAGGGCTCAATAAGGGCTCCCCCCCCTCCCCTCCCTCCCCCCCAGGCCCCATGATTGAACTTTTTGGGTTTGGACCATTTAAGGCTTTATTAAGAGCTTAATAAGGGCTCAATAAGGGCTCCCTCCACCTCCCCCTCCCCTCCCTCCCCCCCAGCCTTTATGAGAACCTTCAAGCAGCACACTCCGAATCATGCGGTTTTCAAGCAGCACGCTCAAGCAGCTTCCGGTTTCCCCCCATGGTCTTTCATTCGCCTGGGGTTCCAATACACCTGTGATACACACCAACCTGGCTTCAGACAAAAAAATCAAATACGAATCCAAACCGGGCTCCAAAGCACCGAGCTTGAGGCTCGGAGACGCGTTTTTCGGCTGTGGGCTTCAGATCCCCCGAAAAGTGAAGAGAACTGGGCGGGCGACTCGGGGAAACCCAACTGAACCAACAACGAAAATCCAAGGAACCGAATGGCCGGGAACCGAATCACGTGAACATACACCAAACGTGCCGCCCGCTTTTGGTGCTTCCGTTTCTGCGGCTAGACATCACCTTACCGGGCTGGACAGGCCGCTTTTCTTGGTCATAGCCTCAAACACCTTTCGCAAGGCAAACTGCTTCCCAGCCTGCCATCTGGGTCTGTCCCTTTTTTTCTTTCAGTTGGCACGCTTTGGGCGATGAGCTTTTTCAATTGGGTTTCCTGAAGGCAACGCCCAGCGTCCAAACTAGGTCCTCCAGTAGAGAGGCTAGAATAAGGGTACCCTTTTTTGCTATAGTCTATTTTAGTAGGGGAACCCTCCCCCAAAAAGGGGTGAGAAAGGGCACCTAGGTGGGGGACCTAGCAAAACCCGATGTTCAGCTGCAATGTCGCCGTGTCTTTCTGGAGGCCCAGTAGAGGGCAGTTCCATCACCCCAGTCGCTTAAGTGCCCTGGAGGGACTCAAAAACGGGTGGGGCTAGATGTCCTTTAAAACCGACCGGGGCAAAACATATTCTTGAGCAAACGGAAGTATAGAATTGCAATAGGAGTGTGTTGTGTATGTTCAAGCCAAGTTTAGTCGTGATAATAAGAGAATCACTTGCAAATGTCTTTGGCCCCTTACGTTCAGCTTCATCTATCCGAAGCGGGGAGAATGTTGATCCGTACTCGAGTCAACTCAATTGTTCACATGGGGTTTGTCTCAAGATAGGGGGACCCCACAAAGCTTGGTGGTTTCCTTTTGGCTTCCATTTGAAACCAACAAACCGGGGATTCACAAAAACAGAACACCCCCATTCCGCAGGCCCGAAGTTTTCGCATACCCGGCCTCGTCTGGATCCCCAGCGTCCAACAGCAGCATGGCAGCCTGCGAACCCAAATCTGGCAACACCAGCTGAGGCGCCCGTAACCCCAGTGAACATCCCAATCCAACCACTAAAATAGGAAGCCTAAAATGGGTGGTGAATTCACCGACCAACCAAAATGGGATCCCAAAACGGTTTTGAAAACCACAGCCATCTGGTGACCATCGGTTGCCCTTCCACCTTTTCACATGGAGCCCGACCTTCGGGGAACTTCTCAGGAAAATGGTCACCGGGACGCTCTCTGTCAGGTCGTCATCTGGTGGCCATCTCAAGACTTGAGAATGCGGGAGTTGCGTGTGGGGGGGGGGTGTGGGCGGGGTGTGTGGGGGGGGGTGGGGTGTGGCACTTGGATTCTTCCTGAAATCAAAATCCGAGGACCCCTACGAATGGCAAGCCCCAAATTGTTGGACCCCCGTCTCACGAGGATGGAATGAAGATCCATGCACCCCTCTGGATCTGCAAGAAACATCGGGGTTTTCCAGTTTCCCCTTGCTTTGGTTGCTTGGTTGCTTGGTTGCTTGGTTGCTTGGTTGCTTGCTTGCTTGGTTGCTTCGTTGCTTGGTTGCTTTGTGTGTGCTTTTGTTTTTTGTAGAGGTTATACCCAAGACCCAAAACCTTCGAAGAGAAACTGATCAACCGCGAAGGCCATGAAAAAAAAACAAAACTTCGGAAGACCTTGGGAAGCCGCCAGCGCAAATCGGCAAAAGGGAAGCCACGACCACTCGCCGGGACAGCGGACGACCCTTCCCGGACGGTTTCGCGCGGACGGCTTCGCGCGGACGGTTTCGCGCGTTTCGCCTGCCACTGCCCTGCGCGGCCGCAGGAGGCCAGGGCGATGTTGAGGCTCCCAGAGGCGCCCTGGCTGAACGTGAGTTTGACTGGGTGAAACGAGAAACGAAAACCCAAAAAATGGGGTTTGTTTTAAAAACGAGCCAAACCTAAACCAACCTTTGACTGGAAACCCGAGCCAAACGATGAATGAGGTGTAAAACATAGGGCAACCCCCAAAATGGCTTGCCCTGGTGGCAACATGGACCAAAACCTGCGGTCCCCTGGTGGTTGAATTTGACCCACACCCATATAAAGGGAGAGATTGCCTTGTATCACAGAAGTGGTTGGATAAACCCCTTGATTCCACAACCCTGGTCTTGCTCAAGGTGAGTTTGACTGGGTGAAACCATGGAAACCCGAACCAATGAAAAAATCACCACACAAACCAAAGACCTGAAAAATCCTGTTGCCAAACCAACGGAAAAATCACCAAGCAGACCAAAGACCTGAAAAATCAGGGGCTAGTAGAAATCCTTTTTTGGGATGGGGTTTAACGGCCCCCTTGTTCGAGCTGTATTTCTACGCCATCTGTTGGCTTCCCCTTTCTTTGCTGACCTCTCTTTGCAAAGATTTGCTTCAGGACATCGAGTCTTCCAATCCTCAGCTTTCCTCTCAGCGGTTCGGAGGTGTTCTGCGGGTTGCCCTGTGCCCAGTTTCCCTCCACTTTGGTTTGGATCGCGTTTGGATTGCTTCAAGTGTCCGGCTTTCCCATCTGGACCAACGGCCCCTCAAAGGCCCTTGGAAGGTTGGAGAGGCGGCCCCCAAAGAGATTGGAGAGCAGAACCGGTTACAAAGCTGTTGGTCTTTGATTCCATTTACCTCCACTTACCTAGGGGCCATTTTGGGCCATTTACCTCCACTTACCTAGGGGGCCATTTTGGGAAATCGTTTTTTTTTAGCCACTGCCAATACCAGAGAACCCAAAACCCGTTCAAATCCCCGGCCCCAGAACCTACCCAGGGGCCATTTTGGGTACTTTTTTTTGAGCCCCAGCCATCTGTACCAAAGAACCCAAGACCCGGTGCAACTCCCAAACCGCTCCCGAGCCAAGCCGCCCCGCGGAATCGACACCCCCCCGACGTCGATCGAGCCTCCAACGCCGCGAGCACCGAAGACCACCGAGATCCGCAGGCGCCGAGTATCACGTTCCGCGTCACCTCCAAGCGGTGGGCCGAGCGGCGGAAAAAGGTTTGAGTCGTGGCGCCTTAGGATACGAAGCCTTGGTGGCGAAATCTGCTCCGCAGCTAAAAGTGACTAACTTCTAGTGGTTTAATGGAAAACCCCTCAGTTCTCCATGCACTAAGCGATTTCATTTTGACTTGTGGAAATCCCTAGCCCCGGAAGGCCTCCCCCCTGTTCAAGAAGACCTTCCGCGCGGAAAAGTCGCGGGAATCCGCGGAGTCGCCGCATTCAGCGGGAGACCAAGCGGTTCCATTTTGGCGACCAACGCCAAAATCAGATGCCAAGAATGGCTGTGAAGCTACTGTCATCTAAAGGTTTGCTCTGTTCCCAAGGGCATGAGACATGAGGCGTCGTTTTCTGGCCTTGGTGGAAACCATTCCATGGCCTATTTCGCCGAGGGACCTTCGACTTGGAAGCCACGAGGACACATACACCTAGATTCAAACATGACAGCACCCAACAAAGAACAGTGATGAGCAGTTTTCCTGTGCCCCCGCAACCCAAACGAATTGGGAAAGGTCCCATTTTGGAGGGGCTGATTTGCGGGGGGCTCACAAGCAGCGCTGATGGACCTCGGGGGTAGGGAGTTTTCCAACCCAAAACACCCAACTCCTCCAGTCTGGGAAAGGGGAAGGACTCATCTTTGCCCAGGGTTTCCAGTTGTTATTCCCTTGTTGGTTTCCGAAGTTGGTTACTCCCATGTTATTATTCCCATATTGTTATTCTCATGTTGTTATTCCCATGTTGTTATTCCCATGTTGTTATTATTCCCATGTTGTTATTCCGAATTCCCATGTTGTTATTCCCATGTTATTAAACCCAAGTTGGTGTCCGAAAAGGGGAATGGGCGAAAAGGTCGTGGACTGCGCGGGAAGTGTTTTCGCAAGGTTGCTTAAAAATGATACAGCGAACAGCCACAACCACGCCGCCAAAAACCGTGTCCAAAGGAGAACACATTGCCGGAGAAAGAAACTTGTGGCCGCTCTGATGGCCCAGCGGCCTCCCTACATGCGGCCTCGCAAGGATGCACTGCTCCAGGCCGAGCGTCTGTACTACCGGCGTCTCATCGCGGGCCTTTGTGGGGAGCTCCGCGCTGAAACAGCGCGCGGTGAGGAGCGGGAGCGCGAGAAGATAATTCTCCGCAGGCAGCTGGAGCGCAGCTACGATCTTGGCGAGCGAGATAGCGGAACTGCGGATGGTGCGGGAGCATGCTGCTCTGTTTGAGGGGGAGGCCAACCGTGAGATCATAAGTTGGCGTCATGATATGAAGGCTCTGTGGGTTGTATACCCCCTAGCTCCAAATACCCACTTGTTCTAGGGTATTTTTGGGAAAACCTGGTTTCCCATGGTAAATACCTCCTCTTTTAGTAGAGGGTCGACATGATACCCTAAAAAAAGTGGGTATTGGGTGTAAGGGGTAGGGAAGGTTTGGGATGAGGTTGCGTGCTGGCTTTGGATTGCCTGAGGGTGTTTCTGGTGAATCCTGGCGAGAAAGTCCCGTACAAGCCATCCGCTTGAGCACCGTTTTAAGCTACTTAAGCGGGGTAGTCATCCAAGTGGGTATGTCTGTACATGTCAAAACAAGATAGCGGTTGCTGAGTGAAACCAAACAAAAGCAATGTGCGGCATACGAAAAGGCCTCATAAAGATTCCCATTTGATCAGGTACAGGTACAATAGCAAAGCTGCGTGTGGTGCCTGAGGGCAGGGCTTCAGTACTTGTGGGTTGGTTTTGGATGCAAATAGTAGGTTCAGCCTGGGTTTGGCATTGTTCTCGCGCTGATTTCGGTTTGGTCCTTGGGCTTTGTTTCGGGTCGGATGGCTTTCGGCTGGGTTTCGGGTGGGTTTAGGACCCGTTTAGCGTTCAGGGCGGGTGGGCTGGTTTACGGGTTCAGCCTTCTAGGCTTGTGGCTTCGGGTTTCAGGCAGCGCCCCGGCCGGGCTTCAGGCTTTTTGGGTCCCCCTATTTTGAGACAAACCCCATGTAAAAAGATCCCTAGAATACGGAAAGAGGACCAAAAGAGTACAGACCGGGGGAAGAACCCATAAAACCCCACGAAAAGCGAAACCGTTCTCTTTTTTTTGCAGGGTTCTAATAGGGTGGTGTGTAACCCCTGCTTCTCACGTCTGATCGATGGCCAAAAACGTCACCAAACTTGCTGTAGGGCCTTCCCAAAAAAATACAAAGTCCCTGACCTCAGAAAGTAGAAAGTAAGGATTATACCCTCCCACCAGCTAAATGGAAGTGCACAAATTGGAGGAAAGTTGGCCTTTTTGCACTTCCTTGTTCGTTGCGAGGGCAACCCACTCAGAAAGACTTACAACCATGGCAAGCAGGTTATCACCGGTATGACTTCACGCGCTTTTTGCAAGAAGCTGGATGGGCAGAAAGTCTTCACCTATGCCGCAAAGCCCACCAGCTCTACCCCCGACTCCAAATACTCAGCTCGACTCAAAATTCCGAAGGCCCCCAGAGCCGAGAGGACCCCTCTAATTGAGGCTCGGGTTAAGGGGGTTAAAGACTCAACTCGACTTCGCCGGCCTTTTTTTGGCTATCATGTCGACCCTCTACTAAAAAAGGGATCGGTATATACCATGAAAAACCGAAACCGGTTTTCCAAACAATACCCTAGAAAAAGCGGGTATTTGGAGTAGGGGGTAGGCATCTGGGAAAAGTCAGGGCTCAAAGGGAGAAACCAAGAGACCCCAACTCACCTCCTGAGTGGATTGCCCGATAAGAGTCGAAACTTTCTCTTTGCTACTAAAACGGTCCAACCCCGAAAAGTGTAGTCCATGCACTCAGGGAGCCAGCAAAAAGCGAAAAAATGTGAGAGAGTTCGCTGACCCTCATGCTCCACTCTTCAAAGTTGAATTTATGGGCAAGAACCTTGCCAAATGGCACCAAGCACTAAAACCTGCCATCCCCTGGCTGTTTAATTTTGACCCATAACCATCTCAGCTTTCAACCAAAATCGGTTGACAAAAGGCTCTCGTCCCTTGGGCCGAGGGTTGCTACTTAGCTTTTGTACACCCCATCCTCAGGTATTTGAACCCTCAGGGATCCTTATGTACATCCTTCTACCCAACCTGGCACCAATTGGCTGTGGGTCAAAACCCTGTACACCTGAACATTGCAACTTGTATATGGTGGTTTCAAACTTTATTTTGGCGGAAAAAGCAACATGTTTCAACTGGTTGCAAAATGGAGATCTTTTAAGGAGCCCTGCTCAGGCATCAGTGCTTGGATGGTTTTACACCAAAACCCTAACTCTGCGGAACACTTTGGACGGATAAAACTCTGGGGTTCAGCACGCTTTTCAGACTCTGTAGCTACAACAGCCCCAGGTTCAAGCTGTCTTGCACCTGGCTGCTGTCGCCGCCAAATACTGGATCACCCCAGGTCACAACAGACCCAGATTCAAGAATGGCAGCAAAAGCACCAAGCGCAGCTGCTTGGATTTGCAAGACGTTCCTCAGCTGCTCTTGCACCTGGCTGCTGTCGCCGCCATATTCTGGATCACCCCAGGTCACAACAGCCCCAGATTCAAGAATGGCAGCAAAAGCACCGCCAGTTGCTTGGATTTGAAGGACGTTCCTCAGCTGCTCTTGCACCTGGCTGCTGTCGCCGCCAAATACTGGATCACCCCAGGTCACAACCGCCCCAGATTCAAGAATGGCAGCAAAAGCACCAAGCGCAGCTGCTTGGATGTCCTGAACGTTTCTCAGCTGCTCTTGCACCTGGCTGCTGTCTCCGCCACATTCCGGATCACCCCAGGTCACAACAGCCCCAGATTCAAGAATGGCAGCAAAAGCACCGCCAGTTGCTTGGATGTGCTGGACGTTGCTCAGCTGCTCTTGGACCTGGCTGCTGTCTCCGCCACATTCCGGATCACCCCAGGTCACAACAGCCCCAGATTCAAGAATGGCAGCAAAAGCACCGCCAGTTGCTTGGATGTGCTGGACGTTGCTCAGCTGCTCTTGGACCTGGCTGCTGTCTCCGCCACATTCCGGATCACCCCAGGTCACAACAGCCCCAGATTCAAGAATGGCAGCAAAAGCACCGCCAGTTGCTTGGATGTGCTGGACGTTGCTCAGCTGCTCTTGGACCTGGCTGCTGTCTCCGCCACATTCCGGATCACCCCAGGTCACAACAGCCCCAGATTCAAGAATGGCAGCAAAAGCACCGCCAGTTGCTTGGATGTGCTGGACGTTCCTCAGCTGCTCTTGCACCTGGCTGCTGTCGCCGCCAAATACTGGATCACCCCAGGTCACAACAGCCCCAGATTCAAGAATGGCAGCAAAAGCACCAAGCGCAGTTGCTTGGATGTCCTGAACATTTCTCAGCTCCTCTCGCAGCTGCTCTTGCGCCTGGCTGCTGTCTCCGCTGCAGTCTGCAGGACCCCAGGTCACAACCTCGCCCCCGTGGCCATGCCAAGCAAACACCTTACTCCATCTCGCAACCCGGCCTCTGACAGCGTGGCTGTCGAATCGAGCTGCTGGCCTTTCGCAATGAGCTTCAAGCGACGCTGGAAATGCTGCTGCGCTGCAGCCTTCAGCTCGCTGATGGACCACGACGGTAAGACTTCTAAGGAGCAGCCATCTCCATTGGGCAAGTGAACATCCACCTTCATGGCAGAAGGTTCTGCTCTATGCAAGCTGCCAAGCACCAATCCAAGACCGGGGTCTCATGGTCAGTGTGGTTTTTTTTCTTGGGGTGTCTCTTTGAATGGTTTTGTAAACCATGTGCGCAAAAGATCCTTCACGGGTCTACCGTCTCAGCTTTGGTGAGCAGCTAAAACGGTGTGTCTTGGATGGAGCATACCCAAAACTCAGGGCAAGGATCTACAGCTTGGGATTCTTACTAGCCACTCAGGTTTTGGTTTCGGGCGGGCAGCGACTCGACTTTGGGTCCCAATAAAATTCAATACGAACAATACAACTTAGTCAACCCGTACATCCAATACCCGTTTCTTAGGGGATGTTCACATCACAAAACATCAACAACAACAAAAAGGCCTTTGGAATTTGGACTGGGAACCCGGATTTCGATATTTTTCTTTCTCAAAATAGGGGAAGTAGCTGTCACTCCCGAAGGTTTCCGTCCTCGAACAGATTTCTTTGGGCGCCGCCCCCAAGCCGCCGGCCTCATCCTGCTGGAGCTGCAAGACGCGCAAGGAGCCCAAGACCCGCAGGGACGCCTCCTCGGTAATTTTTTTCGAGACCCACACCGAGTGAAAACCCCGATTCACCTCCAAATACGCATTTGTTCTGGGTATTTTTTGAAAAACGGGGGGGGGGGGGGGCCCATGGGGGAGGGGGGGTCCATGGTAAATACCGATCCCTATTTTTAAGTAGAGGGTCGACATCATACCCTAAAAAAAGTGGGTATTTGGAGTAGGGGGTTCATACTTGGTTGCTGCTGTTGACCCCCCTGCAAAAAGTGAATCACTTTTGGGGGGTTTGGTGGAAAACCCAACTTGATTTCCCCAAAAGTTAAACTGGTGTCATTTGCGTAAAAACCACCCGAATGAAACCCATATCTTTTTGGACGACCCAGGTAGACTTCAACCCAGGACCCTTTGGCTCAGATGCCCGGTGGATTTCCATGGGGAAAAACCAGGATCCTTGCATTATACACCTGAACATTGCCTTGTAAATGGTGGTTTCAAACTTTATGTTGCTGGAAAAACCATGCTTCAAATGGGCAAAATATATTTTTTAAGGAGCCCTGTCCAATACAAAAAAAAAAACGTTGATTACCTCATGCCGGTAACAATGCCAGAATCGACAAGTTCATAGAGCACTTTCTCTTCATGTAAATGATCTTCTGAAAAAGCGACGGGAGAAAACACGCGCGCGAGCGCAAAAAGCGACGGGACGGCAAGGCACCCGTGGAGATGCGACCGCGCTGCAGGATTGAGTCATAATCAAAACCCGTCGTTGCTAAAATGGTGTACCCAATCTTCAAAATGATTTACCGAAATTCCAAAAGCTGATTTCAGAATTGGATCCCCAGCACCAAGATAAGACATTGGTCGTCTCGAAGGGTTCTTTTCCTGTGTTGGGACACACGCCGACATTCTGATGCCGGCCCAACTACTCAAAGCATCCGGAGGGTCCAAAGTTAAGATAACTACGACAGACACACAAGGGATGGTCTGATTGCCACACCTCATAGCTAGGCTGGAATTAGGACCCCAGCAAAAAAAAAAATGCCTGGTTAGTGGAAAACAAAGGGACTGCAAAGAAGCAAAACAAATAAAAAGGGGAGCAAATTCTGGGGAAGATAGTAAGATCCGAGCTGAGACCGTCTCTTCGAGAAATGCCCTTTATTCGGAAGGAGGTTCGAACAAGCCTCGGAGGCCTAGCAACCCTCCGCATGCGACCATTGGAGTTCGGTACTTGGATGTTTGTTGCCAAGCAAGTAGGTTAACTCCACTGCATAGGGGACGTATAAGTGGGGTGGGTATCCCAGGTAACCAACAACTTAAGTTACCCGAACACCCACGGTGGCTCATGCAATTATTGAATTACGGAAAATTACCCAATTAACATGGTTGCCCGGCTCCCTTGCGTCAATCGTGTAACCTACTTTGGTGTTCCGCTGGTAAGTGTTTGGTGAGCCGGGTTACCCTTTTTTGGGGCCCCTCGTTAAGTCGAGCTAACCTGTCATTGTACAGTGGGATATACATGTGTATATATATATATGCATATACATATATATATAGTACCTCCCCCCCCCCCCCCCACCCCCGAAAAAAAATGTGTTGTGAGAAAACACTGGTATGTTAGAGTGCTTTGTCGCCAAAACCTGCATCTGCCAGACCACACACTTTTCAGGCCCACTGTCTGCATCTGTCAAAAGCCTCTCATTTGGCAGCCAATGCTGCAACCAAACACTATGATTGCGTAACGGCATCTCTTCAGGGAAGCGCTCTGGAAACTGAAAAAAAAAAAACTGAAACAACTGGAAAAAAACTGAAGAAAAAATAATTGAAAAAAGCTGAAAAACCAGGCATTCAGGAGGAACTGGGCCCCCCCCCCAGGCATGTCCCCCTGAATCCTTTGTTTTCAGTTTTTTGTCATTTCTTCTTCAGTTTTTCCAGTTTTTGCAATTTTTCTAATTTTCCAACCTTTATTACTCCCCTGCTATTGTCTGAGGTGCCCTAGCCAGGAAACCTGAGAGGTCAGACAAATTCTGCTTGAGAGTATACCCCTCGTATTCCCTCAGCATTCCCCTAGCATTCTCCTAGTATGCTCCTTTAGTAATCCCCTAGTCTTCCTTGAGTATTTCCCTAGTATTGCCCTAGTATTCCTTTAGTATTCTCTTGGTATGCCCCGAGTATTTCCTACTAAGAGAAGGGGAATACTAGGGGAATACCTTCAGTGTTGCCCTAGTATTCCTTCTTGGTATACCCGAGTATTGCCTCAGAATCTTCTAGTATTCTCCTTGTGTTCACCCTGAATTGTGCCCTAGTGTTCCCTGAGTAGTTCCTTAATATTGCCCTATGGTTGCCCTAGCATTCCTCTACTATCGCCCTAGTATTCAGTTAATATAATGGTCACTTGGTATACCAGTAGTATTTCCTCACTACCCCATACTATTGCCTTGCTATTTCCCCTGGTAAAGGGATTGAATTACTAGGGGAATACCTTTAGTATTGCCTTGGTATTCCTTAAGTATTCTCTTGGTACACCCCCAGTATTCTCTCAGTATTCTCCTAGAATTCTTCCAGTAGTCACGTTTAGTATTCCCCGTGTACTTCCCCAGCAGTGCCCTAGTATTGCCCTAGTCAGGAAGCCTGAGAGAAGTCAGACAGATTGAGGTTGAGAGAAAACTCTTCGTAGCATTCCTCTAGCATTCTCCTAGTATGCTCCTCTTCCCTAGTATTGCCCTAGTATTGTCCTAAAACTTTCAAAATAGTACCTTGGTATACTGCTGGTACTCCCCCAGTATGTTGTTGTTGGGTTCTCCTCTACCCGAACCAGAAAACCCCCAATACCCGAAAAGCGAAACTCCATCCCGCAATTACATGAGAGCAACCCAAATAGATGTGGTCGGCCCTCTGACCTTGGGCGCTCCGTGTAGGAGTACCCACCAAGGTGGCCTCTGCGGGGACGTACCCCGAGTGTCAGGGAAGACGTAACGAAAAGGAGTATCCGATCAAACACCCGAAGAAGAGAAAACGGGGTCCAAAAAGGGTCGACAACCAGTTCCTCACCCTTGCTTGCCATCCTTGCCAACCTTTGGACCCCTTGGCTTGTGCCCTTTGCAGGGGTCCTCGATCTGGAAAGATCTGCACACCTTGGCCGGAAACTTGGTGAAGGATGGAGCCTGATCGTGTGGCCAGTTCAACCCGAACTTCCAGGTGGGTCCTTGGCCAAGTTCGCTTGCCATGTCCCAACTCCAGACTCGGCCAGAAGCAGGTCCTCATCCCCATCAGCCAGGAAGGCTTGTTGCACTTAGCGTACGACCACAACTTCTGCTTGGGCTCGGAGCTCAAGTGGTACCTCGTTGTTCTCCACTTGCTGGAGCAAGGCACCCAAACCCACGCACTTCTCCACCCGCAAGAACCTGTACGACTCCGCCATTTCCATGCGGACTTCAGCTCTTTCCAGACGCACCGTGTTCTCACAATGAATTCCACGGCACTAAGCCGCCGTTCCACTTCATCAAAGCGAAGCTTGCGTTCGTTCGCATTGGCCATGGCTGTAGGTTTGAGGGCTTAGTGGCTGCGCGGTAAGGGCGACAAGCAAGACGGCGTGGGGCCTTACAGCTAGGGTATCGGCGTGACCTCACCTTGACTATCGTGCTCTTCCGGGAACATGTCCTATCGGCCCATCTCGAAGGGCTGCGTGCCGGCACACTCCCTAAGATCTTGTTGCAGTACCGACAGGTCCGATTGGCCAGATCCGGCCCTCGGCAATCAGGCTGACAGTCGTGAAGTGTGGCAGGACGAGAGGGTGTCTACCCCCGCCGCCTGCGGAAAGACCCATTGAATTCTTGGAGGACTTGTCGCCGGCACCTAGCTCGCAGGCAACCGATTTCCCATGCTCTTCGCCATATCAGACCCTCTTCGTTGATTCTCGACTGTTCTTGACTGTGAGCCCGCCTGCGGAAAGACCCATTGAATTCTTGGAGGACTTGTCGCCGACACCTAGCTCGCAGGCAACCGATTTCCCATGCTCTCCTTGGAAGTTGAATTCAAGAGAAAACCACAAACGTTTGCCACAAACCAGCCGTGGTTCCTGTTTGGGCGTTATTTTTTGAGCGGCCTAATTCTGAGACACACACACACATATTTGTCCATCTCCCCAAAAGCTAAAGTCTACGTGTTCCCCTAATATTTCACTAGTAACGGAAGGGGAACATTGGGGAAATACCTTCAGCATTATCTAACTAACTAGTCAGCTAAATAGATAACTAACTGATTAGCCGATTAACTAGCAAACTGGCCTTAGAGCTAATTACAACTATTTAAGGACTTGCTGACTGTTTGTTTGACTATCTAATTGAACTTGCCAACATTTATGTTGTCCAGTGATTTTTGCAAGTGTCCAGGTATTTTTTGCAATTGTCCAGGTTCAAACCCTGGGTGTTGGAGGGGGGGGCACATGTGTCTATATATATATATATGTATACATATGGCAAACCACTTACTAGCGTGACTAACTTGGCAACGAACATCCAAGTAACATCTGGCCTTGGAGCCGGGTGCTGGGGTGCCGGGCCCAGTTGCGGAAGGCCGCAATGCAGCAGTTGAGGGTCCGAACCTCTCAAGAGGGGAAGAGGGCGGAGGTCTCAATTTCAAAATGCGCACCAGGTGTTGCAGCTCCGAAAGGAAAAACAAAATGACACTCCCACACCAGAAAGGCCAGGCTCGGCTCAGGGGATGTGTTGCAGTTTTGCAGAATCAGGCCCGAGGTCGGTGTTGGATCGCTTGGGGCCACCCCTCCCAATTGGGATGCTCATCTGCTCACCATGGCCCTCTTAGATGGGCGCGAATGGGTGTGATTTTTACTTTGGGGCCCTTTCAAAATTTGGTGGGGATTTATGTGTTCTGGAAAGCGCTGCGTCCTTGTGGAGACATAAGGCATTTTGCCCCGCTCATATGACTTTGCTGTTGCTAAAGGAAAACGAAGCCGAGAACCATTTCCCCCCCCTTTTGCCCAGAGCGCGGGAGGACGACAGGGCAGATCGGAGGGACTGCAGAAGATGGGCACTCACACATCGCAAGAAGCAAAACATGACGAGTGAAGAACAGTTTGGGGCGTGAAGAGCATGCCAGACAAGAGAAGCGAGCTAATTGGCAACTGGGAAAGGAAGGTACGCACACCGGCAACCCGCAAAATGGCTGGACATCATGAATGTCTACTGTCACACTAGGAGGCAAACCTATGGACTCAATTTGGCTGTGGCTCAAAAAACCGGAATTCCAAAATGGCTTGCCCTGGTGGTAAGTGGAAACATGGGTACCTAAACCTGCGGTTTGCCCCTCCGACCGTTTAATTTTGAGTGCCACACCCAAATCTTTGAAAGCGCAGAAGGGCTGTGGGGCCTTGTGAAGGCCGCCATCTCCCAGGCACCCACTGCCATCGATGTTCTCCCACACCGTGGCCTCTGTTTGGATGTCCGGCGCAGTCTGCCAGAACATCCCGGACCGGCCGAAACCCGCAGGGTTCTACGCGCATGTTTTCTCGCACACATTCACGCGTTCTTCATCTTACCTGCCCGCAAACTATCTGTCTGCGTACGCTATCCTTCCGCGCAGGCCATCTCATCTTCTGCCATCTGTCTGCTCTTTTCGCATGTGCTGTCTGACCCTTCTGAAGCAAAATGGCACCAGGGGCCACTTTGGCTCAAGTGTCCGGCGATCTGTTGTGAATGTCCTTTTCCGACAAGACTGCGGATGCGCAGTCGAGGACTATGAGATGGATTTGGCGTCAGGCAGAGGCCAGATTCTGGGCTTCAACTCACTGTGACGTGCAGGTCATGCAAGAGTGCAGACGCAGTGCCAGTGCCCAAAAACCGGGCTTGGAAGTTCGGTGAAGGGGGAACAGCCAGCTGTGTCCATGGAAGATTCCCAACCACCTCTTTCTCGATGCCTGTCTGGCACGGCTTCGCCGCGGGTTCGGCACGGCCTCGGAACAGGCTCAGAACATGCGGCGCACGGCCCGTTGCCACGCAACACGAAGGTTTGGCAAGGTTTCAATTGCGTGGCAGGCGCGGCACTTTCGCACGCAGCGCAGATTTCGTGGCAGGTGCAAGGTTTGGTGGAGACTTTGTGACAGTCGCTGCACTTTCGCGAAAGAGAAAGAAGGAGAGAAAAGAGAAAGAAAAAGAAAGAGAAAAAGAAAGAGAAAAAGAAAGAGAAAAAGAAAGAGAAAGAGACAGAGAGAGAGAGAGAGAGAGAGGAGGAGAGACAAAAAGAGAAAGACACAAAAAGAGAAAGAGACAGAGACAGAGAGAGAGAGAGAGAAAGAAGAAAGAAAGAAAGAAAGAAAGAAAGAAAGAAAGAAAGAAAGAAAGAAAGAAAGAAATAAAGAAATAAAGAACAAAAGAAAGAACGAACAAAAGAAAGAAAGAAAGAACGAAATAAAGAGAGAAAGAAAAGAGAGAGGGAGAGGCACAGACAAAAAGAAAGAGACTGGGAATATGACCACCCATTGTTTACCTAAGACGTCATCATCAAAAACCCAGAAACTCGTTGCAATTCCCTACCTATAGCAAGTTTCATCCGGAACCAAGTTGAATCCTCACACCAAGTAACATGGACAACCTGACGTTCGGGACCCGGTCCCTTTGAAAGGAACATGGTCCAAACCACCGATGCCCCGAACGTCAGACCCATGTGACAAAAGTAGGAGGGCAGAGGCAAGCTTTGAAGGTGGAGAAGGATTCAGACCCCCAAAACGGTCCGAAAATTCCTTCCGGATCCGAACAAGGGGTTCCCCCCAAAGAAAAAGACGCATCCCAGTACTGGACATAATCCAGCTTCCAGCTTCCCTTTAAAACAAACCAAACCAGGGGGTTCCCCCAAAGAACCCATGGCTTCATTCGCTGCCAAAGGCCATGGCTGCAATCATGGCTCTTACCTACCAAAGATCCATGGTTGCAAGTCCACCAAGGGTGTACTATGAAGGGCATTTCCATCATGTTGACCCGGACCAGATGGCCTGGTGGAACTGAGGGAAGGACTTTTGTTCACCCAGGATTAATAAACCCATCCCATTATTAGGGGGTTGTTTCACCCCCCAATGAAAATCCACCAGGGGTTTATTCATCCGAGGTTCACATTAACCACCTAGGAAGTACCACCGCCACCCCTTGAGACCGCCCCAACACCCCGAGGTCTCGTGGCCAAACTCAGCCCCGTCCACCCGCCCCCAAAGGGCGCCTGCGGCCAAAGACCCACCTGGCGCCGCAGGTGGCGCGAACCAAAACCGCACAGTGCTGAAACGCGCCATGGTGTTACATTGTCGCCTGATGAGGACCTATGTCCAGCACGGTCACATCGATTCCCTAGAGCCGCCCCGCCTTCAGTTCCTAAGTTCTGGGGCTGAGCGTCGTGAAAAGCGCGGCAAGTGAGTCAAGACCCGGTGCAAAAAAATGCGAATCCCAAAAAATGCGAATCCCGGAGATCCGCGGCTAAGAAATGGCCAGGGGATCGTGCCATACGAACCTTCGCCTACCCCTTCCATTTGGTTAAGGCCCCAGGAAAAAATGAAAATATGTCCAGTAGTGATGAATTCCGTTTAAACCCAACAAGGGGGGAACAAAAACTCATTTCAGCAAATGGAAAAAAAGGAAATACAAGATTCTCAAGCAAATGGAGGACCCGGGTTTTGATTTTGGCTCCAGCGGAGCGGACCAAAGGCCATGAGAGATGGCTGGAGGAAGCCAAGATGGCGCTGCTGTCGGTTCCGAGTTCGGGTCTTTCTGGGCGCAGACGCCACCAAAAGGTGGCAACAAGCTTGGTTGCTGCAACGACCCCCCTGCAAAAAAGTGAACAACTTTTGGGGGGGGGGGTTAGTGGAAAACGCCTTTATTTCAACCAAAAAGTTAGTCTAAAGATCCGTTGCCCAATAGCAGTCAAGCTTCAAGATTAAACCTTGGCGGAGCGCAAGGCGGAGCGAATCCGGGTACCGTCCAAACAACCCCCGGAATCCGGAATCCACCTGACTGCTCGTTGCGCCTGACTGGGTGCGTTCCTTTTCTGGGAACCAATTCTGCAAGATCCAATTCTGCAAAAGAGCAAGAATAATGAATAATGATGGTTGCCCTGTCTGTGGTGTCCCACCACGGATCACGGATTCGACTGTGCCCTTTTGTAAGACTTACGCGGTTGGGGTTGTTTATCCACGGGGGGAACCCGCTGAAGGCAACACCCCGTCAGGCCTTCCAACGCCCCTCCTTGGACTACCCCCGGAACCTCCAAATACCGATTCGGCCTTTTTCTAGTCGGTATTTGTTGGAAAACTGGTTTCGGTTTTTCAAGGAAAATGCCTCGTTTTTTAAGGGTCGACCTCATACCCCAAAAAAGGCCGGGTATTTGGAGTCGGGGGTAAGACACCGATCGGCTCCAGCCCAGCTAAAACTCCGGCCAGACGCCTTCCGAAGATCTTCCCAGAGCTCCACCGAGCTCTGCCACCTGGCGAGAGACGCCCAGCGAGCCGATTGGCCCCTCTTTTCGGCCCGGGAAAAAGGGGCGAAAAGCGGGGGTTGAGTTGCCAGGGTGCTTTGTGTGTAGCCCACCAACAAAAAAAAAACAGGGGTTGAGTTGCCAGGGGTTTCTGTTTGCAGCCCACGAAACATGAAGAGAACCAACAAAAAAACAAACAACTTGCCAAGAGCAGGAAATAGAGCATGTGCTTCACTTGGTGCGATATGCAGGGAATGAGAATTGGAATGACCCGAAGTAAACCATCCAACGATGTCGTCTCCTTCAAGTAAACCCCCAAACGTTTCATTCCCACATTCCCTTCCTTCGCATCAGCAAGCAGTTTGCTTGGGAGAATGAGGTTCCTGTCGTACCGATCGCAAGTTGGGGGGGATCGCTCCCGGGCGGCTGCTTCTGGGTGGCCCTTGGAGGCTCCGGCTTTGCAGGTTCTGAAGCTTCCATGTGCGGTTTCGCCTGGAAAAAATGAGAAGATATGTCCAGTCATGGATTTCCTTTAAAACCAACAAGGGAACATAAAAAAACAATATTCAATTCGGAAAATGGAAGGAAGGGAACCCAAATCACGATGATCCTGAGCTCCGGTCCAGTTCCTTTTCACACACGTCAAAGCTTTATGGACTTGGTGTTGCAGGTCTGAAATGCCTTTGTGGCGGAGGGTCTCACTGCAGAGGGCCTCTTAAAAGATATATCTCTTGAGCCACGTCCTCAAAACCGATTCGGGCAAGTGAAGGTTAGTAAGGGACGATCCCAGCCATAAATTTCTGCGGATATCCGCCTGCTTAGTTCTTGAAGCATGGTTCTGGGTCGACCATTTTTGCACAGGGTTTTGATTGTGACTCTCTTGAGGCTGTCCATCTCTTGAGATTCAACGTCAGCTTGTCGCTGATGCTTTGTAGCGCGGTTTGGAGGTGTTCCAGGGCGTTTCGGCTTCCCATCACCCTCTGAAGAAAACGAAAAATTCAAAAACAAAAAAAGAACTGAAAACATCGAACCCGCCGGGGCATACCTGATCTTGGTTTGACGTTGGAAGGGGAGCGAAATTATGAATCTTAGCCGTTAAGTGGGGGATGTCCACCGCGAAACCACAAAAAGCAAAAGGTCAAATGTTTCCCAACAACACCCAAGTGATCGAGGCTTTGGTTCGAACCGGAGGAAGAAAAGAAGAAGAAAAATCCGCTGGCCCTCCGGGACCTGCTGGGTCCCTTTAAAAAAAAAAAAAAAAAAAAAACGACAAATCCCACTCTCCCCGCACCTGCTGCCTTTGTCGCAGCAGCTTATGGCTGCCTCACAGCTCTTGCGAACCCAACCGGTTTTACAGAGGAGAAGCCACCCATTTGGGGCTCCGAATCCAGAAGAAGAGGGGCATGCTCAGATAAAGTTGGGCTGAACACTTCAACTTGTTGGAGAAAAATGCCAAACCTTCGCTTCGGGGTTTAGTCCCGACCGCAACGATCGTGCCCAGTCGCGTTAAACCTGTCAAAGGGTACCAGGCTTCAAAGACAGACACCCATCTCCAGGGTTCCATTTTTCGACAACCCCAACGTGGACTTAAACCCAGGGGTGGTTGATTTCCCAGATCCGAAACCGCTGGGTTTCAGCCTACCTGGAATTCGTCAAAAACGGAACCCTGCACCCAACCGGTACTGACTCCGAAATGTGGCGATAAAGAAGCAGAGCTCCACTTTCCCGCCAAAGTGATCCAATCAATGGATTGCACCCCCTGATCAAAGTCAATCCAGTGCTGTCATCCTGGGTTGCCAGAAGCACTGCGCACAAAAAAAACAGTCTCTCGCTCACTCACTCACTCACTCACTCACTCACTCAGTCACTCACTCAGTCACTCACTCAGTCACTCACTCAGTCACTCACTCAGTCACTCAGTCACTCAGTCACTCAGTCACTCAGTCACTCACTCACTCACTCACTCACTCACTCACTCACTCACTCACTCTCTCTCTCTCTCTCTCTCTCACGCACTGCTCTAAGGCTGTGTATTGCACTCTGGGAATACACCGACGGACGGAAACTAACGCAGCATCTGTCAGAAACTGTGTGAGTTCGAGACATCTGAAGTCCTTTTCCGAAGGTCTCATCCCAGGGTGTAATGCACAGCATCCTTCTGCAAATTAACATGGAACCTCTCAAGTGCAACCCCAAAAAGCGAAATTCTCGAACAAGACACGGCCATGGACGCCTAGACTCCCCCACCTTTTGGGATCCCTCCGTTGATTTGCAGAGAACGCAGTCACTCTCGATCAGAGGTACCTGCGTTGTAGCTGATGGTGTCGAGCCGAATCGCTTGCGAGGCTGCCTCCTGGCGAGCGGGAAAGCAGGGCGGCCTAACAACCAAAGCAACCAAAATCAGCTCCTCGTGTTTGAATGCTTTTGCGTCACAAGCATAGGTGTCCTTTTGGGGCAAATAGATGAGTTTCCCTGGTAGATTGGTAGATGGGTAAACCAGGAATCGGTGGGTAAACCAGGAATCGAAACCCCTCTCATTTTCTACCCAAAACAACCAAAAAGGACACCTATGTTCACAAGGGCAAGCTTGGGCTTCTGGCCCATGGCCCATGGCCTTCGTAGGACCCAAAACGACCCCACGGCACCACCCACGGCACCACCGGCGAAACCGATGAACTCCCTCGCCTGGATCAGCGGTCCTGCGAGCACCTCAAACAAACGTCCGAAAGCGGCGGGAACTGCTCTAAACCCAAGTCTGGGCAGAAGAATCGCTCGCCTGAGTGGCCTGGCCCGAAAAATCTTGGTGCCGAAGTTTTGGGTTTGCCACTCAAATGGTCCAAGCCTGAAAAGTGACTAAGGTCCATGAGTTCCAGGGAGTGAGAGAATGGCGACAAAGTGCCAGGCACGCCCATGTCTCTCCTACATCAAGGCAGACAAATAGAGACACATGACAGCACCTTTCTTGTTTTTTTTTTTTTGGGGGGGGGGGTGTTCGAAGGGAACCGAAAAGGAAAAAAACCTGCATTTCAGGGGACAAAACTCCAATGGCCGTAACTTCTTCTGGATGCGCGACGGTGTGCAAAACGCACCACAAACACACCAAGCCGAAACCAAAGCCGAAGCCGGACACACCGGATCTGTCATGGGCCCTGTGTGGGTTGAATGGAAACCCAACCACTAAACCAACTAAAAGCTCGAAAGGATCGCCGGATATCTGGGAGCCACCAAGAATCCACTTCAAGCCAGTTGATCCAAGGTATTCAAATCAGGTTTTACCTTTCCCTGGTGCCGATCGATGCGCGTGGATGTTGCCCATCCACAGGAACAGGCTTGATCACCTTCCGGTCCTGCACATGAAAACTATCTTTTCTCTGAACAGTGCCCCGAAATCGGGCTTCGTGGTCCAATCAACCTGCACTTGGAAACTTTCAGTTCTCTGAATGTTGCCCCGAAACATCCCTTCAGTGTCAAGAAAGGCATGGGAGCCCTGCCAAACTGCTTGAGTGTTGATCCCAGTACTGCAAAGACCACCTCACTTCTGGTGGAGTCTGATGCTTTTCTTTTGCTTGCTGCCACACGAGGCTGCATGTTTTAAATGGCCAGATTGGACATGGTTCTCCATATTTGCCACCTGGGCATGACCTCCAAACCCCCCCCCCACTGCCTTCTCCTTGCTTTGGTTTGATTTCTCGGTTTCTTTCTGCTCCCCTGCTAAAAGTTGTTTTTAACTTTTACTGGTTCCATAGGGAAAAAACCCACTGGTTTTCAAAGAGTTCTCAAGTCCCACGACATCCCTCGGCAAAATGCGCCTCTGATTTTTGTTTTGTCTACCCAGAGGCTCCTGGGGCTTTCAATGGAAGACCCGACCCCTCCATTAGACACCCCGGAGGTGGTTGGGGGCTCAAAACCAGGTTGTTTGAAGGCCCGAAATGATTCGGGAGCCTTTGTCCAGGGAAACAAGCATGATTCGGACGCCTGTGCTTGAAGCGAGCTTTCCGGTGGAAGCCGGCCTCCAATGTGGGAAGCTACCGCCATTCGCGTCTTGTCTCGAAAGAGAAGCGCCAAGTCGATTCCCTTTAAAAACCGACTTGGAACAGAAAAAGACCGAGAACCAGTCTTCTCAACCGAAATGATCTCAGCTCGGGGTGTGTTTCTTTGCCCATTCTGCAAACTCCAAATCCGAAAACCCCTCCCATCCACGTCCCCTGACCCATGAGGCTCGTTCCACGTATCGAGGCCCGCGCGGCGGGGCCAGAGCTCACCAGGGCGCTCCACATCACCGCGTTCCGCGGCACCTGGCGCTTACTTGGCCAAGTTGGATTCGCGAACGTTAGTGACCATCTTTTCCAGTGGATCCATTTGCACGGTTTTGTACAAGAGAGCCACTCTTCAAAAACAGAAGGGAAAATAGCTTGACCTACTTGGGTGTTCGGCCAAGTGAACGTAAGTTCTTGGCATCCCTTCGGATACCCATTCTTTCTTTCTTTTTAATCCCCCCGTTCTTTTTCTATGTGAGGTTAACAACTTGCTAGGGGTTTTGCACCCCCCCGAAACGGCGAACCACGTACGATCCAAGCACGGAAGACGCGGAGCTTCGGCCCAGCCGAAGGCTTGACGGCTTGGGGGACCGGGTTGTAGAGAAACCAACCCCCGGCCGGTTTTGGCAAACGGGGTCATGGCAAGCCTTGAAAAAGGAATCGGACATATTGTTTTTTCTCAAGACCCGATTGTTCAACAAACACCCTGAAAAAAACAGGTTTTGGAGTGGGGGGGAGTCGGCTTAGATTGGGAAACCAAACCACTGAAACAACTAACATACCCCCGGGTATTTTTTGGAAAACCGATCGGTTTTTCAAGGTAGATACCTCCTTTTGTAGTAGAGGGTCAACATGATACCCTAAAAAAGTGGGTATTTGGAGTCGGGGGTAGTATTTGGAGTAGGGGATAGATTCCCCCCTTTAACATCGCCCCACAAGGAAACTCTCCCCTACACACTTGACCCACCTTTTTGCAATTGGCACCATGTCAACCCGTTACTCAAAAAGGGATCGGCGTTTTACCCCGGAAATCCAGCCTTTTCGGAGATTCCCTAAAAAAAGGCGGGTGTTTGGAGTAAGGGGTAATTGCAACCAACCGAGCCAACATGCAAGGGTTGTCATTGTTGTTTGTACTTACAATCGTCCACCAGGCCTCGACACAAGGAACCACAGGAGCCCTTGCAAGAATTGGGCGTGTGGTTTTTCGGGGAACCCAGCAAAGGTTCCCCTTTGATCTCCCTTTAAACCAACCAATAATATACAAACCAAATAAGGGGTATTAATATTTCTAGGGGACCCAGAAAATGGTAGTGTAAGCCAAACACTGTGGGTGCCGTTGGTGCTTTTGAGGTGCTAAGCTGAAAAACGCAGGCATCGCTTGGCCTCCTGTGAGTGCTTTTATGAGGGCAGCGGGGACGACAAAAGGTGTGTTGTGCCACATCCGTTTTGCGGACCAGTGTCGGTTCCAGCAGAATGCAAAGGGATAGGCTCCATACAAGTCTTCATCCAACATATGTATGTATGTGCCCATATAAATGTATATACACATATACACATATACACATGTATACATACATACATACATTACATTACATTACATTACATTACATTACATTACATTACATTACATTACATTACATTACATTACATTACATTACATTACATTACATACATACATACATACATACATACATAAATACATACATTACATACATACATACATACATACATACACACATGCATACATACATACATACATACATACATTTCATACATTACATACATACAGACATACATACATACATACATTACATACATTACATACATACATACATACATACATACGTACATTCATTTCATACATACATACATACATACATTACATTGCATTGCATTACATTACATTACATACATACATACATACATAAATACATACATTACATACATACATACATTACAAAAATACATTACATTACATACATACATTACATTACATACATACATACATACATAAATACATACATTACATACATACATACATTACAAAAATACATTACATTACATACATACATTACATTTCATACATACATACATACATACATACATACATACATACATACATGCATACATACATACATACATACATACATTACATACATACATACATACATACATACATACATACATCCATGCATGCATACATACATACATTACATACATTACATTACATTACATTACATTACATTACATACATACATACATACATAAATACATACATTACATACATACATACATTACAAAAATACATTACATTACATACATACATTACATTTCATACATACATACATACATACATACATACATACATACATACATACATACATACATACATACATACATACATACATACATACATACATAACAAACATACATACATACATACATACATACATACATACATACATACATACATACATACATACATACATACATTACAGACATACATACATACATACATACATACATACATACATACATACATACATACATACATACATACATACATACATACATACATACATTACATACAAACAAACAAACAAACATACATACATACATTACATACATACATACATACATACATACATACATACATACATACATACATACATACATACATACATACATACATACATACATACAGACAAACACACATACATACATACATACATACATACATACATACATACATACATACATACATACATACATACATACATACATACATACATACATACATACATACATACATACATACATACATACATACATACATACATACATACATACATACATTAACATACATACATACATACATACATACATACATACATACATACATACATACATACATACATACATACATACATACATACATACATACATACATACATACATACATACATTACATACATACATACATACATACATACATACATACATACATACATACATACATACATACATACATACATACATACATTGAAGCATACATCTGTGTACCATACATACATACATACATACATACATACATACATACATACATACATACATACATACATACATTCATACATTACATTACATTACATTACATTACATTACATTACATTACATTACTTACATACATACATACATACATTACATACATACATACATACATACATACATACATACATACATACATACATACATACATACATACATACATACATACATACATACATACATACATACATACATACATACATACATACATGCATAATCATACATACATACATACATACATACATACATACATACATACATACATACATACATACATACATACATACATACATACATACATACATACATACATACATACATACATACATACATACATACATACATACATACATACATACATACGTTACATACATACATACATACATACATACATACATACATACATACATACATACATACACACAAACATACATACATACATACATACATACATACATACATACATACATACATACATACATACATACATACATACATACATACATACATACATACATTACGTACATACATACATACATTACATACATACATACATACATTACATACATACATACATACATACATACATACATACATACATACATACATACATACTTACATACTTACATACATACATACATACATACATACATACATACATACATACATACATACATACATACATACATACATACATACATACATACATACATACATACATACATACATACATACATACATACATTACTTACATTACATTACATACATACATACATACATACATACATACATACATACATACATACATACATACATTACATACATACATACATACATACATACATACATACATACATACATACATACATACATACATATATTACATACATACATTACATACATACATACATACATACATACATACATACATACATACATACATACATACATACATACATACATACATACATACATACATACATACATTACATACATACTTACATTACATTACATTGCATTACATTACGCTACATACATTACTTACATTACACACATTACATACATACACTACATACATACATACATACATACATACATACATACATACATACATTACATACAAACATACATTACATTACATACATACATACATACATACATACATACATACATACATACATACATACATACATACATACATACATACATACATTACATACATACATACATACATTACATACATACATACATACATACATTACATTACAATACAATACAATACATTACATACATACATACATACATACATACATACATACATACATACATACATACATACATACATACATACATACATACATACATTACATACATACATACATACATACATACATACATACATACATACATACATAAATACATACATACATACATACATACATACACATACATACATACATACATACATACATACATACATACATACATTACATACGTACATACATACATACATACATACATACATACATACATACATACATACATACATACATACATACATACATACATACATACATACATACATACATACATACATTACATTACATTACATTACATTACATTACATTACATTACATTACATTACATTACATTACATTACATACATACATACATACATTACATACATACATTACATACATACATACATTACATACATACATACATACATACATACATACATACATACATACATACATACATACATACATACATACATTACATACATACATACATACATACATACATACATACATACATACATACATACATACATACATACATTACATACATACATACATACATACATACATACATACATACATACATACATACATACATACATAATTACATACATACATACATACATACATACATACATACATACATACATACATACATACATACATACATACATTACATACATACATACATACATACATACATACATACATACATACATACATACATACATACATACATTACATACATACATACATACATACATACATACATACATACATACATACATACATACATACATACATACATACATACATACATACATACATACATACATACATACATACATTACATACATACATACATACATACATACATACATTACATTACATTACATTACATTACATTACATACATACATACATTACATTACATTACATTACATTACATTACATTACATACATACATACATTACATACATACATACATACATACATACATACATTACATACATACATACATACATACATACATACATACATACATTACATACATACATACATACATACATACATACATACATACATACATACATACATACATACATACATACATACATACATACATACATACATACATTACATACATACATACATACATACATACATACATACATACATACATACATACATACATACATACATTACATACATACATACATACATACATACATACATACATACATACATACATACATACATACATACATACATACATACATACATACATACATACATACATACATACATACATACATTACATTACATACATACATACATACATACATACATACATACATACATACATACATACATACATACATACATACATACATACATACATACATACATACATACATACATACATACATACATACATACATACATACATACATACATACATACATACATACATACATACATACATACATACATACATACATACATACATACATACATACATACATACATACATACATACATACATACATACATACATACATACATACATACATACATACATACATACATACATACATACATACATACATACATTACATACATTACATACATACATACATACATACATACATACATACATACATACATACATACATACATACATACATACATACATACATACATACATACATACATACATACATACATACATACATACATACATACATACATACATACATACATACATACATTACATACATACATACATACATACATACATACATACATACATACATACATACATACATTACCTTACATACATACATACATTACATACATTCATTCATTCATACATACATTACGTTACATACATACATTACATACATACATACATTACATACACACATACATACATTACATACATACATACATTACATTGCATTGCATTACATTACATTACATTACATTACATTACTCTACACTACACTACATTACATTACATTACATTACATTACATTACATTACATTACATTACATGCATACATACCTGCATACATACATACATACATACATAACATTACATTACATTACATTACATTACATTACATTACATTACATTACATTACATACATACATACATACATACATAAATACATACAGACATACATACATACATACATTACACATGGAGCAGCCATCTCCACTGGGCAAGCAAACATCCACCTTCATGACGGGGGAAGGTTCTTCTGCGTAATTTCAAGCTGCCAAGCAGCTGCCTGAGACACAAACGCACACTATATGAGTTGCTCTTTTAGAAATCCCACCCATTCATTTGTGGGTGGCCCAAAATTGAACAGGAGGGGCAAACCGCAGGTTTTGGTCCATGTTCTCACTTGCCAGGGCTCCATCGTGGAATTCCGGTTTTTGGAGCCACAGCCACTTGTGAAGCTTCGAATCCCCACCATTCCTCCCCCGGGAGAGAAGCCCCAGAATCTGACGGACGACATCGCGCCGAGATGTAAACTCCTCAGTTGTTCAGTGACCCTGGAAAAAAAGGGAACCCATTTTTGAATTGGACCATTTTTAGTGGGGCAGCCAACAAAAAAAGGGAAAAAGGGTGCCACTGAACAACTGAGCACCACTCGGTAGCTGAAATATACTCCCACTCCTGCAGAATTGCGTTCCATCCCAGATTCACGCAAACCCATCGGTGTTATCCCCCCCCCGCCCGGAGAGAAGACTGGGATAAACCTCCCACTGGTGCAGAATTGTGGTCCATCCCTCCATGCAAACCGATGGGTTCTGCAGGTAACCGTTAGGGCCTTGCCACCCGACATAAAAACCAAAAGGAGACAGAAAAAAAACATTGAAGGGTGACCTCAGCTAAGCCAACCCCATCTGCCACTTCAAGCCGAATCCCCCCGAATTCCCCCTGCCTGCCCCTCATGCATGAACAAATTCAACGCCTGGCGAGAGCCGGGTGAAAAGCCTTTCAGTGATTTTCCCTCCCAATGGAAACCGAGTCTCCTGGTTTGGACCATCTTCCCTTTAACGGAACTGGGTCCCTTTAGCGTCGAACGGTTCCATGCGTTAATGGAAGGGTGCTCTTATGTTTCTTTCTCATTTTCAGGGGTTCCCAAAACGGGACCGGGATTCACCCCGAGCACCAAGGGGTGGCTTCGTACGGCGCCAAAAACAGAAGTGACCCGCTCTCGTGAAGAAAACAAAAAAAAGGTGAAGCACCAACAAACGAAAACCAACTTTTGGTCGCTCCAACTTGCCCCAAAAAAACGACGAGGAGTCCTGCAATCCCTCAAATGGCATATCCATAAGGGGCATCTTAGTGGCAGCATTCCATGCCCTTGGTGTTGCAGGCCTATTCGCGAATCTTGTCTCTCTGTCTCTTTGTCTCTCTGCTCTCTTGTCTCTGGAGCCCGTTTTGCTTAGGCAAATGACCTCCGAGTGTGGGATCGTCCATCCTAAATGTCCGATCGACTTCCGATCGACTTCCCATCGAGTGCATTGGCCCAAGCGACCAAGTTTTGTGGGCTGCCACTACCATGGCCCAGCCAACTCAGGGGTTGACTCACCCTCAGTTTCGGAAGTCGCCCAAAGGAGGTGCGTGTAACTCGCTTGGCCCAGAAATCAAGGCTCAACCTTTCGAGGCCGCGACAAACAATGGTCGCCACAAAACCAGTAAACCAAATTTACCTGTATAGTCGGTGCCAAGGGCTTGCCACCCTTTAAAAACCAAGGAAAATGACTGGCTACCTACTATATGGGTAACTGGCTTTAAAAATGAAAGGAAAATAGCTGGATACCTACTCTTCGGGTTTGCCTGGGATCCACTAATAACAATGAGAACCAGTAAATCCATTTTGCCTAGGTCCTCCAGTGGAGAGCTTAGAATAAGGGTACCCTTTTTCCTGTAGCCTATTTTAGTAGGGGAACCCTCCCAACCAAGAAAGAAACGGGTGAGAAGGGGCACCTAGCTGGGGGACCTAGTCCCGTACCAAGGGAACCACCCTTTAAAAGCCAAAGAAAAATCGCTGCTTACCTGCCATCTGGGATCCACTCAAAAAATCAGAACCAGTAAATCCGTTTACTGGTGAATCCAAACCCAGATTCCCTCGTCCCCTGGAAAAGGAAAAAAAAGCAGTAGTGATAGATTCCTTTTAAAACCAACAGGGGAAAATAACGCATAAAATATAAAATATATAGATTTGAAAAAAAAATGAAAAAAAATGAAAACAAAATTAGCAAATGAAAGTTTCGTGGGGGGGCAAAGGTTTTTCCTTGCGCCTGCCTCCTGCCACCGCGCCGCCTTGCCCAGAGCCGAGATCACCTAAAAGCCGGTAGCACTCAGTCAATCGATGGCCGGTTTTTTTGGAGGAAACGTCCGGGCTTGCGGTGTTTCAGGGGCACTCGGTCCGTGCTCATATAGGTCCAGAAACCCAGAAGTGTTCAATCAAAAACACAAACGTACTGCAGCACTTCTTCCCTCGCGACGATGGTAGTGATCGATCGGAGCTAGATTCCCCAGATCGATACTCGAACAATGCATCTCATCGGAGAATTTGTGTGAGGGCAGCCAAAAGGAGAGTTTGTGTGAGGGCACCCCAAAAGGAGAATTTGCGTGAGGGTACCCTGTTTAAGGCGCAGCCAAAAGAAGAATTTGCGTGAGGATACCCCTTGTTTGTGGTGTTTCAAGGGCAGCCAAAAGGAGAGTTTGTGTGAGGGTACCCCTTGTTTGTGGTGCTTCAGGGGCAGCTAGAAGGAGAAGGGAACCCCTTGTTTGTGGTTTAAAAGGAAAACCGCAATTTTCGGGGGCCGCTTGCACAAACACACCCATTTGCCCATGCGTGGGGTGGTGTTGATAATTTGGTTGACATGCAGTTTCTTTTGTAGGGAATCCCCCGGCGAAGCACATCAACAACTCATCCGGTCACAAAATCACAAAATGCAAAAGGCATGCTCAGGCTTGTGGGTGGGTTCGGTATGAGCCGCCATACCCGCAAATATGGAAGTGAATGTTTCATGGCGGTATGCTTGTCACCTTGATGTGAAGGGACTAAATCCCAACCGCTATGTTTGGGGTCCCCCATGTTGACGCATACTCTTCCTGGTATCTTCCCACTGGTGCTATGATAGGAGGGAGGGAGGGAAGTAACACACACACACACCAAAAAAAACGGCCATATCCGAAGGCCCATCCTCAGAACCTGAGGGCCCTGCCGCTCCCAGCAGTTCCGGACTTGGGGGAAAGAGCGCCTGGGGATCGCAAGGGCCTTCTTGGACACTTGGATGGGTGTCCTTTTTTGAGGGCACCTCTTTGTTTGCGGTTGTCAAGGACAAGCTTTTTGGGAGAACCACCTGGTCCCTTTAAAAAAACAACGCCCACTCTTACCGGCTGCTCATCCTACGCTAAAGTGAACTGCTTGATACTTCGTAACTGGTCATAACCTACTTGCCACGATTGTAAGTCCACCGTCCGTGGGTAGCCACTGTTGCCCACTTGCCAAGCCCCTTGCCCCCCGAAGCAAAAAGATGTGTACAACCGGGTGAACGATCCAGGCAAAGCGGACTGGGCCCACTTCCGCAACTTGAGGGTCATCGGTTTTGGGGGGGTCCTTATCGTTACAAGGCGTTGTGCAGCTCGGACATGCAATTCAACCCCTCTAAAGTGGTCTTCGTAGGTTTTGGCCGTTCGTGTCTTTTGGGAGGACTCAATTTGCGGACCCGACTTGCGGACCTGTGAATTCACCTTCTAGTCCAACCCAGCGACCAAGCTGACGGGAAGGGAGACGTGCTGCTCACAGGCCCTGGTTTCTTCCTGTGTCAGCGCTTCGCACTGCTGTGGTTTTGAACACGTACGAATAAAACTGGCTGTACTTGGGCATGGGTCAAAATTAAGCCCTAGCGGCCTTTCAGGTGTTAGGCCTTGTTTCCACTTGCCAGGGTGCCATTTTGGGGTACCTATTGTTGACCCACACCCGCTTGTTGTTCCAACCCTGCGCGCTTTTTCAGTTTCCCTATCTGCACGCAGGTTCAAGCTCAGCTGCTCTTGAACCTGGCTGCTGTCTCCGCCCCATTCTGGATCACCCCAGCTTACAACAGCCCCAGACTCAAGAATGGCAGCAAAAGCAGCTTCATTTGCTTGGATGTGCTGAACGTTCCTCAGCTGCTCTTGCACCTGGCTGCTGTCTCCACCATATCTTGGATCACCCCAGGTCACAACAGCCCCAGATTCAAGAATGGCAGCAAAAGCACCGCCAGTTGCTTGGATGTGCTGCACGTTCCTCAGCTGATCTTGCACCTGGCTGCTGTCTCCGCCGTCTTCTGGACCACCCCAGGTCACAACAGCCCCAGATTCAAGAATGGCAGCAAAAGCAGCTAGCTTCATTTGCTTGGATGCGCTGGACGTTGCTCAGCTGCTCTTGGACCTGGCTGCTGTCTCCGCCATACTCTGGATCACCCCAGGTCACAACAGCCCCAGATTCAAGAATGGCAGCAAAAGCACTGTCAGGTGCTTGGATGTGCTGGACGTTCCTCAGCTGCTCTTGCACCTGGCTGCTGTCTCCCCCTTCTTCTGGATTACCCCAGGTCACAACAGACCCAGATTCAAGAATGGCAGCAAAAGCACTGTCAGGTGCTTGGATGTGCTGGACGTTCCTCAGCTGCTCTTGCACCTCCCTGCTGTCTCCACCATATCTCACATCACCCCAGGCAAAAGCACCCTGAGTCGCGTGGATGTTGTTCTTGCACCCGGCTGCTGTCTCCACCCAATCTTGGACTACCCCAGGATACAACAGCCCCAGATTCAAGAATGGCAGCAAAAGCAGCTTCATTTGCTTGGATGTGCTGAACGTTCCTCAGCTGCTCTTGCACCTGGCTGCTGTCTCCACCATATCTTGGATCACCCCAGGTCACAACAGCCCCAGATTCAAGAATGGCAGCAAAAGCACCGCCAGTTGCTTGGATGTGCTGCACGTTCCTCAGCTGATCTTGCACCTGGCTGCTGTCTCCGCCGTCTTCTGGACCACCCCAGGTCACAACAGCCCCAGATTCAAGAATGGCAGCAAAAGCAGCTTCATTTGCTTGGATGCGCTGGACGTTGCTCAGCTGCTCTTGGACCTGGCTGCTGTCTCCGCCATACTCTGGATCACCCCAGGTCACAACAGCCCCAGATTCAAGAATGGCAGCAAAAGCACCGCCAGTTGCTTGGATGTGCTGGACGTTGCTCAGCTGCTCTTGCACCTGGCTGTTGTCTCCCCCTTCTTCGGGATTACCCCAGGTCACAACAGACCCAGATTCAAGAATGGCAGCAAAAGCACTGTCAGTTGCTTGGATGTGCTGGACGTTCCTCAGCTGCTCTTGCACCTCCCTGCTGTCTCCACCATATCTCACATCACCCCAGGTCACAACAGGCCCAGATTCAAGAATGGCAGCAAAAGCACCCTGAGTCGCGTGGATGTTGTGGACATCTCTCAGCTGCTCTTGCACCTGGCTGCTGTCTCCACCCAATCTTGGACTACCCCAGGATACAACAGCCCCAGATTCAAGAATGGCAGCAAAAGCAGCTTCATTTGCTTGGATGTGCTGGACATATCTCAGCTGCTCTTGCACCCGGCTGCTGTCTCCACCCAATCTTGGACTACCCCAGGATACAACAGCCCCAGATTCAAGAATGGCAGCAAAAGCAGCTTCAGTTGCTTGGATGTGCTGGACGTTCCTCAGCTGCTCTTGCACCTGGCTGCTGTCTCCACCATATCTTGGATCACCCCAGGTCACCACAGCCCCAAATTCAACAATGGCCGCAAAAGCACCTCGAGTTGCTTGGATGCTCTGGACGTTCCTCAGCTGCTCTTGCACCTGGCTGCTGTCTCCGCCGTATCCTGGATTACCCCAGGTCACAACAGCCCCAGATTCAAGAATGGCTGCAAAAGCAGCCTGAGTCGCGTGGATGTGGTGGACATCTCTCAGATGCTCTTGCACCTGGCTGCTGTCTCCACCATATTGTGGATCACCCCAGGTCACAACCTCGACCTGGAAGCCAGGCCAAGCGAACGCGCTGCCTGTGGCAGCCAGTTTGCCAAGCTGCACAACCGCAGTCACTGAGTCCCCATCTCGCAACCCGGCCTCTGACAGCGTGGCTGTCGAATCGAGCTCGCGGCCTGTCGCAATGAGCTTCAAGCGGCGCTTGAAATGCTGCTGCGCCGCAGCCTTCAGCTCACTGACAGACCACGACGGTGAGACTTCTATGGGGCAGCCAGCTCCATTGGGCAAGTGAACATCCAGCTTCATGGCGCAGGGAGATTCTTCTTGGTGTATGCACACTGCCAAACACATATCTGAGACACAGAAGCATGTCGATGTGATTCGTTTGGGGGTCTCTTTGAATGACTCCGTAAAACCACGTATGCAAAAAAAGATCGCTCATGTGTCTTGAACCACTTCAATCTGACTTCGCGTCGTGAGGACATCCTGCAACCTGACCTGAAGAAAGGTGGATCCCAGCTTTGGTGAGCCATATCCAAAACGGTGCAAAGGAGACAACGAGTTGCCACGCCCATCTTTAGATTGGTTGCCCAGTGGATTTCCGTGGAGAAAATAGGGATCGGCATCCGTTGTTTGTTGTTGCTTGACTTTAAAGGGCAACCCTCCCCAAAGTTGAAAAAAGACCAGGCAACTGGGCATCTAAAGTGGGGAAACCACCAAAGGGAGGTCGAATGCTTGGAGTGCGCGTTGGCTCCCTGGTTTGAGTGCAGCCTTCACCCGAATCCTTCGCCTGAGGGTTGGTGTTTGGGTCAAGAGTTGAGATGGGACTCGGCTTCCGGTCCCGTCAGCTCACCCGGATATCGCCCCCCCCCCCCACCAACCGCTTCGGAGGTTTGGGGGCGGGGGGGTGGACTGAGCGGGAAAGTTGCGAGGTTTAGAAATCCTGAAGCAAAGCACCCCCCCTACCATACACTCCCTGTTTCCCAAAACACAACCGTGAAATACTCGGCTCCTCTCAATGGTTCAGTCCCTTGAGTGGGATCCTTACGATGTGTATCAGGATGGCTCAAATCAGTAGTCCGAACAGAAACAAGCCGACGAAACCGGGCTGTCCGCTTCCTGATCCCCGGTTACCCACCTAGAAAACCCACTCAAAACCTTTCTGGACCCCGCGGATCGATTCGCTGCTTGAACCGCAACCAGAACCCCGCACCCCCCCCACCCCCCGACGTGCGTCGCCTTGGCCTCCTCGAAGAGCCACAGCGCCCAAGGCCACGCAACACCTCCCCGCGCGCGGCTGCAGGCGCCTCCGGCGAGCTCGGAAGCGGTGCGGCGGTTCCGAAAGACACGCACGCGTGAACGCCCCGGAGACGGGCGGGAAATGGGATGTGACGGTTCTCCGCGCTGATTTTTTTTCTAATACCGGGAGACTCCTGTTTGGCCCAACAATAAATTTCCCCCGGATTTAGTTGGAACATGTGGTCGGAACTGGGAAGTTTTACCGGAAAGATTGAAAGGGCACTTTTAACGGCGCAATATATTCCAACGCTGATTTTCCACAACCACGATTTGTTTAATGCAGGCACGTTCCATTGCATCTTCCGAATAGCTGATGCTCCTTGCTGAAAATTTCAACCTGGCAAGCTGCAACTTTGTCATGTAACCCACCAGAGGGTCCCTTTGGGAAAAGTGTCTTCCAGCACCCCGAAAACGTCACATTCCGTGGACAGGGTAAGTGGCTGACAAGTTGGTTGCTTGACGCATGGGTTGAAACTCAAAACCACTGGTTCAATATCCAAGTGGGATATAACTTATAACCAAGCTGCCAGTCGTGCAATGGGCAACTCTTAGGCCAAGCAAGTTGCCACGGGCCAAACGAGAGGTCAATCCATGCGGTACTAAAGTGAGAAATCTGGCGAGTCCTCAACCTACCTCGCAAGCTGAGTTAGACTACGGTATACTTCCCGAACCTCAAACAAAATCTTGCAGGGTTCCCTATATTTCCCCTTTGAATCTTACCCCAAAAGAAAACTCACTTCCAAGTAGCCCAAAAGGTGAAAGGCTTGGTTTCAAGAAAAACGGGTTTCAGTTCTATGAGCACCCGGAAGGGTTGGTTTCCCTTTCGCCGTACCGCCGGCGCCAAAGCCCCGGCCGATGCCAGCACCAAAGGCCACGATGTCCAGCTGCGTAAGGCCTCGGATGTTTTTCGCAAACGGGATTGGCGTGAAGCCAAGCGAAAAAGGGATTGGTGTGTGTGTGTGTGTGCGTTTGGTTGAAAAAATTGTTGACCCCGGAAGGAAAAGCCCCCCACACTTTTTCGAAGGGATCTCTTTTTAGTGGGAAATCCTGTCTGTGTGCTTGGTTCTTTAATGACTGCACGGTGAGAAGCCCCACGAAAAATTGAGGGGGCTCTCTTTTTGGCGGGGGACGCTCCTGATTTAGGCACTGGGGGGAGTCTTTCATCAGGGGTCAACATTAGGTCAGGCTGCTGCCGGGAAAGACCTCCAGCAAGCCATGTGCTTTGGAGTCTAAGCTATTTTCACCTTGGTTTTATGGAAACCCAAAAAGGAAAAGCACAGTCAGTTGAATGTATGTGCTGAACATTCCTTAGCTGCTCTTGCACCTGCTGTCTCCGCCCCAGACTGCCCAACCCCAGGTCACAACAGCCCCAGGTTCCCAAAAGCCGACATGAAACTTTTGGCCCCCTATTTCGGAGACCCGTTTCTAAGGTATCCTGCAAAAAGTGGGTTGTGCGGTGCATGGTGGCCAGGCTGGGGCGATTCCACCGCACTTCAACCGAGCGCAGACTTTCGGCGGCGCGAGCGTACAGCTGGGCAGTCCCAGCAGCATTTCAACATTGTGTCACGCTGGAGCTCCAGAGCAATACCAACGCTTCCTGATTGCCTCCTCTCGCATCAACCTTGTCCAGGCAAACTCTGCACCCCCATCTCCGCATGTAACGCAAGAGGCCAAGTCACCAAAAATAGTGGCATCTGCGGCAGATCCAAACTCGCGCATCAAAATTCCTGTCACTACGACATCGGCTGGATCATGGAGAAGCCATTCAACGGATTCATTGTTGTCAAAATTCGGGTCAAATCTGAGATTGCGTGGCCAGTGCCTCTCGTGTGAGAGGGTGTTCCCCTGAATCCTGTATGATCCTGGGCGAACCCTGCACTGAAGGACAGACTGCCCTCACCGATTCTCATCAAGCTTGTACAGTTGAGAATACACTGGGAATGCTGCATAGTTCACACTTGGGCTAACATAGATGGTCCTTTTTCCTTTTGCTCCTGCGTGGCCATGTAGCATCTCAACTCCCTTCTCTCCGGGCCTCTGCAAACCTTGTAGCAGAATGGAAGCAAGTGCTTTGCATCTTGTTCCATGATAAGCAATTTGCCATCCGTGATATAGATCAAAGTCCTTGACCTGCACTCCAAAGCGAACCCATCCAGTTGGCTTGAAATAGGGTGCTCCACCTCTCATGCCATAAAGCCTATGTTCTAAGGAAAAGACTCTATTGAATCGTGGATCCAGAAGACCATTTGGCACGATGTCCTCCATGGCCATAAATTCCTGCAGCTTGGAATGTTCTCCCAATGCAAAAGAAATCAGGTTAGCCAAATCGCTTTCCCTTGCTTTATGAATCTGGGAGGCATTGTGTCGCTGCTGTGGAAGAGCCTCAGTGTACCCGAACATTATCTTCATTATGCGCTTCTGCGGCTTCACAGGCTTCTGCGGCTTCACAGGCTTCTGCGGTGCTGGTTCAACTCGAGGAGGAGGTTCAAAGCCATCTTTTGGCTCGCGAAATGATCCTCCAGGCGTTCTTGGATATGTCTTGCTTCCAGGAGGCTTCAAAACCTTGAATGAACACAACAACGATTCATCGATTTTCATCACAGCTGCATGGTTGTGCTGGTCCGTGAAGGATGAATAGATCGTCACCAACTGCCTCTGGGCGAAAAACTCGTATCCGTCTTGAACCGCAGAATGAGACCGAACTATTAAGCCCAAATCATGCTTTTTGACAAACGCCGTTACAACGTCTCTTCCAAAAAGGAAGGAACGTCCGCGCTCATTTTCTGCCCAACCACACACGCAAGGGTCAGGATCAGCCCACAGCAAGTCAGCGATCAAGCCAGCATCCGGAATATCAGTTGGGCGCGCAATCTGGCGAATCTGGCGCTCGATGGATGTCAGATCTGGGGATAATCCGCCATGCATGCATAAAATATGTTCGTCAATCAATGCCGCGAGCGGCATCACATTGAAAAGGTCACAAAAAGACTTCCACACCTTGATGTTGTACTGCCGCTTACATTCATCATAGAATCCATAGATCCGTGATATGTGCGCACAATCTTTGTTGCCGCGCAACAGAAAAACTTGCTCGGGATACAGCACTTTCTGTGCTAGAAGCACGCATAAAGTTCTTATACTGGATGCCGAAGCAAATGTTACAGCTCCAGTGTTGTAGCCAGCAGCGTAATCTCCCAGCCACAAATAGTTCGTCTCGGGAGGGTGCCCGCAGCAATCCAGCCATTTCATGAGTGTATCGAGCTGGCCTTCCAAGTCTCCGCCAATGACCAGAGGTGCTGTCAATTCAAGGAGCGCACCTTGACTCATGAACACCTGTCGGCTCAGTTGAATGATTTCTTTGATGTCCTGCTCGAGAACCTTCGCTCCGAGTGCACGACTCAGAAAAGATTGTAAGTTCATTGCCATAGGGTCTGTATGAGTGTCCAAATTTTGGACGCTCTCCTTGCGGCTTCTTGAGTGCTGCCCAAGCAGCCGCGGCTCTGGCTTCAGCACTTGAGACGTACTTTCGAAACTGTGGACATTAGAGCAAACCCTGAAAAGGCTTCTCTTTTTATCTGCTACCAAAGAATGTCTGTGTATGAATCGCTGCATGCATACGTCATATACCTGCCTGACTCTGAGGGCAAGCCGCGAACCGGGATTCCGGTAAGAAGCTTCCGGACCGAGATTTCACCACGAATGGCTCAAATCCTTTCCTCCGGGTAAAGGTGAAGGGTGGGGCGGGCCCCAACCAATACTCTGCAGAATTGACATGGAAAGCCCCCCAAAAACAAACATGTTCAGAGAAAGCTCCTCCGGACTTCTCTTTTGTTGCTTCCGAAAACAACTGGAGAGACATTCCGCTCGCTGTTGTTCGGGCTTCGCCAGGTTAAGGATTTAAACGTGGTGCAAGAAAATTGCAAATTGGACCCGGGGGGAGGAAGCTGGTAGAGTGAGGGTACCCCCTTCTTGGGGTTGGTTGTCTTTCGTTGGAAACTGACAGGAAACCATTGCATCATTTAGCTGATTCTTCTGCTGTTGTTGTTCTTTGCTTTCTGTTTTTTCTTTGCGGGGGGGGGGCGGGCGGAAAGCAACATTTGGGGGGGTCAAGAAATCCTGAAGCCAAGCCCCCCCCCCCCCAACCCAAGATCGTGTATCTTCACAACACATCTCTCACTGGGGCTGCGGGGGGAGGGGCGGTCCGGTGGATGTCCCGGCGTTGGAAGGGAAGGGGCAGCCCTAAAAGGAGGTTACAAAAAATAGACCCTAGGCGTCCACCATATGGGTGTGGCTCAAAATTAAACAGGAGGGGCCAACCGCAGGTTTTGGTTCATGTTTCCTCTTCCCAGGGCAAGCCATTTTGGTATTCCGGTTTTTTGGTTGCCACAGCCATATGGGGGGTCGCTGTCCGTCCGGTGTCCGTCCGGACTTCGGATTTCGGCCGCCGTGTTTCCAAGCGGCGCTGGAGCTCCGCAAGTAGCCGCACCGCTTCAGCCCAGCAGCTCTGCAGGCCTCGCGAACCGGGCATCGGGGCCAGTTGACATATCCCTCGCGCTAGGGAATCCCCCCCAACGTAATGAAGCAGTTATGGGAATGGTATCTTCAAAGGAAATATATATATATATATATGTATATATTAGATATATATATATATAGCAAGGGTTGAGTGGACACCTCAAAATGGATCTCAAGATTTGTCCTTTTGGCTTAAGAGGGCTACGAACCAAGACGCGGCCACGTGTGTGTCTGCGTGTGTTTTTCCCTTCTTCTCGGAACCCTCAGAGCCTCGGGGCCCGGAGTTTCTAGGGGAAGCCGTGATCAAGTGGGACCAACCTCCCCCCAGCCTTAGATTGCTCCGGGGTGGTGGAAATGGAAGCCACGAATCTGTGGATGCGTGGCAAAAAGGGCTTAGAGACTAACCCCCCCCATTTCTGGGGGGAGATTCGCTGGTATCACAGAAGTGGTTGGATAAACCCCTTAATCCCACAACCCTGGATTGCTCCTTTGGCCACTTCGGGGTTACGCCCGGAGGACTCCTTTGGAGGACTCCTCTGGACAAACATTATCCCATCCAGGGGGGGTGCCCCCAGCCGTAGATTCTTGCGGTGAGCTTCGGCCAAATCCGCCCACGGCCTGAGGGATTTCTTTGCCGGGGTCCTCTCTCAGAGAGGCCGCAAGCAACTGAGGGGCACCTGAGAATCAAAACCCGGTAGTAAAATGGTCGACCCACGGAAAAGGAAGGAAATACAAAGGCGGAGATCCGCAAGCCGTTTCTGGCTGGGAGTTTGTCCCTTGCTTACCTTCATCTACCAGGGTGTTGATTGTGACTCACCTGGGTTGCGGACATGTTCCAGCGAGGGTTTCTAGCCTGACCCATAGCAAGGTGCTGCTTGCGGATCAAAATACGCCTGTTTACCATCGATAGGTGTGCGTGCGCAACATATGCCAGGAAAACCCAGATCTAAAGATGAGTGCGTCATAAACCAAAGGACCCAAAACCGGCTCCGGTGTTCGCTTTGGTCGCCCATTAAAACAAAAAGTGTACCCTTCGCCTCAAAAACACAAGGCTACAACATGTCATTCACCCAAAATCCATCGGAACTGGAGAGCTCAATTCCCCACACGAAGCCAGACGCGGAGCTTCTTCCAAAAGGATCGCTTTCCGGCGAGCCAAGCCGCTCTTGCGCAGACTCACGGACAAGAAGAGCCCAAAGACGCCGGCTTTCCGTTTGGTTCCTTTCTGGGAGACAAACTGCGTGACCCTGCAAACCCCATGACCCCCAAAAACCCATGACCCCCAAAAACCCATGAGCCCCAAAAACCCATGACCCCTAAAAACCCACGACCCACCAAGCCGGTGGCTTCCTTTTGAGTCTCCGGCTAAACCCCGAAGAAAAAAAAACGACACGCCCCCCCCCGCTGGGTGCCGCGCCGAGTTTCTTCACCTCGCGAGGAGTCCGAGGATCAAGTTAGCGACAAAGCGTTTTCGGGGGAAGCAACTCGGTGGGGGCGGGGGGATCCGTCAGCTCTCCCGTTTTACTGGCCGGATCCAAATCTCGAAGAACTGACAAAAGAAGAACGTGAGGAAAAGAAGAAGAAACAAAAAGACGTGTAGAAAAGCTGGAAACAATCATGAAGTCCTTCAGTGTCCTTCCTTCCCAAAAATGTTCCACCTCGGGGTCATAAGCCAAGCTTGCCTGGAGACTCGTCAAAATGAGCGGGCGGCACCTTGGCCTGCACCCCCAAAAGTGCACGGGTGGCTCGTCTTGATTTAAGGTTGGACCCCCCCAAAGTGGTGCAACGATATTCCTGTTGGTTTCCCTCCAAAACCGCCAAAAAAAAAACATGGAACTCCAACAAAAGACAGACCCAAAATCAGCTTTCTTTACCAGTTTACGCCAAGAAACCCTCGTAGGGGGGTGTCAAAAATAGCTGCTCTTGTTTTCACGAAGAGCAAGGTCTGTGCCCTTCGTTGGAAGGGTTTGGGGAAAATAGAAACCAAAAGGACTGCAATCCTTGGGCTTGATGTTCAATGTTAAGGTGCTGGTGTCGTACGAGGAAGTGGAGCCCTTTTGGTTGATATCCTTTGGGGGTGTCGTAATCAAAACTGGTCCATTGCAGGCTTCTCTAAGCCTAGCTCAAAGCGGACAAAAGCCGTGGTGGAAGAGGAATCCGGACGGAAGAGGTGGGCAACAAGTGATACTCAGCCTCAATGGTCTCTAACAATTGGGTTTTTTTGGGATGGGACATACATTGCTGTGGTTTGGTGGAACCCGCTCGTTAGGTTCCCTGATCAATAAACCCAGGCATCCCCAACAGCAACCCCCGGAATCCGGAACCCTTCCGCTCGGAACTCCGGAATCACTCCGCCCAGGCGACCTCATACCTGGAAAGAAAGCTGGGGAATAATGGGAATGGGCTCAGGGGGTGGACCAAAACTACAAACTCCAAACAGAGGGGTTCCATACAACTTTAAGTACTTGGATGTTCAACCCACTTAGCAAGTGGGTAACCATGGATACAAGTGGGGTAGCTGGGGTTAGTGCCCTTGGCTAATCCTACTTACTAAGTACTCACAAAATGTGGGATACCATCACAAGACGAGCCACCCGTACAACTTTCAGCCTCAGTTGTTCAGTGACCCAGGAAAACAGGGGAGCCCTTTTTGGGGAAGACCATTTTTAGTGGGGCAGCCAACAAACAAAAAAGTGCCACTGAACAACTGACCACTGAAGAACTGAGCAGCTGCCCTCAAGCCCTGTGCGCCTTCCTGGTGACCACATCCAACTTCGGCGGCTCCCATCGCCGCATAGCGCGCGTCTCCGACCGAGAAAGGGCCCCATCGCGCCCGAACGGCCCGCGGCGGAATGGCCGAAGTGCTCGCTGAAGTGCCCAAAGCCCAGAAAGACGGTGACAAAATAACATGGGACCCGAAAATCCTCCTTTTCTTGCAGAACGGGTACGTCCCTTTTGCTGTCCATGTGAGTTTGCAGGGAGTATTTTCAGTATTGACGGACTTGCTTCATAGTCTCTGCCCGCGAGGTTGATCATCCAAGCAACAAAAACTCGGCTTTTCGATGCGGCGGAGCCCAATACACCTGCCACTTGGGGACATTGTGGAAAATGGGGCCCCTTCCTTGGTGCAGGTGCGCCATCCAACCGTGACAACCTTTTTTCACACACGAAAGGGAATTCAAATTGTTGGCATCCCTAAGACCGTGATTCCACGTTCATGTGCAGCAACATTTGCTCATGAGTGGAAAACGTTCCAACTCGGTCCAAGTCGTGCTTCTGCATCTCAAGCCAAACTCGAACCATCCAAAGAGCAAACTGCCATGAAGTGACGAGCCAAAAGCTGACCGGCGGCGGCGAAACCTACGAAGACACCGATGAAACAGACTGTGATACACGCCCTTTGTTCGCAGAATTGGAATACTTGACTCTTCTGGTAGGTGGGATTGTCTTCAAACATTGAACACCCCAAATGAAGCTTGTCATCCCTTTAGCTTTCCTTTGAAGGAGTCCCGAAAGTGCATCAATGATGTGCTGTATGGACAGTCGCTCATTTGGGTTTCCTTTCGTTAGTGGTTCCTCTTGATAGCCAAACCCCTGAGTAAATGTTGGTTGAGGGCTCGTTGGTGTCCAGGTCGCTCGGAAAGATCCCAAGAGCCTCCCATACATCCTGGCGAGGTCTGGATTTGTAGAATCTTAACGGGGAGTACCCGCCGCAAATGGATGGGAAAGGACATACACTCCCTCAGACTAACAGCCCGAAGCTCCCAGAAGGCCCATCCTGTAAATGGAACCAAGTCCTCAGGAAGCTTGGAGGCGTCCATCTTAGTCTGAAGGACATAGACAAAACCCATTCGAGTCGCGTCCGGGTCCATCCAGGTCCTTGTGGCCTTGCTGAGACTCCTCAAACTGCAAGTGGAAGAAAGAGCTCTGCTTGGACAACGATCAGAACTTCCGAGGATGACGAACAAAACCTATGGTCGCGGCCAGTCCGGAGGTCTATCACTCCAGTCGCCGAAGAAATCCATGTCACGTCCCAAAGATTCTTTGCCCAGGGTTCATCAAAACCTCCAAGGGGGCCACCAGGCTGAATAAAGCCCTGAAGGCTGGGGTAGGTGGCCCAGGATCGAAGGGTTGAGTTTTCCATGGAAAGGCACGTCAAATTCTCTCAAGCCCTCACCCTTTCCCCAAAAACAGTTCAGTCGGCACAAGCGGGTTGAATCCACTTTGCGCAAACTGGGGGGGTCTTTTCCATGGACCTCAAGTCACCTCACTACTGGGCCCAGTAGAAAGGTTGAATGGACAAGGCTCGAATGCGGCAACGGCGCGGAAAGTAGGAGGCACTTCCGTTGCCTGTCCCAGCCATCCTGGGCGCCAGAACTCGACGTTTGAGTCCACCCATCCGCCGACCGTCACTGGACCCAGTTGAAAGCGACCAAAGAACGGGTCGCAAAAGCCCCGGAAAAGGATCCATTGCTCGCGTTCCATTGGTTTGTGTCTCTATGCAAGGTCGGACTAAACACCCCCAAGCGTGTCTGGCTTTAAACACGGCTTCAACGGACAAATTTCTCGCATCCAGTATTTTCTCAACACATCTTCCTCGGCCTCGAAACCCAGCTTCTCAGAGAAGTTCTCACCCCATGTTCCCGGCCGAGTGTCTAAGCTGCAGGCTTCCAAGGGAGCTTACCCGGGCCTTCCCTTTTCTGTATGCATGTGAAACCTGCACCCTGCGGCTTGGAGTCGAAGGCCTTTCTTGACCAAGCCGACGAAACGCTCACACGAGTCGAACTGCTTAGGGAAACCAAAAGGAAACCAAAAGGAAACCAAAAGGAAACCAAAAGGAAACCAAAAGGAATAAGACAAACAAAAATCTATTCGCTACACCCCTGATTGATTTTCGAGAGGTGTAAGTGGCAATCCTTGACTTTTGGTTGAGAACCTCCCCCTCATCCACCAGGGCTGTCCTCAAATCCCCTGTTCAAAGCGCATAACTTGTCCAGGCTGGAATTAGGGCCCCAGCAAAAAAAAAAACATCTACTTTGCCTGGTCAGTAGAAAACAACGGGAACCCCCCCCCCAAAAAAAAAGGAACTAAGTCTGGGGAAGACTTGTGGCTTAAAGGGAAACCTAAGGAACCAGACAGCTGGGAACCTCCAGCCGCTGAGATACACCCGGGTCGCCGGAGCGTTGCAGGTGGATTTTTTGCTTCGGAGGATGCGGAGATTTGGGGCGTCTCTTTTCTTCAGGATGTTGGCTTGAAGGGAAATCAACACAAGGGAAACCACCATCTTTTTTATATGCTGTCTTCTCTTCTTCTTCTTTGTTTGGGGGGGGGTCCGATTCCTCAAGTTGAGACAAACACATTTGCTTCAGAATGTGTATCTTCCCCCTGGCTTTTTACCGATTCTCTGACACGGCCTCCAAACCGCCCCCCAAGCCCCAAAAAGACCCACCCACCCACCCCCCTCGGCAAAAAAAAAGAGGCACAGCCCTGTATTGGTGGGAGTGGTTTGTTGATCCTGATTTATGTTTTGATACTAATTTGTGCGTTCCTTTGTTGGACAAAAGAAAAAACAAGAAGATAAAAACCATGCACAAAAAAAGACACTTCAAAACAAACAAACATTTCACAAAAGAAAGACACTTCAAAACAACAACAAAAAAACTCAAAAAAAAAAGAAACTACCCTCCCAAAACAATGGAAAAAACATACCCTCCCAAAAAGGAGAAAAAACTACCCTCCCAAAGAATGGAAAGATAGCACACCCCAAAAAACAGAAAGAGCCCTTTTTCTTGAGAAAACTCTCGCCGAGGCTTGAGCTGGCAGCTGCTGTGCAGCAGTGCCACGGAGGCCATGACCACGTCCAGGCCCAGGTTGGCCGTGAGGTAGCCCTCGTCGTTTAGTTGTTGTTTGCCTCGTTCTTTTTTTTTCCATGATCACTATTATTTTTGGTGCTGTTATTACTATTGTCATTATCAGTCTTGTTGTTGTTAATATTTGTATTGTTGTTATTACTATTAGTATTATCACTCTTACTGTTGGTATTATTAGTATCACTATTGTTATTGTTGTTGTTATTACTGTTCTCATTATCATTATTGTTGTTGTTATTATTGTTCTCATTATTATTGTTGTTGTTATTATTGTTGTGGTTATTGTCGTTACTACTATTAGTATTATCATTATTATTATTGTTGATATTATGTTCTCATTGCTATTGTTGTTGTTACTATTAGTATTATCATTATTCTTGTTGTTTCCTTATTATTGTTGTTATACTGGGCGCAAATGACTTGGGACTCATGGGGTCAAGGGGGTATATGCAATTGAGCATGTTTTCGCATGATGACTTGGGAGTAAACTGCACCCTGGTCGCAAAGACTACGAGAGTTGGGACTTGGCAAAGTTGAAACGCTTGAAAAACTGTGCGCAGAATAATGTTGCCTTTTGCCTGATGACATGGGACTTTCGAGTGATTGCAGGGGCGCTTCAATTTGCTTACAGCACATTTTCCTAGCCTTATCTATGCCTCTTTTAAAGCAGGCGCTGAACAAATTTGCCGAATCTGTTTCTTCTCTGTTTCTTCTCCGCACGACTTGGGACCTGTAGGTGGGCGAGCCTTGGGAAAGGCAAGGGCCTTACAATGTTCTTTTAACATGATGCCACCCCGCAAAAGGCTCTGTGAAGAACCCATGACACAGGACTTAATCATATTTTCAAGTGTGTAACTTGCACGCTACGGGCTTCTAGGATTGCCTCATGACTTGGGAACACTCTGGCGGGTGGGGTCGCCCACATACTCCCAAGTCATCTGCACCCAGTATATTATTTTCACTACTATCATTGTTATTGTTGTTGTTATTAGTATCATTATCATTATTGCTATTGTTGTTGTTATGAGTATTGTTGTTGTTGTTACTACTATTGGTATTATCATTTATGGCTGTGCTTATGATTATTGGTTTCACTATTGTTGTTGTTATTATTGTTCCCATTAACAGTATTACTATTTCTCGTTGTTGTTATTAGTCTTGTCATTAATATTATTGTTGTTGTGATTATTGTTATCACTATCATTAGTTTTATTGTTGTTATTATTAGTATTGTTATTGTTGCTATTACTACTACTATTATCATTCTCATTTCTGTTCCTATTAGTACCACTACATCATTATTACTATTTCTTATTTGTGTTATTATTATTGTCAGTATTTTTAGTGTTGTTGTTATCATTATTGTTGCTATAATTAGTATTGTTGTTGTTGTTATTATCATGATCGTGACTATTAGTGTTGTTGTTCTTATTAAAATGATCATTATTACTATTTCTCCTTGTGGTTATTATTATCACTAGTATTATCGTGGTTATTCATATTACCATTGTCATTATTACTATTTCTTTTTGCTGTTATTAGTATTGCCATAATTATTACTGTTGTTGTTATTACTATTTTTTGATCATTGCTATTGTGGTTATTACTATTAACATTATCATGTTTATTGTTATTTCTATTGTTGTTATTATTACCATTACCTTTATGATCATTGCTATTGTTATTAGTTTCCTGGTTATTGCTATTATCATCATTATCATTATTGTTGTTGTTATCATTATAATAATGTTGGGTTGTATTAAGATCGTTATCAGAATTAGTATTGTTGTTATAATTATTATCATTATTATTATTTCTTATGGTTGTTTTGATTATTGTCATTATTACTTCTGTTGTTGTTATCATTATTATTGTTCTCATTTTTATTATTCTTGTTATTAGTATCATTATCATTAATATGTGTTTGTTCCTCTTATTCTTAGTATTATTATTATTAGTATTTTATTGCTATTGCTATTAGTATTATCATTATTGTTGTTGTTATCACTATTATTATTGTTGTTATTAATATTGCCATTATCATTTTTACTATTTCTGATGGTTGTTCTTATTATTGTCATTACTCTTATTATTGTTGTTATCATGACTATTGTTATCATGACTACTATTGTTGTCATCATTATCAGTACTATTTTTGACATTCGTATTATCTCCGTTATTGTTGTCATTAATAATTGTAATATCATGCTTATTGGTGTTGTTACTATTATCACTATTATTGTTATTGATATTGCCATTATCATTCTTTCTATTTCTTGTTGTTGTTGTTGCTACTATTATTCTCATTTTTATTGTTGGTATCATTTTTGTTGTTATCATTATATTGTTGTTATTGGTTTTAGTATCATCAGTATTATTATTGTTATTATTATTCTCATTATCATTATTTTGGCTTTTGCTTTATTCTAAAGAACAAAAGAAGGGAAGACATAGGGGGGTTGTGTTTTGTATTTCCTTGGTCCACATCGTGAATAAGCAACTCGTGCGGTTAAAATATCAACTATGCTCCGGTGGTTGTCCAACCAATGGCGATCTCATTTAAAGGACCTGTTGATCGACCCCACATGTGTATGTGGAGTTAACAGATATATGTCTAATTATATATTAGATACTATGTCTAGCTGATAGAGATAGATGTTTACTTGACTTGTCGGAATCATTCATACTTTTGGGGTGTTGACCAAGAGTCCAGTTACCGGTTTTGACAGTGGGTAACTTGTCGCAGCTGGTAGTGGAAAGCTCAAATATGTTCAGGCGGTTTTCCAACCAATGGTCATCCCATGTAAAGGACATGGTTGATTAACCCCCGGCATGTGTATGCTAAATTGATAGATAATCTAAGCATACCAACCATATCTTAAGTCTATGACATAAATATATAGCTATGCAATTGTATGTAATGCAACGCAACGCAATGCAAGGCAATGCAATGGAACGGAATGTCATGCAATGGAATGCAATGCAATGTAATATCATTTAATGTTCTGCTATGTTGTGTTATGCTATAGTATGAAACATAGACTGCCATGGGGCCAAAGCCAACCGTAAAGTTGCCAACGAGAAGAAACATCGACACCTCTCGCGCGGCGTGGTGGAGTCTTGGAATTCAACATGGGTGCGTCTTATTGACAGGTTCCCTAAGAATGGGCGTGTCTTTGTTTGCGGGTACCCCCTGTATTTTCGTTTCAAATGGAAACCAAGAGAGAGAAAAAGAGAAAAAACAAAAAAGTTGGAAAGCCACAAAAAAATCGATCATGGTTCCGAAAAACCCAAAATATAAAATGGTACGCCCTTCTGGACATCCACAGACCTACAAAACGCCTCCACACAGCTTCAAGCCTTTCCGGTCTTCAAACTCTCAGGTGAAACCGCGTCCCTCGTGTTTCGCTCGCCGGTGAGGTGAGATTGGGAAACACGAAGGGCTTAAAATCGTAGTCCGAAGCACCAACGAAGGGATGGTTGGCACCTCCCCAGAAAGGGTACTTACAAAAAAAAAAGATACCCATGTAAAACCAAAAAAAGAAACAGGGAAAGAAAGGCTACCCATGTTTGTTGCTCGTTGGCTTCAGCCACAGGGAAGCCTGAAAAAGTGGCCTCCTGCATTCCCTCCAGGGACCTTTGCAAGGTAAAGATTTGACATTTGAACTAAAATGTGTCTTTTTTATGCAAACTTTATCAAACGAACGGCCACTTCCAGGACTGTCTCCAAAATGTTGCTTCTGGAGCTCCAAATGGCCAGTTCTCTACATTTGTCAAAATGGCTAGGACTCCAATGGTTGCTCACTTAAGCCAGACGGATAAGCTGTGGCTGAAGATCCTGGGGACCAAAAGGAAAACGAAAACCGGCCGGCTTTGGAGGTAAAAGCCTTTTATGGGACGGAGCAGACGTAAGAACCAACCCATCTATGGCCCTCGCAAATCCGTTTTCTTCTTCCTGCGTTTTGAGGGCGCGGCGAGATAGATCCGCAGATGCGTCTCAGCCACATACCTCGCCGCGAGTTCGCTGGTGGCGCTGGTTCAAAGCCACGGAGCCGCACATCTTCGATGAGGTCTAGTTGCCCGCGAGAAAGAATCTCTCAGTTGGTGGTTTGGAGCCGAGTGGCTTAGTGGTTTAGGAGGGGTTGCCCATTTACCCTCTGCAAGAGCCTGGGGGTGAATTCCCAAACCCAATCCAACCCACCAATTAGGGGGGACCAGAAAGAAAGAAACCCTGAAAACGGTTGGGTTCACCCCCAACACTTGGGCAATGGTTCTGGGAATTTCAACCTAATGGGTCATCACCAGAGCCACCCCCAAGTGGTAGCTTGAAGGGAAACCACCAATTGGCCAAATCGTACCCCCAGTGAACATCCCAATCCCCACTAAAATCCCGACTAAAATTGGTGGTGCATTTACCTACCCCAAAATGGGATCCCATCGGTTTTGCCCCACAGCCAATTCGAGTTTCTGACGTTCACCCCGCCGAAACAGTTAAAATGACCCCTGTTTCTGGGCTCAGATCGAGGTTCGGATCGCAGGATCCTTTGACCCGTCTCTCAAAGAAACCGCTGCGGACGCCAAAACATCCCAGCCATTGGTATTGAGAGAGGTTTCCCTTCAAAGTAACCTATGAAGGTTGCCCGGAAAGGAAAAACAAAGTGCCTACTTGGAACTCTGATCAACCTCGGGAACGGACCCCTCCAACTAGCAAGGCATTGCAAAACAAAAACATTGGCTGTCCGGACGGTGATAGAAGTTTTACTTAGGTTTATAGGCTGTACTGGAGGAAGAAAAAAAAACGGCCCTAAGAAAACCAACCTCGCGGCCCAAAACGACCAGGGCCCAAGGGACTCACAAAAACAAATGTCACCGTGGTCCAAGACATGATCTCGCTCCCAAGCCCGTCTTTTTGTCTACACCCCTTTTTCAGGGCTGGTCCGAAAAAGTGGCGCTCCGTTCCAACTGATTCTCCTGAATTACATGTTGAAATGGAAAAAACTACCACGAAACCAACCTCAGGAGTCGGACGCCAAACAGCATCAAAGCCAAGCAACTGGTCTACGAGTCTACGGCCCAGACACGAGCACGAAACGAACAGCGCGGCACCCGCCGTTCGCCGACCCCCCGTGCCACTCAAACCCCGGGCGAATCGACCACACGAGAAAGACGAGCACACGAACGTCTCGTCGAGTCGACTCTCGACTCAGCGCCCGACCAAACCCCGGACCATCCGCAGCAGATGAAGGGCAGACCCGCCAAAGCGCAGAAGAGACTGAAGGCCTCCATCGAGTCGAAATGACTGGGAAGGCTGACCCCATATGGGTGTGGGTCAAAATGAAACCACCAGGGGACCGCAGGTTTTAGTCCTTGGCTCCATTTACCCATTTACCAGGGTTTCATTTTGGGTACCCTATTTTTGACCCACAACCATATGGCCATGGGTCAAAAGCCAAATCGAAGCCGCAGTGAACATCCCAATCCCCACTAAAATCACGATTAAAATGGGTGGTGCACCTACCCCAAAATGGTAGCCATATTACTCTACCAACCAGCTTAGTTTCCTAAGGGGGTGGTTTTCCGATTCTGGGTGAAGTGTGGCGAATCAGACCACCTTCTTGGACGGGGCCAAAAACCACGTATTCATAAACTGGGGTTGATGAATCTGGGGTCAGCATTGTTAAACAGGTCGTAGTCCTAGAACCGTGCAAAGCAGTATTAAGAAGGCGGATATCGCCACATATTGATGGTTGGGATTGTCCCTTGCTAACCTTCATCTGCCCTGGTTTTTCAATTGTGGCCACTTGCTGACCTGCGAAACATGTGACAGGGTAGCTGAAACCCCCTTAAAGCTTCCTGCAACTTTAGAGACACACCCATATCGCCCTGCGATTTTGGTTCCCTCCCAACATGGAAGCTGACAATCGGAGGGTCGGAGGACCTCCCTGTCCACTCAGGTAGGTTCCGCACCGCTTGTTTTACGCCAGCTAGTTGACTCGTCGCTCAGCTCCTCTCCAAGTGGCTGAAGGCACTTGGAAAACGCGTCTCACATTTTCGCCATTTGATACAACAAAAAGGGCCTCCCAAAAAGACTAACACCCCCATATTAAGAGCGGATTCCCTTGTATCCCAGAAGTGGGGATAAGACCCTTGATCCCACAAACCTGGCTGTTCATATTACAGAAGACCGCGACTCAAGCTCAGCTGCTCCTGCACCTGGCCGCTGTCTCCGCCGTATCCTGAATCACCCCAGGTCACAACAGCCCCAGATGCAAGAATGGCAGCGAAAGCACCCTCAGTTGCTTGGATGTGCTGGACGTTCCTCAGCTGCTCCTGCACCTGGCTGCTGTCTCCGCCCCAGTCTGCATAACCCCAGGTCACAACAGCCCCAGATTCAAGAATGGCAACAAAAGCGCTGGCAGATGCTTGGACCTGCTGGACATTCCTCAGCTGCTCTTGCACCTGGCTGCTGTCTCCGCCTTCTCTTGGAACACCCCAGGTCACAACCGCCCCAGATTCAACAATGGCAGCAAACGCTTCGTCACACGCTTGAATGTGCTGGACATTCCTCAGCTGCTCTTGCACCTGGCTGCTATCTCCGCCGCATTCAGGATGACCCCAGGTCACAACACCCCCAGATTCAAGAATGGCAGCAAACGCACCGCCATTTGCTTGGATGCAATAAACATTCCTCAGTAGCTCTTGCACCTGGCTGCTGTCTCCGCCATATTCAGGATGACCCCAGGTCACAACAGCTCCAGATTCAAGAATTGCAGCAAAAGCAAAGGCAGTTGCTTGGATGTGCTTGACGTTCCGCAGTCGCTCTTGCACTTGGCTGCTGTCTCCACCGAATTCAGGATGACCCCAAGTCACAACAGCCCCGGATGCAAGAATACCAGCAAAAGAAACAAAAGTTGCTTGGATGCGCTGAACGCTCCTCAGCTGCTCTCGCACGTCACTGCTGTCCCCACCAGAGTCTGAATCACCCCAGGTCACAACAGCCCCAGTTTTAAGAATGGCAGCAAAAGCACCCTCGCGGGTTGCTTGGACGTGCTGGACGTCTCTCAGCTGCTCTTGCACCTGGCTGCTGTCCCCGCCACGTTCTGGATCACCCCAGGTCACAACAGTGCCAGATTCAAGAATTGCAGCAAAAGCGCTGCCAGTTGCTTGGATGTGTTGGACGTTCCTCAGCTGCTCTTGCACCTGAGTGCTGTCCCCACCACGTTCTGGATCACCCCAGGTCACAACCTTGCCTCCGTGGCCATGCCAAGCGAACGCCCTGAAGGTAGAAGCCAGTTGGCCCAGCTGCACAACCGCAGCCCCCACGTCCCCATCTCGCAACCCAGCCTCACTTAGTGTGGCCGTCAAATCGAGCTGCTGGCCTTTTGCAGTGAGCTTCAAGCGGCGCTGAAAATGCTGCTGCGCTGTAGCCTTTAGCTCGTGGACGTGCGTCGCCGGCGAGACTTCTAGAGAGCAACTATCTCCACTTGGCAAGCAAACATCCAACTTCATGGCGGAAGTGTCTTCTAATATTCAAGCTGCCAAACAAGAGCCCGAAAGGCTTTTGCGTAAAAGCGTCCCAACCGCTTGTAAATTTGCAGCACCGCAGGACCCTCTCAGCTGAGCCGGGAATGTCCTCTGAGCAGAGGGCCGAGACTCACAAAAGTTGGATTCGGCGCCCAATCTGTTGACGGGTACAAGGGGCTGTGGGTAGTTGCGAGTTCCCGTTTCGGGTTCCTTAGGGTTTAGGCTTCGTTGGGGGTAGGGAATTCCCCCGTCAACGACCCTCAAGGATTCCATAAAGGAGGAGAATGGCTTCCTTGGGTGAGTTGTATTTTTTTCGAGTGAGGGACCCAAGGCCACACTTTTAAATCTACAGCAATCTGGGCAAAAACTCGCCGGGGGGGGGGGGTCGAAGCTACAGAACCATATCGCAAGGAACAATCCAACTATCCCAAACGCAAACTTGGCCAGTCACCATCCCTTCAAAACCATATCTTCCGCAACCATGAACCCTTGTAATCTAGGATTGCTAGCTATTTCAATGCTAACTCCTCACCGAAGCATGCTCCATTCGGGTGTTAGGGCTGCTCAATCATTGTATGAGCACGTAAAGCTCCGGTATAAACCCCTAGTTCATTGGTGGAAACCGATATCGGAACCGAATGGGCCCAATACAAAAACTGCAATTATGTGTATGTGGTGTATGTATCTATATATATATATATGTAAATAAATACTGACAGCCTGACAGCTTACCCCTAGTATCACGACCACATTTGGTTTTGAAGTACCCACAACCCCCCATTATCAGGCATCCCGTAGTTGGTGGTTTGGAATGGTGGTTTGGGGCTTTGAACCCTTGCTTCTTGTGCAGGTCAAAGGGGAAACCCCCGAACACCAACCACTGATTCGGCTCCAAACCAGCTAGAGGGAAGCCGATGTTCTGCCGTTCGGCATGTGTAAAAGAAAAAGTACCCCAGATCCCAAAGAATATGCTGTCCGGAAGTTTGCTGAACGGGCCTGGCAGACAAAATGTTCGGTTGGGATAACAGAATCTTCCCCGTTAAAGCAAAGAAAAAGGGGGACCCTCCTGTCCAAGCTGCCATAGAACCTGACCTGTTACCGGTACCCTCAAGAACAAAACACACAAGGTTCAGCCTCTCATTCACCACTTCACCCCACGTGCCCCTCATTGTCGTCCTTGTGATTGTCTTCGTTTCCAAACGGTGCTAAAAGAGACGGTAGGTCCACCTTTGCCTCGAGGCCGAAGTTTCACGAAGCCAACTTAAGAAGCCCGGAAAGGCCTCTGAGGAGGGTGTCGTCTGTGCAAACCTCGGAGCTCAGGTTGTCCAGAGCCCTAGGCAAAGGGGTGGTCAAGATTGTGGACTGCAAAAGGGGTCATGACACCAAGCCTGAACTGAAGTTTCTGGCAAGCCTGAACTGAAGCTTCAGCTAAGATCCTGACGCAAGTCTTGCTCAAACACCAAAGTTTCGTTGAACCCAAGGCAAAAGTGCAGCTTACGGACGACGGAGATTCAGCAACAGAATCTCAGCCCAAACTGTTCTTTATATATATATATATACACGCCCACTGGAATGACCCGGATTTACCAGAAGCTCCAGGTGTGTGTCTTCCCTCCAAACATGATTTCCTCAACCCGGGCTTGCTCCCCAGTCCAACAAAACCACCAGCAGGGTTCCTATGAGAAGTTGAGCCGAAACTTGCTGGCGCGAGTTCTGTAGGGAATGATGAATGGAATGAACCCGATTGCTTTCGTCCCATTAAACCGGAAACCAGTGGGAAGGCTTTCTCGGACTCAGACTCCAAACCGCTCAGGTCTCAGGGCTTCTGGGTTCTCTCTCGGACGTTTGCTGCACCTAAGGGCCCAGCACCTTCTGGCAATGAAAAATGGAATGACCCCAGTTGCTTTGGCCCCCTAAAATAGGAAACCAAACACTTGTAACGGTCGTAAGCTCGTGAGTGTGGAGGGTGGGGATTGCTCGAAGCGAAGTAGTTTTTCCTTTTCTATCACTGGCGGTTACAACTACTTCCTCCGCATCCTAGAGGCTTGGACTCCAAATTCCCATCGGCCCCTTTGGACATTAAGCAAAATCAGACTGGCAATCTGCTCTAGCGAGATACTGGCGGGATCCACTGACGAATGCTGGCGAGCCGCTCCGGCTCGATGCTGGCAGGAACCACCGGCAAGGGATACTCAGCGGGATATGGGCGGGATCCACTGATACTCAGCGGGATACTCGGGATCCACTGGCGAGCTGCTCTGGTGGGAAACTGATCCACTGGCTGACGGGATACTCGGCGGGATCCACTGGCGAGCCGCTCTGGCGGGATCCACTAGCGAGCCGCTCTGGCGGGATACTCGGCGGGATCCACTGGCGAGCCCTCTGGCGAGCAGCTCTGGCGGGATACTCGGCGGGATCCACTGGCGAGCTGCTCTGATACTCGGCGGGATCCACTGGCGAGCTGCTCTGGCGGGATACTGAATGGGGGCGTGGTGTAGAAGCATCGCAAACGCGGATTCCAACATACATTCTAACAACCCCTTCCTGTCGGGTGGGGGGAAGAAAACAAACCTCCGGCGTGGCCCGAAAAAAAGGAAAGAAGAAGAAGAAGAAAAAAACGCCGCGTGGGAGGGAAGTTGTTTCTCCTTTGGGCGTCAGACTCCAAACTCCAAACGTCGCCTGAGGCCTCACCGGGGGCCCCGGCACCGGGGCGTCCAAGACGAGGCTGTTGAACACCAGCAACATCTCGTAGACGCAGCTCACCTCATCACCCCCCCCTTCACCCAGGGGGCAAGCCCTACCCAGAGAAAACCAGGGAATTGACCCTCCCCCCCAGCGGGGAGTTACAGAAGAAAATGCAAAAAAAAAAAAAAAAAAACGTGAGATGCGGCCATTGAAAATTTGGTGCTTCCCATTTGAATGTCTTGTATTTCCTGCCTCGAGCCTTGGATGCTTTCCATTGGGTTTTGTTTTGCTCTTGTTCAAGAACTCGATGCAAAACTCGCTGGGACTTCCGCAGAAATACGCCCCCAAAGACACCGGTAAAGGTTCTTCTGAGGAAACCTTCTCAGAAGCCGTCGGATTCTCATCGAACCTTTCTGAGTTCGATCTCACAGAGACACCGAGCCTCCAAAGGTGGGAAGCGCCTGTGGTTTGTCTGTGGCCTCTCTTGAAAACCACGCGAAAAATGCCGGTATTGTTTCTTTTGGCCTCTGAAAGCCACCCAAACAAAACGATGTGCGCGCCTTTGCTCTCTTGAACTCCCCAAAAGGGCACTCAAAAACACCGAAGGTTGGCTTCACCGCCTGAAGCCGAGGGTCCCGGGTCCCGGGTCCCGCGCCGACTGGTACAGCAGGATGAGCTGACACGCGCTAAAGCACCCCCCTTGGGCTTTGGGTGTGGCAATCAAAATGAAACAGGGGCAAACCGCAGGTCATGTGTTCCATTTTGGAATTCCGGCTTTTTGAGCAGCTATTTGTCCGAACTGGAGGTGGCCATGGATCAAAATCCAAACCCTAAACAGGTTCTAAAATGGTTGGTGCATCCGCCTACCACAAAATGGTACCATTGGTTTTGGCCCACAGCCATGTGAAGACCCACAGCCATGTGAAGACGGAAGGGTGACACCTTCCCCTTCTGGTTCCAGAGCGAACTGACAGAAACCACATCAAGCCAAGCTAAACCAGCAATTCAGGGCTACCCGAATTCACAAATGTCGGCAATAATTTCAGGTAGGTTGAGGCAAGCCAGCCAACAACTCCAACCTTAACACCAGGATGGCGTTTCCCGATTCTTCCTTTCCAACCACAAGAACCGGTATTAAGTCGAACTCATCCGATTTACCATTGTTCTCCCACGTCCGAGGGTGAGTAAGTATGTTTGGGACGTGTGCCCCATCTCATCTCCTTGGTCAAAGAACGTCTTGGGCTCATAGCAAGGCACTTGAACAGGTTGTCTAAAACCCTGCTTGGATGTGACCAGCCCACCTAGCTAGTAAGCTATAACCGTGAACTTCTGAGTGGGGGAACTGGGGTGATCGTCCCTGATTCATGATTACAGCCAGCTTACGTGGCTTCAGATCCCAAGGATGGCAACCACGGCCAGAGTCAAGGCAACCACCTGGTGACTAGCCCAAGGTGAAAAAAGGCAAAAGGCTTGAGGGAACCAGCCCTACAAACCCCGAAGGTTCAGTTGCCACCATGAAAACAAAGCTGGGGATAATATCACCACCATGGCTCACCTAAACTGTCATCATCTAACTTGGGTAAGTCCATTCTTTTAGTGGGGGCAAGGAACCCTTGCAACACCCCAAGAAGAAATATGTACGTCCAGAGCGGCCTGGATGCCAAAGTCCAGGGAGCAGCCTGAGTCTTCGGCCGAACTGGACAAATGGTTTGTTGAGGCATGGAGGTGAGAAATTCCACTTAAAGGGATACATCCCCTGTGTTACAAGCTTATGTCGATGGGCTATGAGCATCCAAAAGACACCTGGAAATGACCTTGATAAATGTGTTTTTTTTGGGAGTCAGCTAAGAATGGAAGCTGATGCGCCTGTCTCCCTGAGCCTCCCTTTTGGCCAATGCTACAGAAAAAAGACGAAAAGAGGGGCCCCAAAAATTGAGCGCAATGCGCAAAAAGTTAGTTCACTCATACCTCTAGCTGGGCACTTTTCTGGGGACGTTTGGATCCGACATTCTACTGCGTATTCCAAACAAGCGGCTCCCTGGCTCCCTGAAACAAAGGTTGGGAAAATATAACCACCATACTTTAACTTAAGGAGCTTCATCATCCAAATTGGGTGAACTATTCTTTCAAGGGGGGTTGAACCCTAGGACAAATATGCCATATTTTATGTTTTTCCAAACCAGATACCGTTGATGAAAAAAACTGATCCCCAGTCTCCAAAGGCACCCCTCCGTCTTTGGAACTTCTAGTGTCCTAAGGACGCAAGGTTTGTTTGGGAACCAAACTTACTTCATGCTCTTGCTCAGTTTCCGTTTCTGGAAGGCACACACTTGTGGTTTCTCTTCAATATCCTATCGGCGGAGACATACGACGCCGCTGGAAATCCCTTTATTTGGCAGTTTGAATCACATTTTTGTTCGAGATTCTGACTTCCGGCGCTGGTCTGCTATTCGCTCCGGGACGATAGATAGGGGGAGCACCAAAAACGCGCCACGAACCAAGTGTCGCATGTCCTTTTGGGCGAGTTGAATTTTAGTCCGCTATCGTTAGCCAGCTCCTTCCGGAGTTAGCCATGATTGACCTTGATAAAGATAGGCCTTTCATAAAAAATAGCTTTTTCTCCATCATTTGGCTTCTACCCGCCCCCCAAAAAAAGAGTATCAACTCCGGAAACGGGGCCCACGCGGCAAGGCAAGCAACTCTTTTCAAGCAAGTAGCAGACTGAGCAACTCACTAAATCCTCTAAGTATCGCAAGCATCGCTGCCCAAACCTCCTAAAACTGAACAAAGCCAATATCAAGAGGCCAAAGATTGAACCCCTGGATAAACCCCAGAACCTGGTCTCATAGTTATGGGTGAATACATTGTACTCTTGACAACAAAAGCTACCTCCTAAGTTGTGAAATCTTCAGGGAGGGCAAGTCTTCCCACGTCGCCTTTCCCTCACACTTAGCTTTCCTTGCTGCTTGAATACCCCAAACGGACATAGCCCAAATGAACATACCCCCAAACCAGAGGTGTCCGTTCAGCCGCACCCAGGCATTGGCTCTGGGCTCTCAAACAGGTTTTGCGAAACTGTATGGATGGTCCAAGGTCTCGCTTGACAGTTACACTGGGCCGAAAGCAGATGCCACGGTCTTCACCTTGAATCCTGTGAAGCATATCCTTTACAGGCCAGGCACACAAGTGAAACCCATGCCTTTGGAAGACAGTCCTACCAAAAGCCTCTGGCTTCGTTTCAAGCCATACCATGAAAACCACCTGGCTCCCTCTTCAAAAGCACATGGTCGATGTGGCCGGCCTCCGAGTCCAGCCGCGCGCAAGGCGTCGGGACCCGTTTGAGTTCGAAGGCGTCGGCTTGGGACTCCCGGCCGCAGCAGAAGACGTGCAAGGGCCGCAGGAGCTCCAGGATCAACTGAAGAGAAGGGAAGGGGAGGGGAGGAGGGGAGGGGGAGGGAAGGGGAGGGGGAGGGGGAGGGAAGGGGAGGGGAAGGGGAGGGGAGGGGAGGGGGAGGGGGAGGGGAAGGGGAGGGGAGGAAGTAACTCTCTCCCTTCCTCTCTCTCTCTCTCTCTCTCTCTCTCTCTCTCTCTCTCTCTCTCTCTCTCTCTCTCTCTCTCTCTGAAAGTTGGCATGAGAGGTTGGCAGGTGAAGTATGGCGTAAGAGAAGTTGGAGGCGGTTTGGTCAAAAACTCATTGTTTGTGGCATACATCGATTGAAAACACGATGGGGGAACATTGACCATTTTGCTCGGGATGGTGTCTCGAACAAAACATGGGAACCCGAAAAAACTCTCAGTGTGGGGGTGTTCCCTTGAGTGATCCAATTTGGAAATAGCCGCCACTCCGAATACCTTTTTTGCCCAATGCATTCGATCGGTTTTCAATGGGTCGACACATACCGTAGGGGGTAGACAAAGGGTATAATGTACCAGCCACTTTGGCAGCTCTCTCGGTTAGCCCGCAAGAAGTTGATTGGCAGGGGTTGTTCCCCATCTTGGCGATCCAGAAGATCCCATTCGAAGAGCAAAAGCATGCCCCGAGTTTTTACCCGCCACTGTTCTTGCTCCTGGGTCCACATCATGAATAAGCAACAGTGGGTGTGACTCTTACTTGGACATCATTTAAAAGTTCATATGGGACTGCCCCATATGGGTATTTTTCCCTCTACCCCATAGGCGTATTCTTCAAAACTTGGAGGAGCCCTACGATGCCTTCATGTTGGCAGCAGGCTCGCTCACGCGGGCGAGCCGCGAGAGATATGCGAACCGCGCCGGCCTTGGCAACCGCGCAAACACTCTCTCTCTATCTCTCTTTCTCTCACTCTCAAACTCGTTCGTCTCCAAGTACTTATGCTTCCCCTTCGAACAAACCCACACCCTCGCAAAAGAAAGACGCCCGAATCGATGAGGGAGTCGTTTTTGCGGGGTTGATGCTGCGTTAGTCCCAACAAACACACCCCAAATTCATCTGTCACACCCCGCACCCAGCAAAACAAATCCCCGCCTTCCCTTTGCGGGGATCCATTTCTTCGGTATGGCTCCAAAAGGTACTCCCCTGCAAATCCTGCAAGCCAAGGGGTCCGGAAAAAAGGAGACTCCGACGACTGGTGTTCCAGTTTCTGCCATAATCCGATTGGCACCCTCACGTACTTTGGAGGGCACAACCCACTCTGCCGTCCCTTGGAGGATTCGTTGGCCTCCGGTGAGAATTGCCCCTCCGGTGAGACCACCCGAAACCCCCTGTCACCCATCCGAACCTGAGGCTCCACGAGTTGATCAGATCCCCGAAACCCGAAACAGGAAACTGTCCGCCGCATCTCATTTGCTCGCGAACCTCCGCCTGAAAGAACCTCCGACTTCGAACCCAACCCTGCGGGTGACACGACTTTTTGCAGTATCCGTCATCCTTGACTGGCAAACCTAGGATTTACAAAGGGTTTCCTGGGGGTTAGCTTGGGGTTGACTGAAGGTTACTCGGAAACTAAGTTACGAGGGTTTAGCGCCGTGGTTTCAAGTTGGCCCCGCAATTCGAAAGGTCTAAAGGAGACTTCATCATCTTCAAGCACCCAACTTGGCAAACTCCCAACCGCATTTCGCGCACCCGTGGCTCCCGCCCTTTCCCCACTGACAACCGGTTCCCTGCTAACGCTCGTGAGGGCGAAAAAGGGACCTCGGCAAAGGTACCTGGGCGTGTTGCTTGTTTGATGACGACCTTTTTGGGGTGGTTTTGAAGGGTACCCAAATGAAACGAACTATTCTGGGGTCCCTTCTTTCCCCGTGAACATCTCCTCAACCAATCAACGTACCCCTGCGCGGCACTAAGCCATTGGCGGAAGCTCGGGGCGACCCCAAGCCGGAGTACCGGGCCCCACTTGAGCCGGGCCCCGAAGCAAAACAATCGGTGAGTCACGAATCGAAAACCTGGCGCTCAAGTCCACACAAACCAATGTAAAGAATCAAGCTCGCGGCCGCGCCTGTTTGCGGACCTACTACATGAGAGTGGGGTATTCTTGTGGTTCAAGCAATTCCTCAAGGACCCTCCTGTGCACTAGCATGGAACCCACCAAAGCCTCTTAAAGAGTGTAGTTTTCGTAGGCTCCCATGTTAGCTAACTGGACCTTTTTTTTCCCAAGTTGTTTTTCGCATAATCGCCGGTCGAGACTCCGTACACATGAAGAAAAAGAGGGCGAACCCAAACCAATTCCCTAATTACAGGCAAGGCACATGCAGGTAAAACGAAGGGGCCAGGTGCACACATGGCTTGGCCATGTGTTCCCACATGCCCCATTTTGCCGCAAGACGCGAACAAAAAGAAAGACCAAGCGAAAGGTCGGCAACGCACAACACCAAGAAAAGCACGGAGCGTAACTGTACGACCAAAGGTGAGACACGAGGCATCAGCCCACAGCACCAGCAAGACATTGCAAAAAACCGGGCATCCGTCTTCTCAAGCCGAATATTCATAAGACCGCGCCAATGTGAAATCAATGTGCCCATCACGCACGACTGTTTGGAGCAAAAGCAAAATGGCAGAGTGCCAAGCTGCCCCCAATCACCAACAGTCTGTTTGCACATAAGCCATTTTTTCTCTCACGTCAAACCATAATTGCGCTTGTACATTTACTGTCTGTAATCAGAACCATTTGTGTACACCCAAAGCATCACAGATGATCGTTGCAGAAAACTAAAATCCATGTTCTCGTGCACTGATTTAAAGTTGCACCTGCCTGGTCCAGTTTGCAAAAGGGAAGGCAACCAACCGCGGCAGAGGTGTCAATTGTGAAACAACTTCCAACGTGCTTCAAGGACAAACTCCATCAACGGGTTTTGATGTAGCTGAGGGGCTTCTGACACTTGTCCGTCCGAAACGACCTCGTCCTCAAACATTCCGAGAGCTAAAGTGCCGGGAGCCCCGCGCCTGCACTATATCGACCCCTCAATAGCTTGCAATTTGCCCTGTAGCTGCGTTTCTGCAAGGCGAGCTAAAAAACAGGGAAAAAGGGTTTCCGACTGACGACCGACGCTGGACCGACGACCGACGACCGACGACGGCGACGACGACCAAAAAAAGAACCCCGACGACGGCCGCGACGACAGCAACGACCGACGAGGAGAATCTGACCACGGTGAATGAAGCTTTCTGAAGTCCTCTTCCAGTGGCAACTTTGCGAATTTGGCCTAAAACGACTCACTTCATCATCCTTACCCAGTAAGTCGGACAAGACCGTGGCGCTGGTTCCAGAGCAGTATCGAGGCGTCTTCACAATCTACATCGGGGGGTGAACACAAAGCGCAACTAAGACAGGGACGAGTCCGCCTTGGGCAAGATCTCCCGTTTTCCGGGGTCGAGCTTCTGACATGCGAACGATGCGCGACAACCCGCGCGCAGTGACCGAAGTAAGGAGCTTGAGGCACCACGCACTCCGCGACGCGCAAATCGTCTTGAATATCAGACTCCTGCCTTTCGGCTGCGGGTTGGAGTTGGAGACGGCCCCACGTGGACTTTGCCCTGTCAACCTTGTGGGCTACGTCCTGCTGGAAGTTACGAGGAGCAGCGCAGGCCTGCGACCCCAGCTGCAACGTGCGTAGAAACTTTGACATGGCCGCCAGCGTGCGCTCGCAGCGGTTACAAGCTGCTGGTACTGCGCCACCTCTCTTTGTATTTCCAAATGGATTCTATTCCACCGGTCGACCTGACACTTGTCCGTCCAGGAAACGACCTTGTTCTGGAAGAATTCAAAACCTAAACGCTGGTGCAGGCGTTGGCTGTCTCGAATTCTTGCAGGACAAGATCGTTTCCTGGACGGACAAGTGTCAGGAGCCTCCAGGTGGAATAAAATTTGGAAAACCCTGACTCTCGTTGCCGCAAGATTGATTCAAAACTAATCCAAAAACGGCCTTAAGGCGTGTACGCCAACCAAGTACTATATGGCTCTTCACGCCAACCCACTGAACTCCCACTCTCTAGGCTCCTTGCTGTATGTCCTTTATGACTATATGCTATTCAGACGCGCGCGTGAAACACACTATATGTGCTACACAATGCATATTGGGTACATGTTAATATGCTATGTGTGGAGTATACAGCTCTGTGGATTGCTGTAAAGAGTGGCTTGCCTGTAAGAGCCATTAGCATTAGCATATATAACAAGACTTCGATTCCAACCGCCAAGCCCTACCGCGCGTTCTCAATCTTCCCTTCAATCCTGTTGTCAGCCTTTGCCAAAATCCTATCATCCCGAATTTTCCCCTTCAATCCTTTGTCAGCCCAGGATTGCCCTTCTCAATCCTGTTGTCAGCCCAGAATTGCTCTCTTAATCCGTTCTCAGCCCAGGATTGCTCCGAAGCCCGTTAGTCCTTTAGGCGCGTTGGCCCCTGAAGGGCGTTGATTTTGCTTGCTTAGAGCAACAATTAGAGAAGAAGTTGCAGCGCCGGCACAGATGCCAAGCAAACGGGAGAACGTCAACTGGCCTCAAAATCGAGACCAACGCCGCCTGGACACGGTTCGCGATCACGTCTCCATGACGGCTCCCAGGCGGAGGCGTGGTTCAAATTCAAAACCGGTGCCCTGCATAAGTGGCTTAAAGTCAAAACCAACGTCCTCTATGACCGAGGAAGTTATCACCTTCCACAAGCAGCCTGCTGAGCAGCTTTAAAATCGTTGCCGCCTCGGAAAGATGACCCAAGCCGACATCGACGCCCAGCTTCTTCTTGCATTTACTGCTGGTTGCAGCCAATGCATCTTGTCGGGCTTCTGGCGCTGGGCGTGCAGCCTTTTCTGGTTTTCGAACCAGCAGTCCCAGACAGCAACGTCGGCCTTCCACTTTTCAAGCAGGTCTTGCATGCGAAACCACACAGGCTTACGGGCGTGCCAGGAGGCCATCTTAAGATAAGAGAGGCAGCTGTGTGGGCAAGTTGTTTAAAACCCACGGCGCCAGCCCGCCCGGCGCGGCAGACTACCGGAGGCCAGCAGGATGAACGACCTCCGTCAATTCTGGCCGTCCGACTTCCGGCTTCAAATTTAGCAAGTAAGGCAAAGGGAACCACACGAGCAAACAATTCTTCGACCCCGTTCGGGCAAGACTGTGGCGCTCATCAGCCTCATTCTGGAGCAGTACAAGGGCGTGTTTAAGAGAATTTATGTTTTTAGGTTAAGTGTCAACATCGACTAAGAAGTACAGAGAGAAGGACCTGAAGGTGAACGAGGAGAAAGACCAGGCCGACTAAAAGGACTGGAATAAGCCGGCGCTGCGGCGCATCATCCAACAGCAGCAAGATTACGGAGACGTCCAAGAAGTTGGAGAAGCAGTAGTAAGGAAGGGAGGCTTATAGTATCATATTTTCAGGGACCTCTCAGGGTCTCTTCTCGCATCGGTTCTGCAGCTGCTTCAGGGGGTGCGAGGCAGCATTTCTGTGCGGCGGGTCAGTGCGAGCACAGGCCTTGTAGCAGGCTCACAGGCGAGTTCATCGCCGCTCTTCCGAAGTTCATCGGTCCCCCTTCGAAGTTCATCGTTTTGGCGGTCGAAAATCATCGTCCGCGAGGAATTTCATTGTTTTCGAGCGATGAACTTCATCGCCCCTGGTGACTTTCAGCGAGGGAGTGCGGAAATCATCGCGATCGTTTTCTTGTTCACCACTCTAGGGCCACTTTTGCAAGGCTTGCAAGGTGCTTTCCGACGCTCTGGTGGGGCGAGCTCCCCCGCCGAAGGGCGCGCAGCCAGCAGTCGACGACACGGCTGAGAAGCCGGCAGCGCTGTGAAAAGCATGTTCTGGCGCAGCCCGCCCGTCGAGAGCCCCACCTGCTCGCCTTCTGCAGAGGCTCCGAGCCCCCGCGCCGGCCGCCCCCGCCCGCCCTGCTGGTTCGAGCTGACGATCCACGCGCTCGAGCGCTGCTTCCGGCGCGCGAGGGCTCAGGCGCAGCGGGACAGCAGCGCCAACAGGTAAAGCCACTGCCATGGGAAGGACCAGGCTCTTTCCCACGCCCGAGTACACCTCGAAGCAGCCCAGCGACCCCGTCGTGCCGAAAGTGCCGTGCACTGGCATTTTTCTAGGCCCGTCAAAGAGCGGCAAAACTGTGGCGCTGATCAGCCGCGGCGTCTTCGAGCGTGTGTACATTTTCAGTCCCTCTATCAACATCGACGACGGGTGGATCCCCGTCAAGCGCTACATCGAGGAGGACCTGGGCGTGAACACAGAGCGCGAACAAGCCTACTGGGACGAGTGGGACGAGGCGGCGCTGCGGCGCATCATCCAGCAGCAGCGCAAGATCACCGAGGCCAGCAAGAAGCTGGAGATGAAGCGGCTGTACCAGGTGCTGCTAGTCGTGGATGACTTCAGCGACCAACCCGGTCTGCACAAAACTAACGGTGCGCTTGAAACATTGTTCGTCAGAGGGCGCCATATGCAGATTTCTACGTTCGTGTCATCTCAAAAGCTGCGTCTGATCAGCCCTGCCGTCAGAGTGAACGCCCAGTTCTACTGTATCTTCCGCTTGCGCAACCAGCACGAGCTGGAAGCTGTGATTGAGGAGCTCAGCGCGCTGCTGCCGAAGGACCAGCTCTACAAGATGTATCACCAGTGCACACGGGAGCCATTCTCGTTCTGGTTCATCTATCTGCTCAACCCTAAGGAGAGTATGTTCCACATACGCTTCGAGCAGCGCTTCGCATTGGAAAAAGCCGCCGATGGGGCCGGCCCTGACGTTCCTGGGTCGGCAGCTCGACCCTGCTGAGCGCCAGGTGCGACCACGTTAGCTGCTGCAGCAGGGCGCGCGAGCAAGCGGCGATCGCGCCGACCTTCCACTCGTCGAAGCACCGCCGGCACCACCACCACCGCCCGCACCACAACAGGAAAGAGCCGATGACCACGGTGTACATCGACAGCCGCAAGCGCGTCAGCGGCAGCGACAGCGAGTTCGAGGTGGACCTGGGGGAGACCCTGCACCTGCAATCGGACGCCCGCCTGGCGGTGTACAAGCTGAGAGTCGCCGACAGCTTTCTGAGCACCGACAGGGGGCAGTATCTGTACTATAAAGACAATACGCTGGGAACGCTGAACTGGGCGCTCCTGCCCGTCGGCGCCTACACCGGCTCGAGGCTGGCTGCCTGGATCAGCTCCAACTTTGCAACGGCCACCTACAGCGAGGTCACCAACTCGCTCAGCGTGGCCTACGACGGCAACCGGCTCATCCTCAACGACCAGGAGCTGAAGGAGCAGTTCCCCAACTTCAACTCCTATCCCAGCTCGCCGCGGGGCACTCCCGGCAAGCCGTACTCGATCAACCACCTGCTCGGCCCGAGCTTCCTCAGCGAGGATTCGAGTTCATCACCATGATGGCCTACAGCGAGGTCTACCTGCGCTGCAGCCAGCTGGCCAACGCCAGCCGCGTGCTCGGCAACCTGGGCAGTGACATTGTTGCCAAGGTTGTCATGAGCAGCGGAGTTGGAACTATTGTGGAGACGGGCTCCGACGATGGGCACTACATGAGCTTGAGGGGGCCCATAACGCTGCGCCACCTGCATTTCAGGCTCACCGACCTGCACGGGGAGGTCGTCCGACTAAGGGGCACCTCCCTGTCGTTCGTCCTCTACCTGGACCACGTGTAAAGGAAAAAGCATGGAGCCCGCCGAGCCGGTGGTCGAGCCAGAGGTCGAGCCAGCGGCCGAGCCTGCACCGGCGCCTGTCGAGCCGGTCGTTGCAGAGCCAGCGCCCGGGCCGGCCCCAGAGCCGGCCGCAGAGCAAGCGCAGCCGGCCCCCAACAAGCGCCGCGGCCGGCCGCCGGGCAGCAAAAACAAGCCGAAGCCGCCGCCGCCCGGCGACCTGCCCACGGAGCCCGCCGCGCCCAAGCCAGCGGCCAAGGCCGCGCCCAAGTCGGTCGCCAAGCCAGAGGCCCCGCCCGCGCCGCAGCCGCAGCCCGCGCCGGAGCCGCAGCTGACCCGCGAGCAGCGCCGCGCCCTGCAGCTGCTGGAGCGCCAGTCGGCCTACGACCGACTGACTCAGGCGGCCAGCGTCTTGGTGTAAAAAGCACCGCGAAAGATGATGAGCATCGAGCCGCGCAACGAGCCGCAGATGCTGCGGTGGCTCCACAGGACCTACCCCAGCTATAGCCTGCAGCCGCTGCTCCTGGAGCGCTACCAGGAGCTGGAGGACGCCCGCGCGTTTAACGGCTGGCTTGCGCAGCGCAGGGAAGCCCAGGACGGCCAAAGGCACCTGGACGACGTGGCCCGACTCACCGAGGCGGTGCACAGGCAGGTGCCCCAGCTGCGGTACTTGCGCGCCGAGCGCCGGGGCGTCGAGCAGGCGGCGCAGGAGATCGCCGCGCAGTAGGCAAAGAAGCATGAAGGCCGCGCGCCGGCACGGCTTCAACCAAAGACCCAGCTTCGAGCAGGTGGTTGGCTATTTGGAGCGCGGGCAACCGATACCGATCGATTTGCCCGACAGATCAGCCACTACTTTCATCACTTCGCACTTCCGGTTGGACGACTACATTCAATCCAGCGAGGACCCCACGCCGCAGCCCCTGGCCCACACCCCGCTGCAGGCCATCCCTGAAGACGACGCCTCGGGCTACCAGACGCCCTACGAGACGGAGCAGGAGCGCCTGGACCGCATCTACCGCGGTTACGGCGGCGACCGCTTCGACCCGCCGGATCTTGCCGGCGACCCGCAAGCGGACGCGCTGAGCAGCAGCGGCCAGCAGCCACCCTCGCTGAAGGACCGCTTGCGCCACGGAGCCGACACCGCGCAGGCGGCGGCGGATGCGGTTGGAGCAGGCGCCGCGGGCCTGGCGGCGGCCCAGGCCTTCCGCTCCCAGCTGCCCCAGGAAGCGGCCGACTACTTCAGGCAGAACGTCATGCCGCGCCCCGGCCCGCAGCCGCAACCTCCTCCCCAAATCATCGGTCGCCCCTCGGATGTGGAGCGCCTGCTGGACGAAGCAGGGCAGAGGGCCCAAGAGGTCGAACGCGGCGCGGCCCAAGCCATAGAGGAGACGGCAGCGGTGGCCGCCGAAGAAGGCGAAGCCGCGGCAGCGGCCGAGGGCGTGGGCGGGGCCTTCGGCTACCTGGGAAGCCTGGCGGAGGGAGCGGCTGCTTTGGCCCCCATGGCGGGCGAGGTCGGCGCCACGCTGGCCGGAGCCGCAGGAGTCGGGGCGGCGGGAGCGGCAGGGCTGGCGGTGGGGCTGGCGGGCGGCGCCGCCTACGGCTTGGTCAAGGGCACGGAGTGGGTGCTGGACAACACAATCTTCAGGCCGCAGCAGGGCGGCGGGGACGAGGCCGTCCAGGACGTGCGCTCGGCCAATGGCATGAATGACATGACCCAAGCTCAGCACTTCAGCCTGCGTTCCGGCAGCACGCCGTCCCACTCAAGGACCTCCAGCGTCGTCTCCAACAGCGACCCCGGCTAAAGCAGCAGCAGCCAGCCGAGCAGCCGCGCTTCTTCAGCGTCCAGCTTCCGAGTCCAGGCTCAAAGCAACCACACACCGCGGCCCTTCGCCTGGGGCATCAATCCAGTCATGCCGCAGCAGCAGCACCAGAGCTCCGCAAGCAGCCGCGCCAGCTCCAGCTCTCGGAGCTCCGAACTGCCACCTCCCAGCTTCGAGCAGCTGGCCCGAGACATTGAAGCTGCGTAGCTCCCGCGATAGCTCGCACGACGAAGCGCCGCGCGCTGTACAGGTAAAGGCAACGCAACAAGATGGAGGTAGTCACCGCGGGCGCGCAGGATGAGCTCATGCAGAGCCTGGACTACAAGCTCAAGACGAGCAACACCAGCTACGTCACCGCACGCCACAACGTGCAGTATTTCCCCAGCTCCCTGAGCTCTTTCTCGCCGACCACCTCCAGGGTCTGCCGCATCCCGCTCACCAGCGGCGCCTCCTTCATCGACCCGGAAAGCCTGAAAATCGCTTTCCGCGTGGTGAACACCCACGGCACCAACCCGCTGGCGCCGGCCACCTCGAATCCGGCGTGCTTCATCCAGCGGGTCCAGGTCTTCGCCAACGGCCAGCGGTGCGATGACATCAACTACTATGGCAGGACGGTGGCGGTCCACGACCTGCTGAAGGGCCGCAAGTACAACGCCAACAAGTCCCTGGAAGGCTTCGACGAGATCGATGACAACGGCAGGCTGGTGCCCAAGGCCATCCACCAGGGCGAGCACATCGACGTGCTGCTGCGACCTACGATGGTGGGCCTGCTGCGCTGCGGCAAGATGCTGCCGCCCCAATTGAACCTGGTGTTGGAGATCAAGTTTGCCGATGCTGAGACGGCGCTGTGGTCCCCCAACGCCAGCGCCCACCCGGCAGGCGGCGACCTGTCCACGACCTTCGAGATCCAGAACATCAGGGTGCTGGCCTCCCAGGTGGTCCTCGACTCGGCGCTCGTGGAGTCCTTCAACAGGGTGCTGCTCTCCGGTAGGTCGCTGGTCTTCAGCTACCCGACGGTCCACACGCAGCAGTCCTCCGTTCCCACAGGCGTGGCCGAGCACAACGTCACGGTGGCCAGAGCCTTCACCAAGCTCATGGGTGCCTTCGTCACCTTCTGGGACGACGACGCAGGCTCGAGGGTGGGGTTGCTGATGAACCCCGGCACTGACTACGCCCACATCGGAGCGGCGCGCGTCGAGGACTCGCTCCTGGAATCGCAGATGCAGCTGGGATCCCTTCAGTACCCTCACAACAGCATGAAGGGCGCCTCCGAGCACTTCCACTTCCTCTCGGTCCTTGCGGGCACCTACGACGACACGGTCCGGAACATAGACATCAGCCGCAACGCCGACCTGCGAGGCAGCTTCGTGGCCGGCTTCCCGACGGAGAGAGTGCCCAAGATGCCCCTGAGCGGCGTCTCCACCCGCTCCGGCGATCTCGCCCGCTTCAGCTTCAAGGGCCTGGACGGCGCGGCCACGGCCACCAGCTGGTCACTCTCTCCCGGGACGGGGGTTTCGGTGCTGGACTAGAAAGACACCATATGGTACTCAACTCCGGTCGCGACAGGAATCGAGCCGCCGCGAGGCAAGAACCGAGAAATTTGCTCGCCGCCGCTTGACCATCGGGCCAACGGCGTCGGCGAGAACTAGGTAAAGGGCAAGATGTTCGAAGGACCGGTCACCGGGAACATCCCAGAGATCCTCAACAACGGGCAGGTTACGGAGGGGAGCTACATCACAGCGGGACAGCTGGCTCTGGCCCTCACTCCCTGCCCAGGTCACGGAGCTGGCCACCAACACAGCAGCCATCGGGAGCAACACGGCAGGCATCAGCGCCAACGCAACAGGCATCCAGAGCCTGGACGACAGGGTGACCGCGGAGCTGGCGCTCAAGCTGGACAGCAGTGCCCTCACGCTGGCCCTGGCCCCCTACACCACCGCCACGGCCCTGGCCACCACGGACGGCCAGGCGGCGGCCCACGGCAGCAGCATCGCGGCCCTGCAGAGCAGCCTCACCACGGGGCTGGCCGGCAAGTGCGACCAGTCGGCCTTCGACGTGCTCGAGGGCATCGTGGCCACGAAGAGCACGCCCGACAGCGTGGACCTGAAGCTGGCCAACTACAGCACCACCGCGGCCACGAACGGGGCCATCGCCTCCGCCAACAACGCCACCCTGGCGAGCGTCGCGGCCACCTACGCCCTGAAGACGGTGGTCGACCAGCACGCGCTGGACATAGCGGCCAGGATCACGCCGCTGGAGGTCGACACCAAGATCGCCAACGCCCTGCTGGCCTACGTCACGGCAGCGGCGCTGGCCATCGAGCTCGCCTCCAGGGACGCCGCGATTGCGGGAAAAGCGGACTCGAGCGCCCTGGCGTCCTACGACAACTCAGCGGCCGTAGACGGAAAAATCGCCAATGCCCTCGCGAACGCTTTGCTGCCCTACGCCGCGCTGGCCTACCTGGATGCGGAGCTCGCGGTCCGCGACGCAACCCTCGCCGGCCTGCAGGCCTCCAAGGCAGACGCCAGCCTGCTCGCGAGCTACGCCACCAACGCGGCCCTCTCGGCCAGCGAGACCACCCTACAAGCAAGCCTCGACGCCATCCTGGCTGAGCTCGCCGCCCTTCAATCCGCTGGAGGCGGAGTCGGTAATGCGCCGGCCTGGGAGGGACAGACTACCTGGGAGCTCCTGCAAGGCAGCAGCGTCATCAGAAACCTCCATTTTGCGACGCCTCTTTTGGCTAGCCTGGTGAACAGCGACAACACCCTGAGCATCGCAGCCGACTGCTACTCCACGGCAGCGGCCGACGCGGCCACGGCGGCTGCGCTCGCAGCAGCCCTGGCGGCATATTACACCTCGGCTCAGGTGGACTTGCTGCTCGGCGATTACCGCACCGCCGCCCTGCAGGACGCAGAGACGGCAAGCGCCGTCGCGGCCGCCCTGGCCACGGCCCTGGCCTCCTACTACACCTCGGCGGAGGTGGACACCCTGCTGGGCAGCTACCGCACCGCAGCCCTCCAAGACGCCGAGACGGCCGGCGCCATCGCGGCCGCCCTCGCCACGGCGCTGGCCGCCCACTACACCTCGGCGGAGGTGGACGCCCTGCTCGGCAGCTACCGCACCGCGGCGGCCCAGGACCCAGACGCAGGCGGCCATAGCCGGCGCGCTGCTGGCCTACAGGACGGGGCCGGAGCAAGACGGCTTCACCGGCAGCCAGATCGCCGCGGCCCTGCTGCCCTACCCTGAGTCTGCAAAAGTAGTAAATTTACTATTTTAGTAAATTTACTAAAATCGAAGAATTTACTAGTAAAATTTACTAGTAATGCAAAATTAGTAAATTTGCGCGGGACCAGAAAAACACAGCCAAAACGCCACAAAATAAGAAGAAACCAATGGAGGGAGTGCATGGGAACATGCATGTCAGCGGCAAAAAAAGTTCAGCTTCCCACTTCACAAGTAAGAACGAGCACGCTGGATGGTCCTGAGTCAGGCCTCCTGCTTTGCAAGTACAAGCACCAATATCTGCAAGTCTAACCTACACTGCACATGTCACAAGTAAAAAATCTGTGTAAAACCCATAAGGCACCGGCAAGCACAAGTCACACGGAGGTTGCCCCGCAAGTAATTTGTCACACACGGAGGTTGCCCCGCAAGTAATTGGTCATTTGTTTCGCGAAGCAGCCCGTTCAATTCTCAAGCAACGAAATCCTTGCAACTCACGCGGTGTTCCCTCGAAGCGCCGGCGCCAGCCGTTCTCTCGGTGAAACTGGGGCTTCGTTTTCATTCCGCAGCTTCTGGAGCCGCTGCATTGTCGCCTCGCCCTGGTAACACCAAACGATGTTTGGGTGAATGTACCTTGCCAACCACAGGGAATGCAAGCGACAAATGCATTTTCTTGCCAGAGGTCTCGTAGTACTCCTGCAACTGACAGCGCAGCTTGCGCTGCCGTACTTGTGACTCTTGAGGACTTCTTGCGCTTTTACATGCGAATCCCACGTCACAGATTTACTTGCGCTCCCGTTCCCATGTCACAGATTTTACTTTCATGTGACCTGAGATGACATCTCCTGCTTTTACGATCGACTTCACGTATCACAGATATACTTTTGAGCTGGTGCACTTACTTGCGATCCGAAGACTTGTCGGCATATTCATCTTTGGTTTTTTGTACGCTTCTGGTTGCCTGTCCTGTAGGAGACATGTGATTGAAGTGTGCTGGCGCGCAACCCTCTTTACTTGTGAGCGACTGAATTTACTTGTGGGACGCATGTGGCGCATGGCAAGCTCAAGATTACTTGGGTAAGGCTCAGACACGTTGGCAACTTCCAAACGAGAGCGTAGGGTAGCCAGGGTAGCATGCAAAGCAATAACATTTCAGCTGAGAAAACGCATTTCAGTATCGATTACATGAGACACATGAAAAACGGCATCTCGATTCGCACCAACCCTGCCCTGCCATGGATGTTTCACTTCAGTTCAGGCTATACGTGCGCAACATCCGAAACAGCCTGGACAAATGGGAGATCCGGAATGCCCTTCATGCCATAGGAGTTTATGGTTTGACGCAAATTCAGGTTTGCCGCAGAAGGCACGATGACCATCGTTCAGAAGGAGAACATATGAGCGTGTTCTTATCATACACAGATGATCCATGGCTCACACATTGTATGATGTTTTGTTTATGCATCGGTTCCCTTTTTTTAAGCTTGCGCTCTACCCATCAATTACGATGTGTGTGGAGTGGAGTGGGAGTGGAAAGGCATACAACACTAGTCACGTGATTTGCTTTGTGCGGGAATCCTTGGGGTTGCAACTGAGGAGACTGCGATGAACGACGCGATCAGCTGCATCATGGCCAACCCCAACCACCCGGTGCTGTCCAGCAGCGGCAACCCACTGCAGCCCAGCATCGCTAGGCCGCCATCATCGGCATCAGCATCTAGGCCAGCGTACTGGGCTGCGACAAGCAAGCATGCGCCGCCGGCGCCACCGGCACCACGACTGCAGGTCATGTGGATTGCTTAGGTCACTGTCGTTGCAGAGAAACCACAGCTTACTTGGGTTTTGAAAGGAGGCGCCTTACTTCGAGTACTTTTACTTGTGGACCTTTGTGGGTTTGAACAGTTGTTTCAAACGTATTCCACTAACTTACCTGTGCTCGCGTGTTGCAACGACGGACGAAGCGAAGATCAGACAAGATTACTTGCGGTTTTTTATGCGCCTGACCAACTTACCTGAGGCACCCAGGCCACCACCTGTCCCGCCACCTCCGCCGTGGACGTTTCCACAGCCTCCGCCTCCCCCGCCCAGAGACCCGCATTTTGGGGTAGCGGCTACAGATGATCCTTATCAGGTCGTTGAAGATGTGGAGTCGGAGTACGATGATGAGAATCTGCAGCAGCACCTTTTGGAGTCGGAGACCAAGGAAGAGGCCGAAGAGGATAAGGTCGCGGAGTACGACGATTATCAGGATGTGTGTTCACCTACGAGCAATCACTCAACTTCGAGCAAGTCGAGGTCAGGTTCAAGGAGCCGCTCACCTAGGAGGAGGAGGAGGCGCAGATCTACAAGCAGCAGCAGCTGTGACCTGGACGAGCTGATTGGATCTTTGGAGAAGTTGGCACGAAGGCGCAGGAGATAAATACCATGGCGGCTCCTTTGTTTTACGTGTGAAGGCGGCTCCTTTGTTTTACGTGTGAAGTCGTTACCTGGGAAGACACCTATCATGATCGACCAATCTTTGAGTTGCAACCCCAACTTGAGCAACAATGTAGCTGTACACATGTCCACTTGTGAAAACCTTTACTTGTGATCTACTGGTTTCACATGTAAAGAGATTACTTGCGACACGCATCCACAAGAATTACTGTGACCATGATGCTGGACTCCATATTGAAGTGAGCATGAACCACACATCTGTCTTTAAGGGCGTTGCAAATCAAATGTTAAGTGCCGCAAGTAAACCATGATGAGTGAACTACCCAGTGCCAACACGCAGTCTCCAAATGGAACCATCCCAGGGCCAGAACATAAAGCTTCTTTGAGACTGGTGGACCAGCCGGTAGTTTACTTGTGACTGGGGTGCTTTGCTGTGAGCTGTGCAAATGTTACTTGTGACCTGTGCAATTGTTTCTTATGACCTGTGCAAATGTTACTTGTGACCTGTGCAAATGTTACTTGTGACCTGTGCAAGAGCTACTTGTGACCTGTGCAAATGTTACTTGTGACCTGTGCAAATGTTACTTGTGACCTGTGCAAATGTTACTTGTGACCTGTGCAAAGGTTACTTGTGACCTGTGCAAATGTTACTTGTGACCTGTGCAAATGTTACTTGTGACCTGTGCAAATGTTACTTGTGACCTGTGCAAATGTTATACCTGTGACCTGTGCAATTGTTTCTTATGACCTGTGCAAATGTTACTTGTGACCTGTGATCAATGTTACTTGTGACCTGTGCAAATGTTACTTGTGACCTGTGCAAAGGTTACTTGTGACCTGTGCAAATGCTACTTGTGACCTGTGCAAATGTTACTTGTGACCTGTGCAAATGTTACTTGTGACCTGTGCCAATGCTACTTGTGACCTGTGCAAATGTTACTTGTGATCCGTGCAAATGTTAGCCGTATGTTTTGGTCAGAGCGTGACTCACCTGCTCAAACCGTGGAAGCGATGAACATGCGGAGAAAGCCCGGCATGCACTTTCCTGAAATATTTACTTGAGAACAAGGTTTGCAGGCTGCAGAAGCTGAAAAACATGGGCTGTGGCTTTTAAACAAGTAGCACACACCTTGGTTTGAGAATGCTGGGTACTGGAAAGCAGTGTGAGCTTAGGAGGCCAACATAGATTTCGAACAGCAAAATTTGGGCAAACCTTTCATGCATTCGCACAGGCTGCAGCTAGCCGGACTCCTAGCACCTTAATACTGGCATTGCTGTGGGTTCCAGGAATTGCTGAAGCACATGACTGAGATGAGCCTTGTCTGACCAAATATTTGAGGCAGGCATGTTGACAATGGTGGTGCAATGGTGATGCAATGGTGGTGCAATGCTGGTGCAATGTTGGTGCAATGTTGGTGCAATGTTGGTGCAATGTTGGTGCAATGTTGGTGCAATGTTGGTGCAGTTTTTGAAACTGCACCAAAACTGCACCATTTTGGTGCAATGTTGGTGCAGTTTTGGTGCAGTTGTAAAAACTGCACCAACATTGCACCAACATTGCACCAACATTGCACCAACATTGCACCAACAATGTACCAGCATTGCATCACCATTGGGCACCCCGCACATCATTAATTTTAGGTGGTTTGCCCAACGAACTGCGATTCTGCATGAGGGAACTGCCCAAAATTGCTGGCGCGTTGTAGCACAATTCCCCAAGTGACAAGGAGGGGCTCAGTGGTCAGGAGCTGGAAATGTGCAAAAAAAGTATAAGTGGCCTCGACTAGTCACAAAAAAATGGCTCAACTGTTGAGTGGTTGCGTGACTTTTGTGAGAGCGTTTGGGCTTCAAGTTGAAACATCCTCCCAGTCGCCTTTGGTGGACGTTTGTGGGCGTAGTTTTTCATGTACTTTGAGAAGGAGAATTTCAAGGAATCAGCAGACACGCATCACAAGTAATCGGCTCTCAAGTGGACTTTTCTCATGCTCTCATCTCTCGTGCTCTCATCACAAGTAATCGGACTCTTCTCATGCTCTCATCTCTCGTGCTCTCATCACAAGTAACCGGCTCTCAAGTGGACTCTTCTCATGCTCTCATCTCTCGCTCTTTTTGTCAGCGTCTGGCGCGGAGCATCTGTCTGCCAAGCTCGCCCAGAAGAAAGGTGATCCCACTATCCCGGGATGAGCTTCGTCGCCTCCGCCTTCTTCGGCTCCGGCTCCTAGGCGTCCCCGAGCGGCGCCGCCTTCGGCGTGACCGCGAACGATGCGAACGGGCTGGAGCACTGGCTGGCGACTCCTCCTTGACAACCACGCCGCTGCCCGCACCCGCCTCCTTCTCCTCATCAACCTTCTCCTTCTCCTGATCCTCCTGCTTCGTCTCCTCATCCACTACCTGTTCATCCTTTTCCGGATCAACCTCCTGTCCCTTCTCCTCATCCACCACCACCGACTCCATCTCAGAGTCCTCCTGTTCCTTCTCCTCATCCACCACCACCGACTCCATCTCAGAGTCCTCCTGTTCCTTCTCCTCATCCACCACCACCGACTCCATCTCAGAGTCCTCGCTCACATTTGAGCTCACAGGGCTCGCGTAGCCATCATGCCCGCCAAGAGCATCTTGAAGAGCGCGGCCAATCTCTTCGTCCTCCAAGCTGTCCTCGCCATCGCCATCAGCCGCGCCAAGCAAATGCCCCCGAGGGGGCGGAGGAGGCGGCTGCGGCCCAGCCCAAGGAGGTGCCTCAGTTGTCAGGCTCGCCGCAAGTAATGCTGCTGAAGTAGCACAGGTAAAGTGAGAACCTGTCACACCCAAGTGTTGGTCGCGAAAAAAAAGACAAGCGCTATCTCAGAGTAAGCAGATCGCAATTGCCCAGAAAAAGCCTTCCTGTCCCATCAGTGGCAACTGTTGTTTGGGTTGAACAATGATAAGAACGCACTTGTTGCTGGCACGACACCTTGGGCGGCGCCGACTTGGTCGTAGTACCAGTGACACCGTGAGTCGGTGGTGCTGGCGGTGGCAAGGGCGCAGGTAAAGCAGAGGGTGCCAGCGGCACAGGTAAAGGCGCCACATCTCGTCCACGAGCCGGGGGCGGCAGCGCTATCGACGGCTCCAACGGCCGGCCACTGCTGCTAAGTTGCTCCTGATACGGATTCGCGCAAATGCAGGAGATGCCATCGTTCATGCTCTGCTCCTGCAAAGAATTCAAATGATTTTCAATGCCAAGTCCATCAAGTTTCTCAAGAAAAAAGTCTATCACCACGTAAGTCGCAAGTAATCGCAAGTAAAAACACCTCGAATTACGAGAGTTCTTGCTTTAAAAAAGGCATCTACGTTTCAATGTGCTTCAAAACGCATGCCTGGTGAACACCAATCTGCAAACGCGAACCCCGTCAGCGACAAGCACTTCTGCCAAGGCGCATCCCCGAAGGAGAGAAACATGCTCATGTGCTCCCCCTCGCTGCGGCTGTCGCTCCAGCGCCTCCTGCACGTCTGGATGGTCACCAGGTTGTAGCAGCCCATGCTCTCCAGCGCCGCCCGGATGGTCCACTTCCCCAACGAGTTCCGCACGTTCCGGACGTAGAGCCTGAAGCGGTCATCGGAAGCCATGTTGACACGTGACCTGATCGGCAGCTTAGGTTGTGCTGTACTAATGGGTGGGTCAGTTGGCGGATTGTGGGTTGCTTGTCATGTGGTGGAACTGGTTTGTTGAGGTTGTGGTGTACTTGAGGTTGATGCAGCTGCCACGTGTTTACCTGAGATAAGAGTTCTTCTGGTTGGTTTGCTTGCTCTTCCTTTACTTGCGGATCCTCACAGTCTGGGATTAGATTTCAGGCAATTGGTTAGATTCCTTGTATATGCTTCTTCTTGGTTGCACTGGGTTTGGAGTTTGTGAGTTTGGTTTACTTGAGATTGGGTTGCCTGTGATTGGCTGAAATGGAGTTGGATGCCTGGGCAATGGTTTACCTGTGCCTGGCATTGATAGGTTTACCGGGTATTGGGTTTCTTGACGCTATAGTTTACCTGTGTCTGTGGCTTAGCTGCACGCCCTCTCTAGATGCATTTTGTGCAAACAAGGCCGGCGCGGATGTGGAAATCTTCGCACAACGCACACAAGTAAAGCGCACAATCCACACAAGTAAACGTCCATTTACAAGTAACTTTCGCTTTCTGTGGGGCCCTATAGTCTAATAGTGGTCATGGCCAAGTCACCAGACCTCGCAAGTAAAACGTCAGGCAAACATTGTGCAAGCAACACCGGTGTCACGACCGAAGGGGTTGGCAAGCGAGGCGGCTGCTTCACAAGTAAAAGAGAGGCGGCTGCTTCACAAGTAAAAAATGGGCGGCTGCTTCACAAGTAAAAGCGAGGCGGTTGCTTCACAAGTAACAGCGAGGCGGTTGCTTCACAAGTAAAAAATGGGCGGCTGCTTCACAAGTAAAAGCTCCACATCCATCGCAAACGTCACAAGTATCCACTTCACAAAAGTCCCCGCGTTGCACAATATCTTTCTTGCAAAAGTAAGTGAGCTCACAAGTAAGCTGAGACACTGGGCCCATAACCATTGCCCACGCAGACCAGCAAAACAATCAGCGTTTCTTGTCACACAAGTAAGCAAACATGACCCCCACACCTTTGTTTCTTTTTTCTCGCATTGCACAGCCTCATCGCCCGTTGCAGCGAAAAAACGCAAAGACCTGCTTCTCTTCCATATTCACATCGAATACCAAAACTGCCACGACAGAATTGCTTCTGAACTCCATTGAGATCACGTGAAAATGATAAATCGGCTCAACTCGCAGCGCAAACGTAATATCCCGCAAAAGCGCTGACACTGGCCCAGGATCAACGTCCTCCCAGGCTGTCGGTGTCTATCCCAACCGCCCAGGCCGCAAATATCCAGCCGCTCATGATGCCACAAGCTGTGCGCTAGCCAAGAAAACTGCAATCACAGGATGTAAGCGCACAGCCTTCGAAGCCGCGACATGCGCACGTAAATCAAACGATTCATGGGGAACTCGAGGGAGGCAAGACCATGTCTCAAGTAATACACATTGTTCAGAAACATGTTCCCACTACTCAATGCTAAGAAAAATGTTTGGACTCAGGAAAAATGCGTTCGAGGCAGCTCACGAAATATACCAGAAAAAATACTGAAAAATACTGCTTTTTTTTTTTACTAGTAATGAAATTTACATTTACTACTAAATTTATTTACTAGTAAATTTACTTTACTTGGCCTAGTAAAATGAGATTAGTAAATAGTAAATTTTAGAGTAAATCGCTGCCATACTAAATTTACTACTTTTGCAGA
>CAUJNA010000074.1:0-72500 GCA_963377175.1 Effrenium voratum
TTGCTGGGCAGCAGCAGGGCATGGAGGCGGAGCGCCCCAAACACCGGAGGTGGAACGGGGTGGATGACCCCGTGGGCCACTGCCTGGCGGGCAACTCCCTGCTGCTCACGGGCCTGCCGGGCACCGGAAAGACGCACCTGGCCCGGACGAGTGTTGCGAGGCTGCGAGAGCAGGGCGAGGCGGTGCACCTGGTGTCCAAGACGCACTGCTCCGCGCAGAACCTGGGCCTGGGGGCGCAGACGGCCGACCACAGGGTGCGCAGGTACGTGCGCGGGGGCAGCGCGCAAAAGCTGGACTGGCTGGTGGTGGAGGAGATCACGCAGCTGGACATGGCGCTCTGGGCGGACCTGGCCTGCGTGGGGCTGAACGCCGACGTGAAGTTCCTGCTGCTGGGAGACTTCCGGCATCTGCCGGCCGTGCTGGACTCCTGGGCCGGGCGGCCCATCAGCGCGCCGTTGGAGCACAGCCAGCTGATCCGCGACCTGGCCGGCGGGCACAGGCACGAGCTCACGGAGAACATGCGCTCCGACCCCGGCATCTTCAACTTCGTGAAGTGGCTGCGGGTCGGCTGCCCCACGCTGGAGCAGGCCAAGGCGAGGCTGAAGGAGCTCTACCCCTCCAAGCCCGGGTGGCCGGACACCACGCTGGAGCCACAGCAAGCGCATGGCCGTCAACGCAGCGGCGAACCGGGCCCTGCTCCAATTGGAGACACAAGTCATCCACATAGATTTGGGTGAGACCCAAAATGGGTGTAGCCAAACTGCAACACCCCAAAACAGCCCGCAGAGCATGAGGGTGTGGCCGGGGCTGCGCCTCATCGGGGCCGGCGGAAAGATACCCAAGAAGGGCGTCTTTGTGGCCGTGGCGGAAGTGGAGCCGGACGGAGTGAGGCTGGATAACGGCATGCGGCTGAAGAACCAGGAGCTGCTGCGGGCCACCCGGCCGAGCCACGCAGTGACCTACGCCAGCTGCCAGGGCACCCTCCACAACCGCGTCCGCCTGGACCTGGAGTCCTGCCACCTCACGCTGCGCCACCTGTACGTGGGCGCCTCACGGGCCACGAGCTCCGAGCTGCCTGCCTATCAGCCACACGTGCCGGGCCTCCACAAACGCGCGGCCCCTGCGGCGCACGAACTCCGCGGGCCGCGGCACGCGGTTGCCGGCCGGGTCCCAGAAGAGGCAGCGCTCCAAGTCCATCTTGCACTTCACGTGCTTGCCCTTGGCGCTCACCTTGACGGCGCGCTGCAGCTGGCTCTCAAGGTCGGTGCGGGCGGCCCCCGGAAAGGGCTTCTGGAAGATGATCATCATGTTGACGCCCTGCTCCACCTCCTCCGTCCACAGCTCCAGGTTGGTGTTGCTCGCAAAGCACACACCCACCCTCTTGGCCCCGTCGTCCTGGAAGTTGCCGGGCTCCCACAGCACCTCCACGTCCACCTTGCACACCAGCGCGCCCTGATGGGAGTCCTCTATGGACATGAATTTTCCCCCCTTGGCATTGGTCTCCAGCCCGAGTGCAAGCTTCATTGCGAAGTTCGGCTCCTTTTTTTATCCGTAGGAAAAAAGTCCGGTCCGATGAACGCGCGAGTTTTCTTGGTCGTCGCAGTGGCGGTGATCTTGCTCTTTAAAAATGCCGAGACTCCTGGAGCTTTTCTGCGGCGCCAAGTCGGTGGGCAGGGCCTTCGAGGCGGCGGGCTGGGAGGTCGTCTCCCTGGACATCGAAATTTGAGCCCACCATCCTGTGCGACATCCGGAGCTGGGACTACACTGCGTTCCCGCCGGGGCACTTCGACATGGTTTGGGCCAGCCCGGTCTGCACGGAATACAGCGCGCTGACGACGCGCCCGCGGCGGCTCCTGGAGGGCGACGCGCTGGTGCTCAGCGCCCTTGAGATCATTGCGCACTTTGACCCCTTGATGTGGGTCATAGAGAACCCGGCCACCGGGCTGCTAAGACCCGGCCGTTCATGGAGCGCCTGCCCGACGTGACCTACTGAGTACGGAACTCCGTACAGGAAGCAGACGCGGCTGTGGACCAACATGCGCTGGAGGCCGAGGCGAGGCCTGTGCAGGCTGCGGCGCGTGGCAGGACGGCAGGCACCTCCGGGCCGCGCAGCGGGGGCCGCGGCTGATGGAGGGGCAGTACGAGAGGGTCAGCCAGTCACGCGAGCTGCTCTACAGCGTTCCTGCTGCGCTGCGCGAGGAGATTGCGCGCGCGGTCACGGAGGAGCTTGCGCAGCGGCTGAGCATTCCGGACTAGGCCGTTCCTCTAATCCAAGGGGCCTGGGACAAGTCCATTTTTCCATGTTTTTGCATGTTTTTTTGGGCGGTGCCACTAAACACCAAAAATGGCGAAGAGGGGCACCCCCCGCCTTTTTTCTCGTTTTTTGGGCGCATTCAAAAGCGGTGTCCCTCTGCACCAAAAATGGTGAAGAGGGACACCGGGCCTTTTTTTGCCGTTTTTCTGGCGGTGTCCCTCAACTTCAAAAGCGGTGTCACGCTGCGTCAAAAATGAAGCAGAGTGACACCGGGCCTTTTTAGTCAAGCGCAGAGACGCCCGAAGGCACCACCAGCGGAGGCACCACCGGTTGAGGCGCCTCAGCTCACAAGAGAGCAGCATCGCGCCCTGCGCATGCTTCAGAGGCAGTCCGCTTATGACCGGCTGACCACAGGCGCAAGTGTACTGGTATAAAAGCATCATGTCCATAGAGCCCCGCAACCAGCCGCGGATGCTCCGGTGCTTCCGCAAGACGTACCCCAGTTACAACTTGCAGCCGCTGCTGTTGAAGCGCTACCGAGAACTGGAGGAGGCGCGGGCCTTCAACAACTGGCTAGGCGAGCGCAGGCAGGGGGAGGAGGGGCAGCGGCGCCTGGACGACGTGAGCCGGCTGACGGAGGCCGTGCGCGGCCAGGTACCCCAGCTGCGCTACGCGCGGGCCGAGCGCCGGGGCGTGGAACGGGCGGCGGGCGAACTTCTACCTGGACGATTTTGTACAGTCCATGCGGAGGAGGGTGAGGTTGCCGTTGCACCCAGGGCTTGGGCGGAGCCTTTCGTACCTGGAGGGCCTGGCAGAAGGAGCAGCTGCCCTGGCGCCCACCGCGGGCGAGGTTGCTGGAACGTTGGCTGGCGCGGCGGGAGTTGGTCCTCGCGAATTGCCTGCAGAGGCGTGTGCTGCAGGGGCGGGTTGGGGTCCTCGCTGGACTGTACAAAATCGTCCAGGTAGAAGTTCGCCCGCCGCCCGTTCCACGCCCCGGCGCTCGGCCCGCGCGTAGCGCAGCTGGGGTACCTGGCGGCGCACGGCCTCCGTCAGCCGGCTCACGTCGTCCAGGCGCCGCTGCCCCTCCTGCGCCTGCATGCGCTCGCCTAGCCAGTTGTTGAAGGCCCGCGCCTCCTCCAGTTCTCGGTAGCGCTTCAGCAGCAGCGGCTGCAAGTTGTAACTGGGGTACGTCTTGCGGAAGCACCGGAGCATCCGCGGTTGGTTGCGGGGCTCTATGGACATGATGCTTTTATACCAGTACACTTGCGCCTGTGGTCAGCCGGTCATAAGCGGACTGCCTCTGAAGCATGCGCAGGGCGCGATGCTGGTCTCTTGTGAGCTGAGGCGCCTCAACCGGTGGTGCCTCCGCTGGTGGTGCCTCCGGTGGAGAACACGCTCTTCCGGCCCCAGCAGGGCAGCCAGGACGCGGCCGCGCAGGACGTCCGGTCTGCCAAACAAACATAAACATAACAAATACATGCACAGAACCATACAACACACACAGCACACCCAAAAAGCACAATGACGCCACTCAGCCTCAGCACTTCACGCTGCGCTCAGGCAGCAGCACGTCCGGCAGCCCCGCAAGCCGCGCCTCCTCTCAGTCTGGCTTCCGTGTTCAGGCGCAGTCCAACAACACGCCGCGCCCCTTCTCCTGGGGCCTGAACCCCGTGGCCCTGCCCCAGTCCCAGAGCTCGCGGGCGAGCTCCAGTTCCGGGCAGTCACGCCGGAGCTTGCCTCCGCCCAGCTTTGACCAGCTGGCGCGAGACATTGAGGCTGCTTAAAAAAATGCACGGTTTTGCAGGTTTTGCGCTGAAAAAATGCTATTAGTCTAGTGCCTACGTAAATGTAGGCACCGGACTAATAGCTCGTTTTGCATTGTTTTGCGCCACAAAAACGCTATTCTTCCAGTGCCTACATCAATGTAGGCACGAGAAGAATAGTTTTTCCTTCGCCGTACGAGTCAAAATGCGTGTATATAAACAAGCATGGAGGTAGTCACCGCCGAAGCCGGACGACGTTGCTGTCCAGGTCGGTCAGGCGGAAGCGCATGTGCCTCAGGGTAACCGGGCCCCTGAGGGCCATGAAGTGCCCGTCGTCTGAGCCCGTCTCCACAATGGTACCCACTCCGCTCTTCAGCGTGATCTTGGAGAGGATGTCGTCGCCCAGGTTGCCCAGCACTCTGCTGGCGTTGGCCAGCTGGGCGCAGCGCAGGTAGACCTCGTTGTGCGCCATCATCCGGACGAACTCAAAGACCTGCTGCCCGCCGGAGACAAAGCTCGGGCCCAGCATGTGGTCCACGCTGAAGGGCTTGGTGGGAGAGGCGGGCGGCGCAGCAGGGTAGTCCGCGGCATCAGGGAATTGCTGGCGCAGCTCCAGGTCGTTCAGAATGAGCCTGTTGCCGTCGTAGGCAACGCTCAGACTGTTTGTGGTCTCACTATAGGTGGCAGTGGCAAAGTTGGAGCTGATCCAGGCGGCCAACCGTGCGCCAGTGTACGCGCCCTCGGGCAACAACGCCCAGTTCAGCGTGCCCAGCGCGGCGTCAACCCAGTAGAGGTAGCGGCCCCGGTCCGTGGACAAAAAGCTGTCGGCCAGGCGGATTTTGTAGACGGCGAGCCGGGCGTCGCTCTGCAAGTGCAGGGACTCTCCCAGGTCTACCTCAAAGTCGCTGTCCGAGCCGGCCACTCTCTTGCGGCTGTCCACGTAGATAGTGTCATCCTTTTCTTTAGGAACCCGCCCGTCCGGCGGACGACGGGCGGCTGGACGGCTGCGACGGAGGTGCAGCAGGAGATGTTCTCACACTTCGCGTTGATCAGCGTGGAGCTGGCGAACAGCTTCTGGCCCAGGAAGCTGAGCGCCGCTCCCATCGACGTCTTTTTCAAGTGCAAAACGCTCTTCAAAGCGCTTGTAGAACATTTCATTCCTCGGCTTCAGGTAGTAGACGAAGAGGAAACTGTAGGGTTCCCGCGTTGCCTGCTCATACAGCCGGTACAGCTGCTCCTTCGGCAGCAGGGCGCTCAGCTCGTGCTGGTTGCGCAGCCTCCAGCAGCAGAGGAACTGCATGTTCACCCGCACGGCTGCGCTGATGAGCCTCAGCTTCTGCGAGCTCACCCAGGTACTGATCTGCGTGTGCCGGCCCCTGATGAAGAGAGTGTCCAGGGCGCCGTGAGGCTTGTGCAACTGCGGCGTGTCAGCAAAGTCGTCGATGACTACAAGCACCTGGTACAGTTTCTTCATTTCCAACTTCTGGGACGCCTCCGTGATCTTGCGCTGCTGCTGGATGATGCGCCGCAGCGCCGCCTCGTCCCACTCGTCCCAATACGTCTGCTCCCGCTCTGTGTTCACCCCCAGGTCCTCCTCAATGTACTTCTTGACGGGTATCCAGCCGTCGTCTATGTTGACACTCGGGCTGAAGATGTAAATTCTTTCAAAGACGCCGCGATACTGCTCCAGAATCAGGCTGATCAGAGCCACGGTTTTGCCCGACTTTGATGGCCCGAGGAAGATGCCCGTGCATGGCACCAGGGGCACCACGGGGTCAGAGGGCTGCTTACTGCTATACTCTGTCGTAGGAAACAGCTTGATCTTCCCCATTTCCTTTGCGTTACTTCCAAGGCGGGAAGCCGGGCGGCGAGTCCGTCAGCACACTGCTACACAGCAGGGCGCTGACGGAGTTTTTCCGGGCAATCCGGGCGGCGAGTCCGGGAGTGCGTCTCTGTGTAGAGACGCGCTGACGGAGTTTTCCGGGCAATCCGGGCGGCGAGTCTGGGAGCGCATCGCTGTACAGCACTGCGCTCCCAATGTTTTCTGGGAGACACCGGGGCAATCCTGTGCCCACGCCAGGATTGAGTGAAGCAATCCTGTGCCCGCGCCAGGATTGAGTGGGGCAATCCTGTGCCCACGCCAGGACTGAGTGAAGCAATCCTGTTGCCACGCCAGGATTGACGGCTGGGCGTGCGAATGGTGAAAAAACACTCTGGGAGCGATGCTGCGAGGACAGCATCGCTCCCGGACCTTCGGCGCTGGCCCGGTGATGGGTTTTTCGGGCAAAAAAGCGAAGTCGGACCGACCTCGGTGTAGAGCGAAGTCGGAATTCCGACCTCGGTGTGGCGCAGGCTCGGCAGGCTGGAGGCTTCTATGCCGGGCAGGTGGCGCGGCCGGGAGGCTTCTATGCCAGGCAGGTGGCGCGGCAGGGTGGCGCACCCGGAGTGCCCAACCGCCACCGTATGACCGTATGATCCGTATGATCCGTATGACTCGGCGGGCTGGCGTGTCAGGCGCGGCTGGAAACAGGCACCAACCATTTTTTGGTTGCTGCCCGCGTGGAGTTTCCGCAGGCTTGCGAACGGCGCAGGACGCGGCAGGGACTGCGCCGCGCGAAAGCGCGAACACAGAACATAGCACCTCTCTCTTTAGAGGGGGTTTCCCAAATGGATTCTATTCTACCTGAGAGGCTCCTAGCACTCGTCGGGTAGGCTCCTAGCACTCGTTCCTGCGAAGGATTCGAAGTCTAAAACGCTGCGTGCAGGCGTGTGGCTGCAAAATAATGACCCCTAGATATGCGGTTTGGCAAAATGCCCAGCAGCTGCCTTTGTTTCTGCAAGGCGAGCGCCCTCAAAGGAAACCCTGGCTGGCTTTTTTTGGTTGGCTTCTGGCTGGCTTGGCTTGGCTTCTGGCTGGCTTTCTGGCTGGTTTGGTTTGGCTCCTGGCTGGCTTTCTGGCTGGTTTGGCTTGGCTCCTGGCTGGCTTTCTGGCTGGTTTGGTTTGGCTTCTGGCTGGCTTTCTGGCTGGTTTGGCTTGGCTCCTGGTTGGTTTGGCTTGGCTTCTGGCTGGCTTTCTGGCTGGTTTGGTTTGGCTCCTGGCTGGCTTTCTGGCTGGTTTGGCTTGGCTTTCTTTTTTTCCCCTGTTTTTTTTAGCTCGCCTTGCAGAAACAAAGGCAGCTGCTGGGCATTTTGCAAGCATATCTAGGGGTCATTATTTTGCAGCCACACGCCTGCACGCAGCGTTTTGAATCCTTCGCCGCAGGACGAGGTCAAATGCTGGACGGACGAGTGCCAGGAGCCTCTCAGGTAGAATAGAATCCATTTGGGAAACCCCCTCTAAAGAGAGAGCCAAGCCTAAACACGCGCTGTCGCGCTTCGCGACTTCTCACACTGGCGCCAGTTGCACATGGGGCAGGAGCGCTTGTTTTTGCTGTGTTTTCTCAGTTCTTATTCCATTATCCAGTTCTTATTCAGTTCTTATTCCAGTTCTTATTCCAGTTCTTATTCACGATTTTGCTGGCAGGGCCACGAGAACCAAGCTTTCTGTGAGTCGCAAAAAAAGAGAGAATGTTTTTGATTTTTAAAATCGAGTCACAGAAAACTTGTTTCTTGTGGCCCTGCCAGCAAAACCGTGAATAAGACTGGAATAAGAACTGGAATAAGAACTGAGAAAACACAGCGAAAGCAGCCACTCCTCCCCTTCGAGCTAGCGCAGTCCCCTGGGGCCCAGCTCCACACACGACGGGGCGAGAGCCGATCTCTCCTGGGCCCAAAGCATAAAGATTTGAATGAGTGGGAAGCAAAACCTCAAGACACACTGCGCTGCGCAAGACGCCCCACAAGCGGCCCTGAATCTTGAGCCGCGCAGGGGCTTGAAAATCGCAGCCATGTAGGCGGGGCCTCCTCAGTACTTTGCACTTAGCATCTCAACATGTACCAAATATGCATTGTGTAGCACATATAGCGCGTCTCGATAACATATAGTACATATAGGACATATAGCAAGGAGCCCGGAGAGTGTGGGGGTTCAGCGGCTTGGCGTGCAAGAGCCATATAGCACAGCGCAGATTTGAAAACATGAAGGTGCAGCCAGCCATTTTTCAGACACAAGGACCCCAACGTTCGTTTGCTCGTAATTGTGCATGTTGATGACATGGTTTTCACTGGTGACAGGTCTTCCATTGACCATGTTTTGAAGGCGCTTTCGCAGCGAGTAGACATCACCGTTGAAGGGCCATTTGGGAACCGGGTGATGAGTTTACTTTCCTCAAGAAGGTGTACAGGGTTGGACATGAAGGTGTTCTGGCAGGTCCCAACCCGAAACACTTGACCCAGTTGGCTCAGATCACAGGCACCGAGAAGAAGAAACCAAGGCGGGGTACTGGCAAAACAAGTTTGCTGAATCTGGATGTGTCCCCAGCCTTGACACCGGAAGAGACCAGCAGATACAGGAGTGCAGTGGGTATCCTTATGTACATCAGCAATGAGCGGCCGGATGTTCAGCATGTGACTCATGTGTTATGTTCTCGCATGAGCAATCCTACACTTAAGATGTGGTGTGCGTTGGAACATGTTGTGCGTTATTTGCAGTGCACAAAAGATTACTGTTTATTGCTTAGAGCAAGACGGTGTGGATGCAGCGTTTTAGAGAATCGTGTTGAACAAGACAAGGATGACTGGACAGGCAAGCATGTGATTGAAGCCGTGAGCGACAGTGACTTTGCTGGAGATCAGACCACTCGCCGCAGCATCAGTTCAGGGCAGGTGTACGTGAACCGAGCCCTAATCCTGTCATTTGTGCGCGGCCAGAAAGCGATCACGCTGTCTTCGGGAGAGGCAGAATACATGGCGTTGACAGCCGCAACCTCGGAAGCTCCCCACATCAAGAACATGTGGGAGTACATGACACGTGCAGATGCAAACCTGGTGGCTCGCACAGATAGCTTAGTGGCAAGGGCTATTTCCAGCAGACAGGGAGTTGGCCGCATTTGTCATCTCTCAGTGGCGTCGCTGTGGCTACAGGAATGCGTGCAATGCCGAGACATCAGTGTGAGGGCCATAGGAACAGTGTTCAATCCTTCGGATGTGGGCACGAAAGTTTTGTCAGCGCAGCGTTTGCGACTTATGTGCTACATCATGGGTATTCTCTGGAGATAACCCTGTTGGATTTGCAGAGTACGAGATGGCAGTGTATGATCGCATTGCAAAGCGAGCTCAGCAGGTCATTGCATGCAAGTCAAGCAAGGCTTTGACAGCCACGTTGTTTGCTATCCTCGCCCGAGGAAGTGAAGGTGCAGGCATTAAGGAGAAGGAGGCGGATGTTCAGAGTGACAGCTTTTTCATTTGCATTTGCGTGATTGTCGGACTTGCGTTATTTGGTTTCTATACTTTCTGTGTGAAGTTGTTTCAGTATTTGCAGCAGATGTGTGAGAAGAGACGATTGCGTCTCATGGAGCAGATGCCGGAGGAAGCAGTTGATTTTTCACGCTCAAAGGAGATGGAGATGTATGTGAACACGGTTCTGGTGACACCGAACGGGCGTCACTACCGCATGTCACACTGCAAGTGGCTTGATGGTAGGTCAACGACCCGGGTGCATGAATCAGATGCAGTGGCAGCTCATTACAAGAAGTGCCACACATTTCAGATGTGCAGATTTCCATATCGTTTGCAACATGGATTTCTTATGATGCGATTTCCAGATGAGATGTTTTCATTTCAGTGAGCGTGGCGTGCGAAGGTACAGTAGACTTGGGTTTCACGAATCAATCCTGGCATAGTGCATTTTGTTTGCATGACAAGTTGGACATAGCGTTTTTCAAGAAACTTGCTTTGTCCAAGGCGGGGTGTTAACTATGACACCACATGTATACTGAGCTTGGTCGTAAAGACTTGTATAGGCAGTCAATGAATATCTTTGATACACGATGCATGGCTCAAGACAAAATGAGTGCGACCTGTTTTGTTTTCACCTGGGCTGGGCGCAGGATTGAAGGGGGCAATCCTGGGGTGACCGCAGGATTGAGAACGCGGCTTGGCAGGCTGGAGGCTCCGATGCCGGGCAGGTGGCGCGGCCGGATAAAGGCTTCTATGCCGGGCAGGTGGCGCGCCAGGGAGGCTCCGAGGCATGTGGCGCGCTCGGTGTCGAAGCCTCCACGTTTGGGCGAGCCAGTGTCCTCGTGATTCGTATGACTCGGCGGGCTGGCGTGGCTCCGATGCAGGGCAGGAATGTGGCGCGCTCGGTATCGAAGCCTCCACGTTGGGCGGGCTGTGCGAAGTCAAATATTCTCTGTTTGTGAAGACACACAACTAGAGAAATACATGAGTCAGCTTCGGTGAGTCAGCTTCGGGCGCGGTGAAGACAGAGCACTTTCCTTTGCAGAGCACTCTCCTTTGCAGAGCACTCTCCTTTGCAGAGCACTCTCCTTTGCAGAGCACTCTCCTTTGCAGAGCACGCTCCTTTGCAGAGCACGCTCCTTTGCAGAGCACTCTCCTTTGCAGAGCACTCTCCTTTGCAGGGATGGAGACGAGTCGGCTTCGGGCGCGAAGTCAAATATTTTCTGTTTGTGAAGACACGCAACTAGAGAAATAAATGAGTCAGCTTCGGTGAGTCAGCCTCGGTGAGTCAGCTTCGGGCGCGAAGTCAACTATTTTCTGTTTGTGAAGACACACAACTAGAGAAATAAATGAGTCAGCTTCGGTGAGTCAGCTTCGGGCGCGGTGAAGACAGAGCACTCTCCTTTGCAGAACACTCTCCTTTGCAGAGCACGCTTCTTTGCAGAGCACTCTCCTCTGCAGAGCACACTCCTTTGCAGAGCACTCTCCTTTGCAGAGCACTCTCCTTTGCAGAGCACGCTTCTTTGCAGAGCACTCTCCTTTGCAGAGCACTCTCCTTTGCAGAGCACTCGCCACACACCTCCACGCAGCGTTTTAGGTTTCGAATCCTTCGCGGGACGAGGTCGTTTCCTGGACGGACGAGTGCTAGGAGCCTGTCAGATAGAATAGAATCCATTTGGGAAACCCCCTCTAAAAAAAGAGCGTCCGATCATGTCCGGGCGCACTGCTTGGCCTCCACGGCCTCGCATCTCCGTCTTCACCCTGCTGTCCGACAGGTTGGTGAAGCTTGTGTTGCAGACCACGTTGCCCGTGTTGCCTGCAATCACCAGGCAGCCGGGGTTCCTCTCGTTCGTGGTCAAGGACAGCTGCGTCGAGAGGCTCTTCGTCTGCGCCAGCGCCTCGTCGTTGATCATGATCAGCTCGCACTGGTGCGCCCCGCCGTCTCGCTCCAGGAAGACCCGCGCGCTCTGGTTGCCCAGCAGCCGCAGCTCCGGGCCGCTGTCGGACGCCGCGCTGTTGTTGGAAATCTGCAGCTTGCTCCAGCCCGCCCAGTTCGTCAGGAAGAGATCGTCCGAGAAGTCGGAGGCGTTGGTCACGGTGAGCGTGTTGGACGCAAAGAGCTGCGGCGCGGAGACCGTGCCCGAGCTTGTCACGTCGCCGCGCACCACGCTGCCCGTCGACACTCCGCCGCTCGTGGCCGTGAAGGTGCAGCCCAGGCTCTCGCAGTCCAGCGGGCCGCCCCGGTGATGGTCAGCGTGGCACCCGTGACCGCCCCGGTGGCTGCGAAGCCTGAGGCCGTCAGCGCGCCCGTGGACACGTCGCCCACCGTTCCCGGCGTTGGCCGTGTTGTTGATGGCGAGTGTGCTGCCGGTGATTCCGGTGGCCGAGCCCAGCAGGCCTACGCTGGCCGCCCCGGTGATGCTCAGCGAGCTGCCCGACACGGCGCCGGCGGACGACAGCGTGGCCTGCGCAGGAGATTGCGCCCGAGGCGTCCACGCCCGTCGTGAACACGTCCGTGCAGTTCACGTCGTTGCACAGCAGCTGGTCGCAGCCCACGTTGCCCTGCGCGGCGAGTCCGTCCAGCGTGGCCGAGCCCGTGAGGGCCAGCGAGTCGGCCAGCAGGTCCGTCACGGAGACCGACTCTCCCTCAAAGGCGCTGGCCCTGATCTGCATGCTGTACAGGTCCAGCGTGCCCGCCGACTGCTGCACCAGCCCGGAGATCGACCCGCCGAAGGCGCCGAAGTGCAGCTTCGCGACTCCGCCCGGCGGCACCCAGAAGTCCAGGCGCGCCGTGCTCCAGACACCCTGCGCGGCCGTGCCGAGGAAGGTGCCGGTGACGCCCACGCTGACGTACATCACCAAGTTGGAGGCCGTGCCCAGCCGGTACCGGCAGCCAAAGGAGTAGCGTCTCCCCGGCGTCAGGGTGTAGGTGCGCGCAATGTTCCAGGCGAAGGCGCTCGGGGTCATCCACCGCACAGCTGGCGAGGCCACGGAGCTGTGGCTGTTGGAGCGCGCCAGAAAATTGCCTAATGTGGTCCCAGCAGCACCTCGCCCGTCGTCGGCCCCTCCGTCAAGGAACTCGTGCTTCAGCAGCAGGGTCGAGCCGCCGTGTCCTCCTCCACCTCCGTGTTGCCGGCCTCCAGGGTTGCGAGGATCTGGAGCCCACAGACGTCCTGGAAGTGTGCCCCGAAGTGCAGCTTTGAGGGACGGTGAAGTACATCTTGGCCGTGCTCCAGGCGCCCTGCTGGGGCGAACCGTTTGACAGGGAGACGTCCGTGGGGCCCAGGATCTGCTCTCCTGCGGCCACCACCTTGTCGGCCCCTCCGTCGTCCGGAAAGCGCACGGCTAGGGCTGAGGCTGCCTCCGTGACTCCGAGCTTGCCGGCCAACAAACCGTCCACCTGTGCAATGGTGTGGCGATGCTTGAGGCCGTTGCCGTGTCCTGGTCGGCGGCCGAGCGGTACGCCACCAGCGCCAGGCTGATTTGGTTGGTTGTGAACACGTCCTGGTCCGGGCCCGTCCGGTAGGCCAGCAGTGCGCCCGTGATGGCCGCCTGCGTCTGCGTGTCCTGCGCGCTTCCAGCAGGGCCACTTGCGCCGAGGTGTAGTAGGCCAGCAGCGCGGCGCCCACTTGCGCCGAGGTGTAGTAGGCCAGCAGCGCAGCCGCGAGGGCCGCGTCCGCCGCTGCGACGGAGTAGCAGTCGGCCGTGATGCTCAGCGTGTCGTCGCCGTTGGCCAGCGCAGCAGAGAGATCGAGCCTCCAGATGCAGGATGCGAACGACGTTGCTTCCGCGAACGAGCTCCCAAGTTGTGAAGCCCGCCCAGGCCGGCGCGTTAACAACTCCGCCGCTGCCGGAAAGCTGCAGGGCGGCGAGCTCCGCGAGGATTGCGTCGAGGGTGCTCTCGCTGGCTGAGAGCCCGGCAATTGCGCCCCTGGCCACGGCGGCGGCCCTGGCCACCACGGACGGGCAGGTGGCTGCGCACGGAAGCAGCATCGCCGCGCTGCAGAGCTCGCTGACCACGGGTCTCTCCAACAAGGCAGACCAGTCGGCCTTCGACGTGCTGGAGGGCGTGGTGGTTACGAAGAGCCCGGACGGCGTGGACCTGAAGCTGTCCAACTACAGCACCACGGCGGCCATGGCCACGGTGGCGGCCAACTACGGCCTCAAGACGGTGGTGGACCAGCACTCCCTAGACATAGCGGCGAGGATCACGCCGCTGGAGGTAGACACCAAGGTGGCCAACGCTCTCCTGGGGGCCGTCGCCGCAGCGCTGGCCTCCGAGCTCGCAAGCCGAGACGCCTCCATCTTGGCCTCCAAGGCGGACGCCAGCGCCCTGACAGCGTACGCCCTGCTCTCGGAGGTGGACTCTAAGATAGCGGCAGCCTTCTTGGGCGCAGCCCTCCTCGGCAAGGCGGACGCAAGCGCGCTGGCCTCCCTGCTCTCTACGGTGGACGGGTTGGACACGCCGCTGGAGGTAGACACCAAGATAGCAAATGCCCTGCTGGGTCTCGCCACCGAGGCCTTCGTCGCAGCGCAGCTTGCTAGCCGGGACGCCAGCGTCACGGCGCTCCAGGGGGCCAAGGCCGACGCGACGCTGCTGGCCTCGCACGCCACGAACGCCGCGCTCTCAGCCAGCGAGACCACGCTCCAGAGCGCCCTCGAGCAATCCTCGCGGAGCTCGCCGCCCTGCAGCTTTCCGGCAGCGGAGTTGTTAACGCGCCGGCCTGGGCGGGCTTCACTACTTGGGTGCTGCGCTGGCCAACGGCGACGACACGCTGAGCATCACGGCCGACTGCTACTCCATCGCAGCGGCGGACGCGCCTCGCGGCTGCGCTGCTGGCCTACTACACCTCCTCGCAAGTGGACGCCCTGTTGGGAGACTACAGTTCCTCGACGGAGGGGCCGACGACGTCACGCTGGCCACCCTGGGCAAGGTTGCTGGAGCCCACGCTCACCACGTCGTTAGGCAATTTTCTGGTGCGCTCCAACAGTCAGAGCCTTCGCGGTGGGAGGCTTCCAGCTGGAGGGCTACGCCATGACCCTGAGCGCCTTCGCCTGGAACATCGTGCGCACCTACACGCTGACGCCGGGGAGACGCTACTCCTTCGGCTGCCGGTACAGGCTGGGCACGGCCTCCAACTTGGTGATCCTGGGCTCCGGCGGTGAAGCCGGGCGTCGCTCTGCAGGTGCAGCGACTCTCCCAGGTCGACCTTGAAGTCGCTGTCCGAGCCGGCCAGATCGTCGTCATCCTTTTCTTTTCTTTAGGAAGAGAAGGGTCCTCGCTCCGTACCGGACGGACGACGGGGCGGCTGACGGGCTGCAGCGGAGGTGCAGGGCAGGAGATGTTCTCAAACACTTCGCGTTGATCAGGGTGGAGCTGTCGAACAGCTTCCTTGTCCGCAGGAACTGAGCGCCGCTCCCATCGGGCGTCTTTTTCAAGTGCGAAGCGCAGGGCATCGACGGAATGCCACTTCGCGGTCAACTCGTTCACCTTGTCGGCACCATAGAAGGTATCGTAGGTCGCATGCCACGTCTCGGCCAGCAGGGCGCTGACCTTCTCAAGGCGGCCAAGGGCAAGCACGTCAACGCCACCCTCATGATGCACGTACTAGTGGCCATGCGTGGTTGTGGAGGGTGAGGCCCTGGCAGCTGGCGTAGGTCACTGCGTGGCTCGGCCGGCCCGCAGCAGCTCCTGGTTCTATGCCTTTGTCCAGCCTCACTCCGTCCGGCTCCACTTCCGCCACGGCCACAAAGACGCCTTTGGGTATCTTTCCGCCGGCCCCGATGAGGCGCAGCCCCGGCCACACCCTCATGCTCTGCGGGCTGTTTTGGGTTGCAGTTTGGCTACAATGGGTTGGTATAAATTCGTGACAACCCAAATCTATGTGGATGACCTGTGTCTCCAGCTCTAGGAGCTTTGAGGCCCAGGGCCCGGTTCGCCGCTGCGTGCGCTTGCTGTGGCTGATGACCAGCGTGGTGTCCGGCCACCCGGGCTTGGAGGGGTAGAGCTCCTTCAGCCTCGCCTTGGCCTGCTCCAGCGTGGGGCACCCCTCCTCGCCGACCCGCAGCCACTTCACAAAGTTGAAGATGCCGGGGTCGGAGCGCGTGTTTTCTGTGAGCTCGCGCCGGTGCCCGCAGGCCAGGTCGCGGACCAGCTGGCTGTGCTCCAACGGCGCGCTGATGGGCCGTCCGGCCCAGGAGTCCAGCACGGCCGGCAGCTGTCGGAAGTCGCCCAGCAGCAGGAACTTCACGTCGGCGTTCAGCCCCACGCAGGTCCGCCCAGAGCGCCATGTCCAGCTGCGTGATCTCCTCCACCACCAGCCAGTCCAGCTTTTGCGCGCTGCCCCCGCGCACGTACCTGCGCACCCAGTGGTCGGCCGTCTGCGCCCCCAGCCCCAGGTTCTGCGCGGAGCAGTGCGTCTTGGCCACCAGGTGCACCGCCTCGCCCTGCTCTCGCAGCCTCGCAAGCTTTCCGGAGCTCTGTCCTGGGGGTTGCCGCGGCGCGTAAACCCCTCGAAATTTCGGCTTCGCGGAAGGTGGAGCTGCCCAGCACTTCGCAGAGGTTCCCCGGAAGTTCCTTGCCCCAGAAAAAAAGAAGAGCGCAGCCGAAGTCGAAGCCGTCGTCGGAGCCAGCCCGCTGCCTGGCGGGTCGTCAGGCCGGACCCCTGAACTCGCGAAATGGAAACTCAAGATGTTCGGCTCGCAGCAAACGCCCATTTTGGCGCGGAGACCGCCGCGGCGCGGGACGAGGTCGGCTTCGGCGCTCGAGTGTTGTGTCTCGGATCCGGCGTCTGAGGGCAAACCCTAAACCCTAAGAGAGTAGTGTTTGGGTGGCGGTGCGGGCCAGGTGCGTCTTTCCGGTGCCCGGCAGGCCCGTGGAGTTGCCCGCCCAGTGGCCCACAGGGTCGTCCACCCCGTTCCACCTCCATTGTTTGGGGCGCTCCGCCTCCATGCGCGGCGCCCTGCTGCTGCCCAGCAACGGCTTCGTCTCTTCTACGCGGTAGACCGGCGTGCCGTCCGGGTGGCGCAGCGCCTCCAGCGCCCGCAGCCGCTCCGTGAAGCGCTTCGGCAGCCGCTGCGTCAGCAGGCAGTCCGTCTTCACCTGCGCCAGGTAGCGGCGGCGCGTCCAGGATGCGCCGGGCCTTGGCCACCATGCAGCGCTCAAAGCCCACTACACGCTCCATGGTCCAGTGCCCTTGACCGGCGCGATGGCGTTGGCCCTTGCAAGGAGCTCAGAATGCTGGGAGGGCATGGCAAGGCAGTAGATGCCGTCGTGCTCGTAGCTGTTCACCAGTTTGAAGGTAGACGAGAGCTCGGCCAAGAGGTCCGTGTTCTTCCGCTCGTACTCCTCGTTCAGCACGCTCTGCAAAGCAGGGGACAGCTGTCGCGCCAGCTCCGGGTGGTTCGCTACGTCTTTGCCCAACAGCATCAACTGCTCGGCTTGGAACTCCAGTACGAACTTCGGCATCGTCTTGTTTGCTTTGTGAAGAACGCGGCGGATCAACGGCTCCCCGCCGGTATTCATCAGCCCTCGGAACAGCTCCTTGGCAAGGTCGCGGTCGTCCAAGAAGGCCTCGCATTCGGTTCTGTTCTCGATGTAGTGGCGAAGCTTCGGGGTGTCCTCGGGCGCATGTCTGCTTCGCTGTGCGTAGCAGTGGCACCCTCTGGCGCACGCTCATCGGTTGCCCGCAACCTGCAAAGCTGCCGCAACGCCTCCACATTCACGGCCTCGCGAATCACCAGTGGGGCGGACTCAGTAGATGGCGGTGACCTGTAAATGGCCACGAAGGTGTGAGCGGAACACATGAAAAAAAAAGTGCCTGGAACTCTTCTGCTTCTTCCTCACCGGGCTCATGCCAGATGTCATCCTAAGATCCATACAAGTCCATACAACTGCAAGCACAATCTTCACTCGAACTTGGATTCTGGCCGATCAAAGGGGGCCGACCAAATGGGGGGGCCGAGCAGGTTTCCTCGCCAAAATAGCTTCCGCGGCATGGACAATCGTGAACAAGCACTCCCAGGTCATGCAAAAAAAACATGCAAAATTGATCAAAAAGAGGGGGTGCAAAAGGGGTGCAAGAGGGGTGCGAAAGGGGTGCAAGAGGGGTGCAAGAGGGGTGCAATCTCAAATCATACAAAAAACATGCAAAATCGGGCAAAAGAGGGAGGGAGTGTGGACAGTCGTCAACAAGCACTCCCAGATCATGCAAAAAAAACATGCAAAATTGATCAAAAAGAGGGGGGTGCAAAAGGGGTGCAAGAGGGGTGCAAAAGGGGTGCAAGAGGGGTGCAAAAGGGGTGCAATCTCAAATCATACAAAAACATGCAAAATCGAGCAAAAAAAAGGGAAGGGAGTGTGGACAGTCGTCAACAAGCACTCCCATGATCATGAAAAAAAAGCAAAATTGACCAAAAAGAGGGGGGTGCAAAAAGGGTGCAAGAGGGGTGCAAAAAAGGGGTGCAAGAGGGGTGCAAAAGGGGTGCAATCTCAAATCATACAAAAAACATGCAAAATCGAGCAAAAAAAAGGGAAGGGAGTGTGGACAGTCGTCAACAAGCACTCCCAGATCATGCAAAAAAACATGCAAAATTGATCAAAAAAGAGGGGGTGCAAAAAGGGGTGCAATCCCAAATCATCAAAAAAACATGCAAAATTCAGCAAAAAAAGGGAAGGGAATGTGGACAGTCGTCAACAAGCGCTCCCATGATCATGAAAAAAACAAAATTGATATCAAAAAAACATGCAAAAAAACAGGCCAAAAAGGGTGAGTGCCAGAAAACGCACTCCCAAACGAAGCAAAAAAAAGACACGCAAAATCAAGCAAAAAAAGCCAACCAGCGGAAGGGTGCAATTGGGGGTCTCAAAATTACATCTGGGGGCTGTGCCTTTTGACCACCATGCGGAGTGTCCACTTGTCTCCCTGCTTGTGCTTGCTGACGCGGGCCTGGTCTGCGGAGACTTACTTGCGCTGTTCTGGGAATCCAGGACACGGGGAGGGGGCCACTGTGAAAGTGGCGGCCGCTGTACAAGTGGCGGGTGGTGCGACCACTGTTCAAAATGCGTGCGCTTTAGGGTAGGACGTGCCGAGTGGGCCTGGCTCGCCCAACTGGGCCCGATTTTGCACGATTTTGGGACTGCGCTTGTACAGTGGCCCCCCCTCCATGCCACTTGTACAGCGGCCGCCACTTTCACAGTGGCCCCCTCCCCGCCACTTGTACAGTGGCCCCCTCCATGCCACTTGTACAGTGGCCGCCGCTTTCACAGTGGCCCCCCCAACACACGACACGACAACGTCTCCGTCAGCTCGTCGTCGTCACCTTCCTCAAGACAGGGGTCAGGGTGCAATCAAAAAAAATCCATGCCAAAATCACGCAAAACCATGCGCACCAAGCAAATGTCATGCAAAAATCCATGCAAAATCATGTCATGCAAAACCATGCAAAACCACGCACACCGAGCAAATGTCATGCCAAAAGCCATGCAAAATCATGCCATGCAAAACCATGCAAAACCGTGCGAAACAAGCTATTCTCCCCGATCATACGCGCACGTATGATCGGGGAGAATAGGAATCGGAAGACAAAAGCCGTGTAAAAGGCTATTCTCCCCGACCATACGTGCGCGTATGATCGGGGAGAATGCGCGGCCGAGCAAAAAAAAACTGGACCCGTAAAAAAAAGAATGGCAAGTTGGGCGAGACAACGACAACAGATCACGGAGGCCGCGGACGGCGGCGCCCGGGCTCGCACGGGGGCGGATGGAGCCGTCGTGCTGAACCTGCGGCGCGGCCCGGGGGCCTACGCGCTGCTCTCGCCTCGCGCGCGGACGGGCGGGCCAGCGCTACTACTCTCACCTGGGCCTGCGGCCCCCCAGCAGGGACTTCGACTACAACCAGCCCCTCATCCGCGAGGGGCCCCGGCTGACCAAGCTGGGCAAGGGCTTCTTCCGCGACAAGTGCTACGAGTACCTGGTCCACGTGCCGGTGATCATCCGGGGGAGGCGCAGCGGGCGGAACGCGGGCGCGGGCTACGAGCGCAGGGACTGGCTGCCGGTGAACGAGCTCGGGGCCATGACGAGGCACCCGGCCCACCTCACGGAGGAGCAGGTGGCGCAGCGGGTGAAACAACAAGTGGAGGCCTCGCTGGGAGACCCTGCCGCCCCCATCCTGCAGCTCTTGGACGAGACCTACTTCCTCGACCCGGAGGGGCACTGGGTGGTCAGCACCCAGAGCACGCAGTATCGGAACTCCAGGACCGAGGTGGAGACGCTCCTGCGCCAGCGCATGAGGGGCCTGAGGAGCGTGAGCTTCCAGCTGCCCTGCGAGGAGGACGTGCTGCCGAGCGCCTTCGAGGACAAGCCGCTCTGCGTGCCCCGGCAGCTGGCCGAGCTGCTGCAGCTGAGCGTGGAGGAGGTGTGCGCCGACTTCGACGCCATGCTGCGCCACGACTGGAGGCGCCTCGGCATCTCCGCCGAGGAGGTGCGAGAGTTCTGCGTGTGGCGCAACGCCCCGATGCGCGTGCTGAGCTCGCGGGCGACCTGGTGGACAGCTACGACCCGGCGCTGAAGGAGCGCCGCACCGTGTGCTTCTTGGCCTTCGACGGGCACTGCTACATGTACAGGGCCGTGAAGCGGGTGCTGGAGCGGCAGGCGGCGCGCGTGCTCTACGGGGCGAGGCGAGGCAGACCCTGCCGCCCATCGGCGAGTGGAGGCGCTTTGACGCCGCGGACGTGCAGCCGGGGCTGTTCTGGTGCGAGGACCTGCGCGAGGCGAGGCGCCAGCTCATGGCCGTCGGCGAGAGCCCCAAGGTGGCCATCAGCAGCCCGGCGCAGTACTGCGGGCTGAGGCTGAGGCGGGGCACCAGGCTGCAGAGGTGGTGCGAGGCGCTGGGGCAGGAGTACCGGGGCCAGCGGCGCACGAGATCTTCCTGAAGCTGCCGAAGGCGAAACGAGAGGTGCCCGGCACGGCGGAGAGGCAGAAGACCCTGGCCGGGCAGGGCGGCAAGTGCGCTCTGTGCGGCTGCGGGCTGAGGGCCGGCGCCTGCGAGCTGGACCACGTGGTGCCGGTGCGGCAGGCCTTTGCGGGCAGCGTGCAGACTCTGCAGGCGCTGTGCGGCGACTGCCACAGCGAGAAGACGCTGAGGGAGAGCGCGCAGCCCACCAGCCTGGAGAGCCGCGTGGCGCCCGGCTGCCGGACCTGGGCTTTGCGGAGGGCTGCTGCGACGCGAGGCAGTCCTGCCTGAATTTGTTGCCGTACGTGGGGCCCGGCTGGTTCCCGAAGGTTTCGCTGGCCGCAATGCTGGACCTGGGCGTCTGCCGCTGGGACCACACTGTGTTGGGCATCTCCGCGCGGAGCCACGCGATGATAGGCCTGTGGGCGCGCAGCGCGGAGGTGGTCTACAGCGTGCGCAGCAGCAGCAGTGAGCTGGACGGCGCGGGCGCGGACTTCTCTCAGGCCTTCGCCTACGAGGGGACTTCGTCTACGCGCGGAGGCTGCTGAGCAACGGCGCCTACCGCCCCATCCACGACGCGGTGCTGGGCTTTGAGCGCTGCATGGTGGCCAAGGCCCGGCGCATCCTGGACGCGCCGCCGCGCTACCTGGCGCAGGTGAAGACGGACTGCCTGCTGACGCAGCGGCTGCCGAAGCGCTTCACGGAGCGGCTGCGGGCGCTGGAGGCGCTGCGCCACCCGGACGGCACGCCGGTCTACCGCGTAGAAGAGACGAAGCCGTTGCTGGGCAGCAGCCGGGCGCCGCGCATGGAGGCGGAGCGCCCCAAACGGAGGTGGAACGGGGTGGACGACCCTGCCACTGCCTGGCGGGCAACTCCCTGCTGCTCACGGCCTGCCGGGCACCGGAAAGACGCACCTGGCCCGGACCATTGTTGCGAGGCTGCGAGAGCAGGGCGAGGCGGTGCACCTGGTGTCCAAGACGCACTGCTCCGCGCAGAACCTGGGGCTGGGGGCGCAGACGGCCGACCACTGGGTGCGCAGGTACGTGCGCGGCGGCAGCGCGCAAAAGCTGGACTGGCTGGTGGTGGAGGAGATCACGCAGCTGGACATGGCGCTCTGGGCGGACCTGGCCTGCGTGGGGCTGAACGCCGACGTGAAGTTCCTGCTGCTGGGAGACTTCCGGCAGCTGCCGGCCGTGCTGGACTCCTGGGCCGGGCGGCCCTTCAGCGCGCCGTTGGAGCACAGCCAGCTCATCCGCGACCTGGCCGGCGGGCACAGGCACGAGCTCACGGAGAACATGCGCTCCGACCCCGGCATCTTCAACTTTGTGAAGTGGCTGCGGGTCGGCGAGGAGGCGTGCCCCACGCTGGAGCAGGCCAAGGCGAGGCGGAAGGAGCTCTACCCCTCCAAGCCCGGGTGGCCGGACACCACGCTGGTCATCAGCCACAGCAAGCGCATGGCCGTCAACGCAGCGGCGAACCGGGCCCTGGCGCCGGAGGCCTCAAAGCTGCTGCAGGTCATCCACATAGATTTGGGTTGCTACGAATCGGTAGCAACCCATTGTCAAACTGCACCACCCCAAAACAGCCCGCAGAGCATGAGGGTGTGGCCGGGGCTGCGCCTCATCGGGGCCGGCGGAAAGATACCCAAGAGGGTCTTTGTTGGCGGAAGTGGAGCCGGACGGAGTGAGGCTGGACAACGGCATGCGGCTGAGAGAACCAGGAGCTGCTGCGGGCCACCCGGCCGAGCCACGCAGTGACCTACGCCAGCCTCACCCTCCACAACCGCGTCCGCCTGGACCTGGAGTCATGCCACCTCACGCTGCGCCACCTGTACGTGGGCGCCTCAAGGGCCACGAGCTCCGAGCTGCTGGAGGCGGCCTAGAACGGGCAGCACGGCGCCTCCAGGGGCTCCAGCATGAGGTGGCGCACCTCGAAGAGCACGCCCCACTGCCTGCCCATCAGCCACACGTGCCGGGCCTCCACAAGCGCGCGGTCCCTGCGGCGCGCGAACTCCGCGGGGCGCGGCACGCGGTTGCCGGCCGGGTCCCAGAAGAGGCAGCGCTCCAAGTCCATCTTGCACTTCACGTGCTTGCCCTTGGCGCTCACCTTGACGGCGCGCTGCAGCTGGCTCTCAAGCTCGGCGCGGGTGACCCCCGGAAAGGGCTTCTGGAAGATGATCATGTCGTCGACGACGGCCTGCTCCACCCCATCCGTCCACGCCCCCAGGTCGGTGTTGCTCGCAAAGCACACTCCCACCCTCTTGGCCCCGTCGTCCTGGAAGTTGCCGGGCTCCCACAGCACCTCCACGTCCACCTTGCACACCAGCGCGCCCTGATGGGAGTCCTCTATGGACATGAATTTCCCCCCCTTGGCATTGGTCTGAACGTCCAGCCCGAGTGCAAGCTTCATGGTTGCGAAGTTCACGCGCGAGTTTTCTTGGTCGTCGCACTGGCGGTGATCTTGCTCTTTAAAAATGCCGAGACTCCTGGAGCTTTTCTGCACCACTGAGTTTCCCCATTTGCACCACAAGAGTTTCCCCTTACAAGCCGCTCTGCGTGCCCCGGCAGCTGGCCGAGCTGCTGCAGCTGAGCGTGTGCGCCGACTTTGACGCCATGCTGCGCCACGACTGGAGGCGCCTCGGCATCTCCGCCGAGGAGGTGCGAGAGTGGCGCAACGCGCCGATGCGCGTGCTGAGCTCGCAGGGCGACCTCGTGGACAGCTACGACCCGGCGCTGAAGGAGCGCCGCACCGTGTGCTTCTTGGCCTTTGACGGGCACTGCTACATGTACAGGGCCGTGAAGCGGGTGCTGGAGAGGCAGGCGGCGCGCGTGCTCTACCGGGGCGAGGCGAGGCTAGTTTTCCATGCCATTTCCAGGCCTGACATCCAATTTCCCCGCTTTTTCCGTGTTTCTGCCACCTAGTTTTCCACGCCATCTCCATATCCAGACCCCAAATTTCCTTGCTTTTTCCGTGTTTTTCCGTGTTTTTGCTACGGGGAAAACTTGGCTTCCCTTTCCACCCTTTCCGTGTTTTTGCTACGGGGGGTTTTCCATGCCATCTCCAGGTCCATATCCAGGCCCCAAATTTCCCCGCTTTTTCCGTGTTTTTGCTACGGGGAAAGCTTGGCTTCCCTTTCCACCCTTTTAACGGAACCGTGTCGTCGTAGGTGCCCGCGAGGACCGAGAGGAAGTGGAAGTGCTCCGAGGCTCCCTTCATAGGGTTGTGAGGGTACTGCAGGCTGCCCAGCTGCATCTGAGACTCCAGGAGGCTGTCCTCCTGCCTGGCCGCGCCGATGGGGGCCACGTCCTGCCCCGGGTTGGCCAGCAAGTGGATCTTGGAGCCCGCGTCGTTGTCCCAAAAGGTCAAAAACGCGCCCATGAGTTTCGTGAAGGCCCCATGAGTTTCGTGAACACGGTGACTTTGTGTTCCGCCACTCCGCGTTCGGAGACGCTGGACTGCTGGGCGTGTAGCAAACGTCGGTGAGTGGAGGCGCTTTGACGCCGCGGACGTGCAGCCGGGGCTGTTCTGGTGCGAGGACCTGCGGGAGGCGCGGCGCCAGCTCATGGCCGTCGGCGAGAGCCCCAAGGTGGCCATCAGCAGCCCGGCGCAGTACTGCGGGCTGAGGCTGAGGCGGGGCACCAGGATCCGAGAGCTGCCGGAGGAGCACGAGGTGCTGCGGAGGTGGTAGGCGCTGGGGCAGGAGTACCGGGGCCAGCCTGGCCGGCTGGCGCACGAGATCTTCCTGAAGCTGCTCAAGGCGAAGTGCCCGGCGCGGCGGAGAGGCAGAAGACCCTGGCCGCGCAGGACGGCAAGTGCGCGCTGTGCGGCTGCGGGCTGACGGCCGGCACCTGCGAGCTGGACCACGTGGTGCCGGTGAGGCAAGCCTTTGCGGGCAGCGTGCAAACTCTGCAGGCGCTGTGCGGCGACTGCCACAGCGAGAAGACGCTGAGAGAGAGCGCGCAACCCACCAGCCTGCGCAGGCGTGCAATAGAGACGCTCTGTACGTCGGCGTGGACGTGGTGCGCTGCAGGCGCAACGGGCTGGCGCGCCCCCTTCCCCCTGCCCATCCTGTGGCGTTGAGCCCGTGGACGGCGTGCTGCCGGACCTGGGCTTTGTGGAGGGCTGCTGCGACGCGAGGCAGTCCTGCCTGAATTTGTTGCCGTACGTGGGGCCCAGCTGGTGCCCGAAGGTTTCGCTGGCCGCGATGCTGGACCTGGGCGTCTGCCGCTGGGACCACATTGTGTTGGGCATCTCCGTGCGGAGCCACGTGCCTGGACGCGCCGCCGCGCTACCTGGCACAGGTGAAGACGGACTGCCTGCTGACGCAGCGGCTGCCGAAGCGCTTCACGGAGCGGCTGCGGGCGCTGGAGGCGCTGCGCCGCCCGGACGGCACGCCGGTCTACCGCGTAGAAGAGACGAAGCCGTTGCTGGGCAGCAGCAGGGCGCCGCGCATGGAGGCGGAGCGCCCCAAACAACGGAGGTGGAACGGGGTGGACGACCCCGTGGGCCACTGCCTGGCGGGCAACTCCCTGCTGCTCACGGGCCTGCCGGGCACCGGAAAGCCGCACCTGGCCCGGACCATTGTGGCGAGGCTGCGAGAGCAGGGCGAGGCGGTGCACCTGGTGTCCAAGACGCACTGCTCCGCGCAGAACCTGGGGCTGGGCGCAGACAGCCGACCACTGGGTGCGCAGGTACGTGCGCGGGGGCAGCGCGCAAAAGCTGGACTGGCTGGTGATGGAGGAGATCACGCAGCTGGACATGGCGCTCTGGGCGGACCTGGCGTGCGTGGGGCTGAACGCCGACGTGAAGTTCCTGCTGCTGGGGGACTTCCGGCAGTTGCCGGCCGTGCTGTCCTGGGCCGGGCGGCCCATCAGCGCGCCGTTGGAGCACAGCCAGCTGATCCGCGACCCCGGCATTTTCAACTTCGTGAAGTGGCTGCGGGTCGGCGAGGAGGCGTGCGCACGCTGGAGCAGGCCAAGGCAAGGCTGAAGGAGCTCTACCCCTCCAAGCCCGGGTGGCCGGACACCACGCTGGTCATCAGCCACAGCAAGCGCATGGCCGTCAACGCAGCGGCGAACCGGGCCCTGGCGCCGGAGGCCTCAAAGCTCCTAGAGCTGGAGACACAGGTCATCCACATAGATTTGGGGGTGCAGAGCATGAGGGTGTGGCCGGGGCCGGAAAGATACCAAGGGTGTCTTTGTGGCCGTGGCGGAAGTGGAGCCGGACTGAGGCTGGACAACGGCATGCGGCTGAAGAACCAGGAGCTGCTGCGGGCCACCCGGCAGCCACGCAGTGACCTACGCCAGCTGCCAGGGCCTCACCCTCCACACGCCTGGACCTGGAGTCCTGCCACCTCACGCTGCGCCACCTGTACGTGGGCGCCTCAAGGGCCACGAGCTCCGAGCTGCTGGAGGCGGCCTGGCCGAACGGGCAGCACGGCGCCTCCAGGGGCTCCAGCACGCACCTCAAAGAGCACGCGCCGCTGCCTGCCCATCAGCCACACGTGCCGGGCCTCCACAAGCGCGCGGCCCCTGCGACGCGCGAACTCCGCGGGGCGCGGCACGCGGTTGCCGGCCGGGTCCCAGAAGAGGCAGCGCTCCAGGTCAATCTTGCACTTGACGTGCTTGCCCTTGGCGCTCACCTTGACGGCGCGCTGCAGCTGGCTCTCAAGCTCGGTGCGGGCGGCCCCCGGAAAGGGCTTCTGGAAGACGATCATGTTGTCGATGACGCCCTGCTCCACCGCCTCCGTCCACAGCTCCAGGTCGGTGTTGCTCGCAAAGCACACGCCCACCCTCTTGGCCCCGTCGTCCTGGAAGTTGCCGGGCTCCCACAGCACCTCCACGTCCACCTTGCGCACCAGCGCGCCCTGATGGGAGTCCTCTATGGACATGAACTTCCCCCCCTTGGCATTGGTCTGAACGTCCAGCCCGAGTGCAAGCTTCATGGTTGCGAAGTTCGGCTCCTTTTTTTGTCCGTAGGAAAAAAGTCCGGTCCGATGAACGCGCGAGTCTTCTTGGTCGTCGCAGTGGCGGTGATCTTGCTCTTTAAAAATGCCGAGACTCCTGGAGCTTTTCTGCGGCGCCAAGTCGGTGGGCAGGGCCTTCGAGGCGGCGGGCTGGGAGGTCGTCTCCCTGGACATCGTGTCGAAATTTGAGCCCACCATCCTGTGCGACATCCGGAGCTGGGACTACACGACGTTTCCGCCGGGGCACTTCGACATGGTTTGGGCCAGCCCGTCTGCACGGAATACAGCCGCGCGCTGACGACGCGCCCGCGGCGGCTCCTGGAGGGCGACGCGCTGGTGCTCAGCGCCCTTGAGATCATTGCGCGCTTTGACCCGCTCATGTGGGTCATCGAGAACCCGGCCACCGGGCTGCTGAAGACCCGCCCGTTCATGGAGCGCCTGCCCTGGGTGGACGTGACCTACTGCAAGTACGGAACTCCGTACAGGAAGCAGACGCGGCTGTGGACCAACATGCGCTGGAGGCCGAGGCGAGGCCTGTGCAGGCCCGGCAGCCGCTGCGGCGCGTGGCAGGACGGCAGGCACCTCCGGGCCGCGCAGCGGGGGCCCCGGCTGATGGAGGGGCAGTACGAGAGGGTCAGCCAGCAGCCACGCGAGCTGCTCTACAGCGTTCCTGCTGCGCTGTGCGACGAGATTGCGCGCGCGGCCACGGCGGAGCTTGCGGAGCGGCTGAGCATTCCGGACTGAGTCTTCGGGCTTCCTCTAATCCGAGGGGCTTCCTCTAATCCGAGGGACCTGGAAGAAGCCCATTTTTTCCATGTTTTTGCTGGTTTTTTGGGCGCAGTCCTCTCTAGTTAAAAACGACTATGAAGGACAGCGCGCTTTTTTTGTCATTTTTGGGCGCTGCCACTCAACGTCAAAAACGAAGTTGGGCTTTTTTGCTGTTTTTTGTGGCGGTGTCCCTCAACTTCAAAAGCGGTGTCACTCTGCATCAAAAATGATGCAGAGTGACACCGGGCCTTTTTTTTAGTCCAGCACCGAGACGCCCGTGCCGGAGAGCGTCACCAGCTGGTAGGCCACCAGGATGAACAGGTCCGTCATCGTGCCGTCCAGGCCCTTGAAGGTGAACCGGGCAAGGTCGCCCGAGCGGGTGCTGACACCACTCAGCGGCATCTTGGGCACGCGCTCGGTGGGAAAGCCGGCAATGAAGCTGTGGCGCAGGTAGCCCACGCGGACAGGCAAGACGGTGGAGTGGCAGTGTTTTTTGAGGGTCTAGTACTTGTACTACTCACATCGTGGCCAAACGCCTACCAGCCTAGGTTCGGGTATTGGCGATGCCTTTAGTGTTGGGAAATTTGGTTGCTATTAATTTTGTTTTTTCTAACGGATCTCAGGCGGGAATTGTGGGAGGAAAGGCTCTCGGCAGAATTGTGTTGCATGTGTAGAATTGGGAAACCAGTTGGCAGATGTTCGCTGTAGGTGCAGCTGTGTGTTTAAGTGTTTATGTTGGCAGCCTTTGGCCCAGTCAGAACTAGAGGAGACACCCGGGTGCTAGCTCGCGTGCTCGGATGGTGTAACGTATGCCCTTGCGTGATCGGAAAACGGGTTTACATGAGATGCAGCATTCGAGTTGATCCTGGTGGGTGAAATTCTTGCCCAATCACTAGAACTGGTCTGTCTTGCGACCGTCCACACTGGACATGCTGGCGGCGAAAAAGAGACGGAATTCGAGCAGGTCTTGTCGCATTGCATTTTTACCACGCAAGGACTGCTAGATGGTACTGATCTCATAGTATGTCGAGTGTAAATGAGAGCGGTGCGGTCGACGTGAAGTGCCAAGAAGACTGACCAGACAATGAGTGCAGAATCATGTCAGCTGTTTCGGAGCGCGTGGACGCGCAAGAACAAAACTAGCGAGGCACCCTGCAGAAGTGCCAGGCTCCGCAACTGTGCGGATTCCCCGTAATGGCGCCAAGCCTCGCAGGCCCCAGAACATGCTTGCCCTTCCAAGAGAGCCCAAGTTTGCAGATGGTTTGATCTAGGACTCGGGCCAAACAGCAGACTTGCAGTTCTTGCTGGCCAAGGCAGACTGGTGGCGTTTCGATGGGCCAGGGGCTGCCAGGCCTGCCGCCATGTGCGATTACCCGAGTTCGCGAAACCATCTCGTCTGATTTGGCTGCTGTTTGCGCGCAGGGGCCACGCCAAGGAAACTTCGATGTGCGACAATGCATTTTTTCAACCTGCCCGTTGGAGGCACCAAGGCACCGGAAGCACGCTCCCGCCTGGAGTCCAGGTGGCCAGCTTCACCATGTGTTTCCTCAGCGCTCAGACGCCCAAGACAGGTGCACGTGGAGGTGCACGTGGAGGTGCATGGCCGCACAGATGCCACTTGTTGTTTGCATGTGTGCAGCTTCCATTCCTTCTGAGCCCGAGTGAAAATGTTGAATGTCGGCTGGAGGCAGCCATTGACAGGCGCAACTCAAAGGGTCTGAGACAGAAGGGTCGCTGGCGTTTGCTTGATTTGGTGCCGGCCTTTTTGCCATGGATGTCAATCGAAGCTGACACCCAGACAACCCCGCGCACGTCGCTTATTGGTTTAGCCATTGAGCGCTTCGCGCATGGCTTTGCAAAGGTCAGGCACATGGCCTGGTCCTGGATGGTTGATGCTATGGGCAGCCTGTAGGGACTTGCCCTTGGTACATCAGATGCTTGTAGAACCTAAACTCAACACGCAACACGTACTTGCAGCTTGTGTGGACTGGGGCTCAAACCCCAAAGCCCAGTTCCCAAGTCAGAAAACGTGCCCCGCCGTGCACCCAAAGAGTTGCAGAAATTGAGAGTGCCCAGCCCGAGCGCTTGTGTCAATATCAACGCAAAGATGGTTCCTTTGCTCGACAGAAGGGAAGGCAGGTGTCAGGCTTTCCTTTCCAAAACTTATCATCAGTTTGCCAACTGCAAAAGAGCAAAGAACACTGGCCAAGGTGATGCGCTAGGGCCTTAGGGCTGCTAGGCCTCATGCCGCATCTTCCTGCATGCTCAACATTTGCGCCTTTTTCGCTACGAGTTGCGGCCTTTTTGTTGTTGCTCAATTTGAGTGTTAAGCGCAAGCTCTCCGAAGCTGCAGGCAAGAATTCCCGACCAACAGGCCGAAACTCCCGACCAACAGTAACTGGCAACTTCAAATATGTGCGACAATGCATTTCATACAAGTTGCCTGTCCTCAGGGCTTACAAGCCCAAGACAGGATGTGCGTGGAGGTGCATAGCTGTGGCAGCTGCTTGCGCACCTTCCATACCTGAGCCAGCTGTGCTCCGTCAAGGGTGATGCTGGACATGGAGTTGCTGGCCGGCGGGTCTGACCCTTCAGTGACCATAGCACCAGCGTAGGTGTCCTTTTTAGTTGGTTTTGCTGAAAAGTAGATGGCCCTCATTTTCCCGGTGGTTTAACCATCTACCAGGGCCAGCTTACGCAAAAAGGACACCTATGAGCACCAGCCCCTTCAATGGAACGCTGCTCCCGGCCCTGTGCCTCAAGAGGTCCGCAAAGTCCGACGCGAGCGCACCTTGGCTCCGGAGTGGCAGGTCAAGCCGTAGACGATGTTTATACCGACGCGATGGCCCGGAAGCAGACGAAGTCGCGTGGCTTCCTTGTTCCTTTTGTCGACTGGCCGGACCCGGGAATTTGCGCCCTGCAACTGAGGGCGACAGCGACCCATGTGTCGCGTGCAAAAGCACTGGGCAACGGGGTGATGCCACTTTGGATCAGGTTTTGTTTGACGTGGTGTGCTATTTGCTTGCGGACCCCGATTTGCGCATTCGCCGGATGGAACCGTGCCTGAGCAGCGTCCAATACCTCCGTGCTCATGCTCACTTTGCCTAAGCAAGAAGTGCACGAGCGTAAAGCGCCATAAGCTGATGGCCAAGGAAAACCTGTTACATGCGTCGCGTAAGCAAAAACTCCACGCGTGCGAGGTGGTGATAACCTGGTGGCGTAGGCTAAACGATGCGACATAGCAAGCCATGATTTGTTTGGACATGGCTCACTTGCGTGAGTCGCGGACAGAGGCTGTTTTCATGTTCGCGCAACCCCGACTTGCAGGGTTTTAGACACAACCAGCACGAAGGTCCCAGTTCCCCTAACACTGCTTGTTCGGCCCTCAAGATTCCATCATTCTAGAGCCCTCCTTTCCATCATTCTACAGCCGGCCCGCCCGTGCCCCAACCCAGCCTCGCGCGCGCATTCTGCACTTCTGCATTACATTTCCAAAACCTGTGATGAACTCTTTGGGCTCCGCTTATTCGGGGTAGGCGTTGGCCCGATTGCTGCTCGAGGTGTTCCAAAGTTTGCCAATTGCAAAAGCGAAGTGTCGCACGCGCAGTGCACAAGGACGGCAGCGGGTGATGCCCCGTTGTGTTGTGGCTGGCCTGCCACTCGCTGTGTCCGAACGAGGCAGCGGAATGCCCAGGCCAAACGCATCCCTGCAAGGCATGTTAGCCGGCAACGCGAGAAGCCAGGAAAGCTTGATGGGGCAAAAATACGCAGCAGGCCCAACTTGAAAGCCTCTGCCTACACGTGACACGTCTTGGCTGGTGGGACATCCAGCCATTCTTGGCCCTCTATTTTGTGGAGACCGGCTCTTGAGCAGCAAAATTCAACAGCCGCTGCGGGAAGGCTTGAGCCTGGGGCATCGAAAGCGAGTAAGGCGGTGTGTGAGCAGTGCCCGCAAATTGGCGGGGCTTCATCTGACTGAAAGCGGGTCCAACGCGAGTTTTTTGCTGAAGGGTCCAGAACTATGTTTCAATCGTGCCTGAAATCGCCGATGGCGTGAACCTTACTATGAGCACGAACAGCTGCAACCTGGATCGCAAGCGAGTAAGGCGGTGCGTGTGTGAACTGGAGTGCCCGCTTTTGTCGCACTCAAAGCAGGGTCAGGCTCTTGATTTTTTGCTGAAGGGCCCAGAGCTAGTTTTCAATCCCACACGGCGGTGCTCGTGCGTGACTGCCAGAACAGGTGGCCCAGAGCAGATCAGAACAGCCCGGGGTGTGTGAAGAGGCAGTCCCCGCTCGTGCAGCCAACTTTGCGCTGGATTGAACCTTGTTGCCGGCAGCAGCAGTGGCAAAACATGTTCAGCGCCTTTCAGCCTGATTACCGAGAGCAACTTCTGTAGCAGCGTTTTGTTTCTCTTTCCCCGTTCCCGTGTGCTGAAGCCATGTGACTGAGCGTGGTCACGGAGGGTAGTTTGTAGTTAGACGGTGCCAAGGATGTAGTTGCCAAGAAGGTGTCGACAGCTGCTGGCCGGACCCGATAATTTGCTGGGCCTTGCGACTGAGTGGGCGTTAAGCGACAGCGACCCATGTGTCGCGTGCAAAAAGCACTGGGCAACGGGGTGATGCCACTTTGGATCAAGTTTTGTTTGTGGACCTGATTTGCGCATTTGCGGGATGGAAAGGTGCCTGAGCAGCGTCCAATACCTCCGTGCTCATGTTTACTTTGCCTGAGCAAGAAGCAGTGCACGAGCGTAAAGCGCCGTAAGCTGATGGGCAAGGAAGACCTGTTCCATGCGTCGCGTAAGCAACAACTCCACGCGTGTGAGGTGGTGATGACCTGGTGGCGTAGGCTAAACGATGCGACATAGCAAGCCATGATTTGTTTGGACATGGCTCACTTGCGTGAGTCGCGGACAGGCGCTGTGAGTCCGCTTCAGAGAGGCAGACACAACCAGCACGAAGGTCCCAGTTCCCCTAACACTGCTTGTTCGGCCCTCAAGATTCCATCATTCTAGAGCCCTCCTTTCCATCATTCTACAGCCAGCCCGCCCGTGCCCCAACCCAGCCTCGCGCGCGCATTCTGCGCTTCTGCATTACACAGCGTCCCCGACCCTGTTTCCGAACTACTCAGAAGCCGTGGTGTCAGGTTTTCCTTTCCAAAACCTGTGATGAACTGTTTGGGCCCCGCTTATTCGGGGTGGGCGTTGGCCCGATTGCTGCTCGAGGTGTTCCAAAGTTTGCCAATTGCAAAAGCGAAGTGTCACACTCGCATAAGTGCACAAGGACGGCAGCGGGTGATGCCCCGTTTTGTTGTGCGGGGCCTGCCACTCGCTGTGTCCGAACGAATAGGAATTCACAGGCCAAACGCATCCCTGCAAGGCATGTTAGCCGGCAACGCGAGAAGCCAGGAAAGCTTGATGTTTCGATTTCGTGCCCGAAATCGCGGATGTTGCGTGAACCTTGCAGCTTTACCAAACTTGGTAGCTTTTGTGTTGCCTGACATCCATTCTTGGCTCAAGAGCCGAACAGCTGCCTGGATCGCAAGCGAGTAAGGCGGTGCGTGTGAGAACTGGAGTGCCCGCGTTTGTCGCACTCAAAGCAGGGTCAGGCTCTTGATTTTTTGCTGAAGGGCCCAGAGCTAGTTTTCAATCCCACACGGCGGTGCTCGTGCGTGACTGCCAGAACAGGTGGCCCAGAGCAGATCAGAACAGCCCGGGGTGTGTGAAGAGGCAGTCCCCGCTCGTGCAGCCAACTTTGCGCTGGATTGAACCTTGTTGCCGGCAGCAGCAGTGGCAAAACATGTTCAGCGCCTTTCAGTCTGATTACCGAGAGCAACTTCTGTAGCAGCGTTTTGTTTCTCTTTCCCCGTTCCCGTGTGCTGAAGCCATGTGACTGAGCGTGGTCACGGAGGGTAGTTTGTAGTTAGACGGTGCCAAGGATGTAGTTGCCAAGAAGGTGTCGACAGCTGCTGGCCGGACCCGATAATTTGCTGGGCCTTGCGACTGAGTGGGCGTTAAGCGACAGCGACCCATGTGTCGCGTGCAAAAAGCACTGGGCAACGGGGTGATGCCACTTTGGATCAAGTTTTGTTTGTGGACCTGATTTGCGCATTTGCGGGATGGAAAGGTGCCTGAGCAGCGTCCAATACCTCCGTGCTCATGTTTACTTTGCCTGAGCAAGAAGCAGTGCACGAGCGTAAAGCGCCATAAGCTGATGGGCAAGGAAGACCTGTTACATGCGTCGCGTAAGCAACAACTCCACGCGTGTGAGGTGGTGATGACCTGGTGGCGTAGGCTATACGATGCGACATAGCAAGCCATGATTTGTTTGGACATGGCTCACTTGCGTGAGTCGCGGACAGGCGCTGTGAGTCCGCTTCAGAGAGGCAGACACAACCAGCACGAAGGTCCCAGCTCCCCTAACACTGCTTGTTCGGCCCTCAAGATTCCATCATTCTAGAGCCCTCCTTTCCATCATTCTACAGCCAGCCCGCCCGTGCCCCAACCCAGCCTCGCGCGCGCATTCTGCGCTTCTGCATTACACAGCGTCCCCGACCCTGTTTCCGAACTACTCAGAAGCCGTGGTGTCAGGTTTTCCTTTCCAAAACCTGTGATGAACTGTTTGGGCCCCGCTTATTCGGGGTGGGCGTTGGCCCGATTGCTGCTCGAGGTGTTCCAAAGTTTGCCAATTGCAAAAGCGAAGTGTCACACGCGCATAAGTGCACAAGGACGGCAGCGGGTGATGCCCCGTTTTGTTGTGCGGGGCCTGCCACTCGCTCGCTGTGTCCGAACGAAGAGGAATTCACAGGCCAAACGCATCCCTGCAAGGCATGTTAGCCGGCAACGCGAGAAGCCAGGAAAGCTTGATGTTTCGATTTCGTGCCCGAAATCGCGGATGTTGCGTGAACCTTGCAGCTTTAGCAAACTTGGTAGCTTTTGTGTTGCCTGACATCCATTCTTGGCCTGATATTTTTTGGAGACTACCTGTGCTCAAGAGCCGAACAGCTGCCTGGATCGCAAGCGAGTAAGGCGGTGCGTGTGTGAACTGGAGTGCCCGCTTTTGTCGCACTCAAAGCAGGGTCAGGCTCTTGATTTTTTGCTGAAGGGCCCAGAGCTAGTTTTCAATCCCACACGGCGGTGCTCGTGCGTGACTGCCAGAACAGGTGGCCCAGAGCAGATCAGAACAGCCCGGGGTGTGTGAAGAGGCAGTCCCCGCTCGTGCAGCCAACTTTGCGCTGGATTAGACCTTGTTGCCGGCAGCAGCAGTGGCAAAACATGTTCAGCGCCTTTCAGCCTGATTACCGAGAGCAACTTCTGTAGCAGCGTTTTGTTTCTCTTTCCCCATTCCCGTGTGCTGAAGCCATGTGACTGAGCGTGGTCACGGAGGGTAGTTCGTAGTTAGACGGTGCCAAGGATGTAATTGCCAACGCCTTGAACTTGTGATTGTGATTGCCCGCAAGCTTTACAGGGACAGCTGGTAGGCTTCCGGGATGCTGCCTGCCCCCGTTCAGCGCAAGTCAGGTGCAATGTGACAGACTAAAAGACTTCTACTGTACACGTTCCACGCGAGCGAGCCAATGAGCTCCCGGTGGAAACTTCGCAAATGTAGCGTGCAAAAGATTGCCCGGAGCCAATGATTGGCAAGCAATGGAATGGGAGAGTGGGGCGAGGGGGGAAGGGTGGGCCATTTGTTGATTGAGAATTTGCGATTAAAAACTCAGTGAATTTGATTTCCTGTGTTTGCCGTACTAGTTTCACGCTTGGAAGGGTTTGGCTCCTTCCAGGAATTCGGAACCACTCTAAACCATTCCCTTTGGTTGATCCCAAACAGTTCCGGCTGGGAACAAAAGAGGCCGTCGTTGAAACCACCACACACTTTTGAGCGAATCATGGCAGATCATCATCAGCTACTCATGCTCTCAAGTCTTCCAGAGAGCTGGGGCCATTCTGGGGCATCATGTGTCATTCACCGAGTTGCCAAGAAAGTGGGCACATTCTTAAAGCCTCACCTTGGCACTGAATCGCAAGCCGACAAATCCCCGGCTTTGCAAGGGCCTCGGGCGGCGATCGAAACAGCGCCCAGCATGGCTATCCAGAGGGAAGTGCTATTTGACATATTGATTTGACGTATTGATTTGCCAGCGCTGGTTGATTTGCAGTCATGCCCCCCTCCCCCCCAAATTATTTTTGCAAAAAGCATGAAACATAAAGTGTTGGTTTCCTGGAACAAGTTCTTGCAGAAGGGTTGATGGGAAAGATGTTCGTTCATAAAACCCCTTGCGACCGCTTGCGATGTGCTTGTCCCTTGTGGCAATGCATTCAGATGGACCTGTGTTTAGACTTGAGCCTTACTCGTTGCATCAAGGGCGCGCAGTTGCTGCCCTTGCAGGGATTGAAGTTGTTCCTGAGAAGCAAACAAAGGCAGTTGACACCTGCAGCTGCAAGGTGTCGGAAGTTGCCCAAAAAGAAATTCTTACCGCTTGGAGTAGCCTCAGCTTAGCACTGGAGGACTGATAATGCAGTGCACGCGTATGTTTGCTTGTCGTGTGAGTCATTCTAGTTCAGCTCAGCGTGTGATGCGTCTGCATGGATAGCGCCTCTTAGGGTTTTGGCTGCGTACAAATTGGGAGCTGAGCAATGCAAGCACGCTTTTGTGTGTTGCTGCTGTGTTGGCGCAAAAATCGGGATGAGTGCCACAGCAGCGGGACCTGTTGCCGAATTGCAGGGCGATAAACGAGCGCGGAATTAAGTTGTTGCTGTGCAGCAAGTTTGGAGGAAGCTCAGCTTGGCACTGGAGGAATGAACAAACGTACGCTGTGTTGCCTGTCGTGCGAGTCAGTGCAGGGCAATAACGTTTGTGCACAGCTTGACGTGTGTTGGACGTTTTACACATTCCGTAGCACTGGAGGAATGATGATGTAGCTGCACTCTTCACGCATGTTATTAGGCTTTTGGTGTGTTGGCGCTACTGTAAATCGGGATGAGTGCCACAGCAATGCAAGGACACTTGCAAGCGTCGCAGCTTGTCCACAGCATGAAGTCTCTTAGGGTTTTGGCTGGATTCAAATTGGGACATAAGTGCTTTTCGCGTCGGGACCTGTTGCCGAATTGCAGGGCGATAAACGAGCGCGGAATCAAGTTGTTGCTGTGCAGCAAGTTTGGAGGAAGCTCAGCTTGGCACTGGAGGAATGAACAAACGTACGCTGTTTTGCCTGTCGTGCGAGTCAGTGCAGGGCAATAACGTTTGTGCACAGCTTGACGTGTGTTGGACGTTTTACACATTCCGTAGCACTGGAGGAATGATGATGTAGCTGCACTCTTCACGCATGTTATTAGGCTTTTGGTGTGTTGGCGCTAAATCGGGATGCGTGCCACAGCAATGCAAGGACACTTGCAAGCGTCGCAGCTTGTCCACAGCATGAAGTCTCTTAGGGTTTTGGCTGGATTCAAATTGGGACATAAGTGCTTTTCGCGTCGGGACCTGTTGCCGAATTGCAGGGCGATAAACGAGCGCGGAATTAAGTTGTTGCTGTGCAGCAAGTTTGGAGGAAGCTCAGCTTGGCACTGGAGGAATGAACAAACGTACGCTGTTTTGCCTGTCGTGCGAGTCAGTGCAGGGCAATAACGTTTGTGCACAGCTTGACGTGTGTTGGACGTTTTACACATTCCGTAGCACTGGAGGAATGATGATGTAGCTGCACTCTTCACGCATGTTATTAGGCTTTTGGTGTGTTGGCGCTAAATCGGGATGCGTGCCACAGCAATGCAAGGACACTTGCAGGCGTCACAGCCTGTCCACGGCATGAAGTCTCTTAGGGTTTTGGCTGGATTCAAATGGGACATAAGTGCTTTCGTGTCGGGACCTGTTCGCCTGTTGTCTTGCCGGAGATCCTGACAAGTAGGAAGTTGCAGTTTCTGGTGACCACGTTTTTGTGGGTGAGTTGCAGGGCGACAAATGAGCATTGATTTAAGTTGTTCCTGTGACGATTCCGGTGAGCGAACAAAGGAAGTTACCACTTTCACGTGCACAGCTTGGCAGGTGTCGGAAGTTACGCACATTCTTTGTTTGGCTTAAGCTCAGCTTAGCACGGGAGCAATTATGATCTAACTGCACGCGGGCTATCATGTTTTTCTTCCTCGTGTGTGTGAGTGTGTCTGTGTGTCTGTGTGTGTGTGGGAAGCTAAAAAATGGCATGCGCACCGCTTTGCTGCATTGTTCCTGCAAATGTCGTTTTGACGATTTGGGCTGACGTTCCAAGCTTCACTTGTGCATGTGAATAGCCATGATTTCTTAGGGTTTAGGCTGGATGCAAGAAGCGTACCTAGGGTTGCGACTTGGTACTTTCCTTTCTTTTTGCATGTTGTGTGAGTCAGTGCAATGTTCAGGATGTGGCTGTCGGAATCTTTTACCTTTGGAATTAGGAAGCTGCAGTTTCTGGAAGCCCGGTTTTCGCAGGGCGACAAATGAGCACGGATTGACGTTGTTCCTGCTTTGTGCAGCAAACATGATGTGTGTGGGAAGGTGCACATATTCCTAAAATTTGGGTTCTGCCGCATTGCACTGGAGGAATGATGTATTCGCGCGCGTTCCCTGGCTTTCTGTTTGTGTGTGCGGGAAGCTAAATGCAAGGCAGGGAAGCTTACACCGCAAGTTTGCGCAGATTTCCTGCATCGTTCCTGCAAAGAGCGTTTTGGCAGATTTTGGCAGGCGTTCCAGTCAGAAGGTCTAGTGTGACATTCCAGCCTTCACCACTGCGTGTGCATAGCCTTGAGTTTCTTAGGATTTCGCGTCTGGCATGGGTGTCGTTTTGGGGTACCCGATTTTTGGGGAAGGAATTTTGAGCAAGACACCCTGCGGGGTGTCTTGCTGTCAGGCTTAGAGTTGCCAGTGGCAAATCTGAAGCTTGGAATTGTGTGGCTCGTTGATGCCAGTTTCAGGTTGGGGGCCGCCGCAAGACTGGAAGCCGTTTGAGCAGCGACGTGGCGAAAATTCGCCGCTGGACCGCTGGAGCCATTGATGTCAGGCTCATCTGTGTTGCGTAGGTGGGTTGAAAGGGAAACCACCAGGAAGTCAGTCAATAGGACTATGATATGTAAGGGGATTTGGCACACCAAGATATATCAGGAAACTCACTTACTTGTCGCATGGTTGGGGACACCAACATGTCTGGCCGTGGCTCATGTTGGGCGAAAGAAAGGCGCCCGCATGGAGGTGGTCAAAATTAGGGCCTTTTTAGCACCCTCTACAAGGCGGCACAAGGCGCAGCAGGGTTCAAAAAGGGCATTGACACCCCCCCATACTGAAAAGGTTGAATGGTTGGGGTGTGACTTATAGCCCTGTCATTTGCGCATTTGGGCATTGGGCAGAGTTGTCAACTTGCCAAACGTAGATGCCAGCAGGCCGTTCAGCAATGTGATGGCTTCTTGTATGCGTTCGCATTGTGGAGGCCAGCATCCTCATGTGCTCACATTCGGGGAAGGTGCTCGAGGGGCGGCCCAACTCTGAGGCCAACATCTCAAGGAAGAACTGCAATAGAACTGCAACAGGGCGTGAGCAGAAGCTAACAGAGCTTTGTTCGAAGCACTTTTCCCAAAACGAGGTCGAGCGCACGCGTCGGTATCCACACGCAGGCAAAGGGGCAAACAGCGATTCCAGCGCATTGAGTGGTTTCGCCGCGTTGGCTGGAAGGGCCTTTTTGCCGTCTTGTTGCCAGCGGTGGCAGCGTATGACGCTGTGGCACCCAGGTCGGACCCTGAACAGCTGCCACCCTTGCAAGAGATTGCTTGGTCGAGTAGCGATTCAGCATGGGCGAGTGGCACAGGCAACCGCGAGTCCGAATGAATGAAGTTGGTTTTTCAGCTATATGGAGGGATGGGCCAAGCCGGGGACACATCGCAAGTGCAGAGCGGGTCGGAAAACAAGGACGGCGTCCACTCGTTAGCTGCCCGTATTATGCCGCCGAATTGTCTGCATCATCTTGATGCCGTCTGCGTGCAGCCGGAGCCAACACGAGGTTTGCTCCTGGCCGTGCCTGGGCTGCTTGCTTGTTTATCGACTGCTGTGCGCTCATTTCGTGATTCAATTGCTGCCGCGCGTGCTCCGGAGTTTTGTGGACGTGCTGACACAGAACCGCGGAGCGTAGCGCAAGTGAGCGGAGCGCCAAGTCTGGCAAAAAGGACAATTCCGTTCCAGCGCAGCTCGCCGCTGGCATCATGACCACGCCGTGTTGTCGCGATGATGTTGCTAGGTTTCGTTGCCGCATTTGCTGAGATCAGACACACCATTGTTGTTTTTCTCCTCCGCACAGTGTCCATCCGCCGTGGGTCTCCCTGTCAGCAAACATGCTTAAGGGGTTCTGCCGCCAGGCACAGGGGCGCTGGGGCATTGGCATCCAGTTGTGCGCGCCACAAAGGGCTGTTTGGGTTTTGAGCCGCGCGCTCCCTAGCGAGCAACGCGGCCTGCATGTCTTCGGCGCCCGCTCATGAGCAGAGTTCGGCTCCAGCTTGGTCGCCCGCAGCGCTGACCACGTTGCCGTTCTCGACCAGCGCTCTCGCTGCGGGATCTCCCGTCCGCTTTCGTCGCCTCTGCCCCCTCCCCACGTCCTGCCTGCGAGCACCGGGTCTAACACAAAGCTGGGGGTGCTGTCACCGCCATGTTGCTTCGGCAACATCCTGCGGGTGTCTCTGTGTCTCTGTGTCTCTGTGTCTGTGTCTCTGTGTCTCTGTGTCTCTGTGTCTCTGTGTCTCTGTGTCTCTGTGTCTCTGTGTCTCTGTGTCTCTGTGTCTCTGTGTCTCTGTGTCTCTGTGTCTCTGTGTCTCTGTGTCTCTGTGTCTCTCTGTGTCTCTGTGTCTCTGTGTCTCTGTGTCTCTGTGTCTCTGTGTCTCTGTGTCTCTGTGTCTCTGTGTCTCTGTGTCTCTGTGTCTCTGTGTCTCTGTGTCTCTGTCTCTGTCTCTGTGTCTCTGTCTCTGTGTCTCTGTGTCTCTGTCTCTGTCTCTGTCTCTGTGTCTCTGTGTCTCTGTGTCTCTGTGTCTCTGTGTCTCTGTGTCTCTGTGTCTCTGTGTCTCTGTCTCTGTGTCTCTGCGTCTCTGTCTCTGTGTCTCTGTGTCTCTGTCTCTGTCTCTGTCTCTGTGTCTCTGTGTCTCTGTCTCTGTCTCTGTGTCTCTGTCTCTGTGTCTCTGTGTCTCTGTGTCTCTGTGTCTCTGTGTCTCTGTGTCTCTGTGTCTCTGTGTCTCTGTGTCTCTGTGTCTCTCTGTGTCTCTGTGTCTCTGTGTCTCTGTGTCTCTGTGTCTCTGTGTCTCTGTGTCTCTGTGTCTCTGTGTCTCTGTGTCTCTGTGTCTCTGTGTCTCTGTGTCTCTGTGTCTCTGTGTCTGTGTCTCTGTGTTTCTGTGTCTCTGTGTCTCTGTGTCTCTGTGTCTGTGTGTCTCTGTGTCTCTGTGTCTGTGTGTCTCTGTGTCTCTGCGTCTGTGTGTCTCTGTGTCTCTGCGTCTCTGTGTCTCTGCGTCTCTGTGTCTCTGTGTCTCTGTGTCTCTGTTTCTTGGTGTCTCTGTGTCTCTGTGTCTGTGTGTCTGTGTTGGCAAGGCTGCGCGTCTCCAGCGCATGGAGGTATCAGACAGGATTCCAGCTTGGCCCACCCGCTGCATCTCCCCCTAACGTGGCCTCCCGCGTGAAGGCGCGCGCAGGTCAAACGGATTTTGTCTCGTGCTCTGACAAGGGCAGCCACGAGCGTAGGGAAGGCACGTTGCCCGCAGCGCGTCGCAGAAAAAGCGCTGCGGATGGGAGGTCGAAAAATTGCAGGAATTCATCTAGCCAACTGGCTGCGGGGCTTTTGCTCTGGGGCGCCCTTGGACGGTGTTCTCAAGCCCCGGCGGTGCTCCGCCGCGTGGGATTTTGGGGAGGCCATAAAATATACATCATAAAGCGAGGGGCGCTCTCCCACGCTATCTGTGGATACGCCTATATTGATGAGGGACCAGGGCGATTCCCCGAAAGAGACGCCTCCAAACATGAATAGTTGGGCTTTGCCACCGCTCAGCATCCTACTCGCGATGAAGGCCGTAACTAATTCGGCGCCCTAGCCCTCGTTAAGTCCGGTTCTAGCTAAACACCCCTCATTGTAAAACTTAGTTTTAGAACATCTGGATACAACTCACACCAGTTTTTTTCTTTAGCTTTATTACAAGTGACGCGGTTTTCTCAGCTAAGGACAGGCGTGGCTTCACCGTTTCACTCGCTGGCCCCCACCCGTCGGCTGTCACTAGATCTCGCGGTCTAACTGACTCGCGTGCCGGCAAAATAAGCGTTTGTGCCTTGTGACCTTGCTTGAGCGACAACGCTGTCCCGCCGCGCCCGCAGCGCTACTCCTCGTGGCGCGGCCGCGCCGCCTCACGGTCTGGCCCGATGATTGCTGTGTCTGCCTTCAGGCCCTCCTTCTGAACAGTCGGGGTGCCTTAAGCCCCGTGCTGTTGCCAGTCTGCCCACGGCATGTCCCTCACGATTGTTGTCTCGTGTGCGTGCGTGCGTGCGTGCGTGCGTGCGTGCGTGCGTGCGTGCGTGCGTGCGTGGGTGGGTGGGTGTGTGTGTGTGTGTGTGTGTGTGTGTGTGTGTGTGCGAACTCTCAAGACGCCCATCCTGGGGCATTGCCACACCAGCATTGCGCTGTCTTGCAAGGCAATGGCATGCGCGAGCGCCTCGGAAGTAACACTGGGAAATGCGCTTGCTCAAGAGCCAACTCCGGGCACACAGGCAGCATCAGGAAGGCTTGGGCAGCATCAAGAAGGCTTGGGCTGAGCACGGACCGGACTGCGACAACAACATCGCAGCGGATGCTGCGTTCAAGCTGTCACTGTGGGCACGGGCGTGTTGCAAACATGCTGCAGCAGATGCAGCTTGCAGCCACCCGCGCCCGATGCCGGTGGCATTGTCCCCGACATGCGGTGGCGGAGGCGCGTCAGTGTCAACTGGTGCCTCGCAAGGTCGGGATCTGTGCGGTGGATGGCTGGCAGGCTGTCAGCCCACGAGGACGAGGCGTTTTGGGGCCCAGCCCAAACCCGCCGTGTCGCAGGGCGAGCTGTGACTGCCGGACGGCAATGTCCGGTTGTGGGCGTCCTCATCGCCAAACAGCATTGCACTCAAACACGGCTGCAATGCGGCATGGAAAAAATGCCGCATCGCGAGCTTTGCGTGTGTCATACGGAGGGCATGTTACGCGCTACACAACAACAGCAGCCAGGTGAGGAAGGGTCCGAAGGACCCGTAGGAGGCGTAGGTGTTTGTTGCGCACTTGCGTCAAGGTGGGCCCGCGCAAATGCATCTCCGGCCAAAGGGGTGCCGAGGACAGTTATCCCTTGCTCTGCTGCGGTGAGTTGGGATCTTCCCTGCACATCTGCTGCCCTTATGTCCGGCCTGGCTGCATTCCAAAACCGGGTTTTTCGTGATTCAGGGAAATGCGGGCAACAACGCGGATTCTTTTTTTGGGTGGGTTGCCAGGGCCACCCACCTGACATTCTTCCCTGCCCCCGCAGCCAGCCATCACCACCGATTGTCCCGGAGCCGCAGCAACCTCAACCATCTGTAGCTGAGCCCGTTTTTTTTTTTTTTTTTTTTTTCCCTCCCGTCCCGTGGTATTCACGAGGGCCCCCAGCCTCCAGTGCAGACACGCCAGCGATCAGCTGGTTGTTTGTCTCCTGCTGCAAGCTCTGAGGAACTTGCGAAGGGAAGCGTCGCAACAGTGGAGTGGGAGGCGCATGCTCACCTTGGGCAGGTTTGGCGCATAGCGGTTCGTAACCTCGAATGCGCAGCCGCCGCCCACTTCCAGAGATTGCCTTGCCTAGTCTGCTACAAGCAGCTTCCGCAAAACTCTCTGCAGAGGCGTCGGTGTTCGTTCCTGCCTTGGGCCGTCGAGCAGTACGCTTTCCGATGGACACATCCCAGGTGTTGCAGGAAGTGTCGCTCCTGCTATTCTTGGGTGAACGTGGGGCTGCGCAACTTGTCACAGCCGCGGCTCCAGCACCGAGGGCCCCGTACTCTCAACAACTACCGGCGCCTCGGGATGCTGCCAGCACGAGTGCAACAGCTGGCCCGCCAGCCACCCCCAAACCAATCTGCTTCGGAACAGCGAGTCGCCAGCCCCTGACCAACCCAGCCAACCCATAATCGTGACCCTGCCCCAGTTGCAGGTGGTGAGGTGTAGATCGTGGGCCAATCCAGCACTCTCACCGCCGCCCGGGGCGGCCCGACCGGGCTGAGGCAGATGACGCCATCGGAGGCCAGCCCAGCACCAGCAGCCGAGCCAAGCGAACCTCACGTTGCAGCAGCTCAGCGGCCCAGTGAGTAGGCCCAACCAAGCCTATCAGCCCATGCCACCCGATCTGTTTTCTTGGCACCCGGACAGCCCCGCCGCCGCACTCCTGCCTGACACAGACGCTCACGCAGGGCAGCAGCGCCAGGTTCCAGTGGGTTCCACACAGGTGGCTATTAGCTTGGGATCGGGCAGCTTGTTGCTGTCCAAAAGCCGTTTGGCGGTGTGCGTGGATTAGTTGTTGGTGACATCTTGCGGCGGCTTGTGTCCCGCACTTTGGCGCAGCAGCGCAACAAACACCTACGCCTCCTGCGGGGGGCCCACTCCCAGACATTGCCGTCCGGCAGTCACAGCTCGCCCTGCGACACGGCGGGCCCGGGCTGCCGGGCCGCCCTGCGGCGTTTTGGGCCTCGTGGTCCACCGCAGAGATCCCGACCTTGCAGGGGAGATTGTCCGCCAACGAGCAAAATGCCTCGTGTTGCTGCGTCCTAGCTGAGCTCCGGGCCGCGCCCAACTCGCCCAACAGCAGTTTGAGGCTCCGAAGTGGCACCAGCTCCTTGGCTGCAGGGAGTTTGTAATCTTGGCTCATGTGGCTCAAGTGGCTGGTTTCCCCGTTTCTTTTCGGGGTGTTTTGCGTTTTTGGTTTGGGTTGACACTGGTTTTGTTGGGCTGTTCTTTGGGCTGCGCGGCGGGGGCCACGGACTGCATTCCAGTCCCCTCCAGGTTTTGTTCGTGGCCCTGTGCGTCACGCGCTTTCCGTCGCTTTGCAGGCCATCCTCGATGCGAGTTTGATTGACGACGGGCATGTCTCTTCCCAGCGTGCCTGGAAGCTGCCACAGGCGCCCAGAGCAGCGCCACTTGTCCCGGCCCGGCCACCGACTTCGCGCCTTCCACGCTGGGGAATGGATGACGTTGTTGGCCGAAGTTGCCCAGTCCCTTCCAGGGAGTGATGACCCGCCACGGGCTGCCCCCACTGCAGACGCCAGCCCGGAGGGTCTACAGGCCTTTGCCCGCAAAGCCCGTCACCTCGTCCACCTTGGGGAGTTGTCCGCCACACGCAGGGCCCTGTCTGCTTCCCCCCCTGCCCCCGGCAATGAGGCTACGCTCCAGGAGCTTCGTGATCCGGCGCGCCGGCCGCAAGAAGCCTACGAACCCATCCCTGATGACATTCTTGCTTTCCGCCCGCCCAATGTTGAGCCCCTGCGAGCCCCCGGCCAGGAAAGGTTCCTCTCCCAGCCCTTCCGGACACACCGCCGAGCTCCTGCGCCTTGTCCTCGACGACGAGGCCGCCTCCGACCGCTGGTCTCTCAGTTGCTGGCCAGGGGAGCCATCCAGGAAGCGTGCAGCCCGCATCAATTTGCTCTGTCTACTCGCTCTGGCACCGACTCGGTTGTGCACGCCCTTTCTGTCGCAACCGAGCTTGACCCCACTGGAGTACGGAGCCTTTGACACGATCTCTCGCACTGCCATGCTGCGTGGCTTGCACTCTGTCCCTGGCGTCAATGTTTGCCTGCCTTTCGTGCGTCTCTTCTACACCACCCGGTCGGAGTTTGTGTGGCATGACGCTGATGGCGTCCCCCATGCGGTTTTCCAGGCAGAGGGCGGAAGTTTAATGCCGGCGCTCCACGCTCTCGGCCGGAGGCCCGCCCTTGCGGAGGTCCAGGAGTCTCTGCAATTAGGCGAGCCGCTGCTTTCCGGATGACACCAACTTCGTTGTCCAGCCTGAGTGTGTCAGACCGGTTCTTGACCTCCTCGCTGCGGCCTTGTGGCGTCACGCCCGCATCCAGCCGGCAAGACCCGAATCTGGAATTTTTGCTGGCCAAGTCCCGCTCGGGATGGGCGATCTCGATGCGGGAGACGCCACTCATTGCCCCCTCAGTTGCAGCGCCTGTCCGCCAGCCACGCCGGCCTGCTCCAGCGGAGGATTTGCAGGCTTCGTGGCTGTTGTTGCTGTTCTGCGAGCCCCCTCAGTGCAACCATGTGCTTCGGTTGCTCCAGCCTGGCGTCACCGCGGCTTCTGCTGTTGCTCATGACGCAGCCTTGCTGGACTGTTTGTCGGACTTGTTGCAGTGCGGCTCTCCCCGCTCGTGTCGCGCAGCTTCCCTTGCGCCTGGGGGCGTTCTGCTGTTACTTCAGGCCCCGCCGCTTACTGGGCTTCCTGGGCTGATAGTTTGGCGGCTTCCCAGCAGCTCCGGCCGGGAGAGTTTCTCGCTGCTTTCGTGGACGACTTGTATATCGTCACCGTGCCCAATCGCGCGCGCGCCGCACTCGAAGCGGTTTCTTCTGCCGTTGAGGAACTTGCCGGGGTTGCCGCCAACCTAGGCAAAACGCGCGTCTACAATCGCGCCGGGCGCCGCTCCGCCGGGCATTTCGGAGCTCGGCCTTGAGGCGTGGCGTGGCGACAAACCGTTGCACGAGCGTGGGTTTGTTGCCCTCGGCACGCCCATCGGCGCCCCGGAGTACGTTGCCGCGTGCGCGAGGGAGCGCCTGGAGCAGGAGCCGCAGCTGCCTGACTTGCAGTGTGCCTGGCTGCTGCTGCAAGCGCTCCTCGGCGAGCGCGGCGCCGCTTGGCCGGAGGCCCGCCGCCTTGCTTTTCTTCCAGCGCGCGAGGGCGGCCTTGGTCTCTTGTGTGCCACACGCGCTGCGCCTGCCGCCTACTGGGCGGCCTGGGCCGATTCCTTGCCGGTCATGCTCCAGCGTCGCCCTGATGCGGCGGAGCGATGTGTGCGGGAGCTCCTCGTAGACGACGAAGCTGCCGCCCCTTGCCTTCGCGAGGCGGCCGTCGCTGGCGACCTGCTCCGGCGCCACTGGCCCGAGCGTCCGTCCTGGCAGGACATCCTTGCGCGCGCGGCCCCTCCCGCTGTAGCGGATGACAGTGAACCAGGCGATTGGCCGCATGGTTGGCAGCTTCTCGCGTCTCGCGCACTCAACTCCCATTTTCGCGAGACCGAGCTTCTGCCACCCGCGCTTGTCTCCGCTCGCAGTCTGGCCCGCATGCGGGGGCTTGGCTTGCGGCTGTGCCAACTGACCCGGGCACCACGCTGCCCCCGGCGCACATGCACGTCGCCTTGCGCAGGCGCCTGCGCCTCGCGCTGCCCCTCACGCACCGGTAAGCGTGCCCGCGCAGCGGACTGTTGGCCCCCCTTGCTTGAACAAGCGTGGGTCCGCGTCGCGCGTGAAGGTCTGGGACCCGAGGGCAGGGTTGTCCCTCAGCAGTGGTTGGCCAACACTTCTGCGCCAGGCGTCAGTGCGCAGGACAGGCGCCGCCTGGATCTTGCTCTTTACGGCGCCACGCGCTTGGGCGAAGAGCTGTGCTGCGACGCCACGCTCGTTGCTCCGCTCCGTCGCGACGGCCGACCGCAGCCACGCGCGGCCGAGGAGGACGGCGCAGCCATTACGGTAGCGCGGCGCCGCAAGGAGGCGCGGTACCCGGAGCTTTGCCGGCCTGGCCCGCAGCGGCTGGTCGTTCTTGCTTGTGAAACGGGCGGGCGGTGGGGCCCCGAGGCGTGCGGCTTAGTTGATCGCTTGGTGCGCCTCCGGGCCCTCCGCGCGCCTCCAGCCGTCCGCCGCGCGGCCGAGGCGGGTTGGCGCCGCAGGTGGTGGGCACTGCTCAGCGCCGCCTTGCAGCGCGCCCTCGCTTCCACTCTGTTCGGAGGGCGTTGGTTTTCCCCCGCGAGGCCGGCTGCGCGAGCCCGACCTCGCCGATGTCCTTGCTTTGGCTGGCCCGTCCGGGCCCAGCCTTCTGCCTTTGCGCGGCTAGTCGCCACGTCGGCGCGCGCGCGCGCGCGCTTCGTTCGCCTTTCTCGGCGGCCGTTTCGGGTGGGGGGGGGTTGAGGGTTCCCTGGGTCTCATTGCCGCTGGACGGAAAAAGGCGTGCGTTAAAAACATATATGTAGTTTGCTCGTTTTCCAACGCCAGTTCCCTGCGTTGCTCGAGGTAGCCCTTCCCCACCTCGAAGCCGTCGCCAGCTTGTCCTCTCCCTCCTGGCGTCCCATGAAGTTTTGGCCGGGGCCGAGCCTGCTCCTTTGCTTGAGGACTCCGATGGCCTCGCCTTGCTTGGAGATTCCGCCCGTGGGTGGCAGCGTCAGGCCACCGTGGTTGTTGAGGACAGCTTGTCCGCACAGCTTGTCCGCACAGCTGCACACCCAGCTTGACCGCTCTTCCAGTTGCTTGCTTGTGTCGTAGCAGGGCCCGTTTGCTGGTCGGCTGTTCACTGTCCTTCCGGTCTCCCCTCAGTTGTCGGTCCCTTCGCACTTGTTCTGTACGCTCGCCCTTCGGCGGCTCCGACTCCCCCTTCCCATCTCCGATCGCGCTTGCCGGTGCCGTCGCCGCCTCGACCCCTTGGCGACCACCGCGCAGCGTGCGCCCAGACTCGGTTGTCGCGGAGCCGCGGTGGCCCTCTCGAGCGAGCGGGATGATCGCCCTTGGCAGCCCCGGCGCGACGAGAATCAGGTCCGAGGACGGTCCGGTTCGAGGCAAACCTGGATGGAGAAGCTTGCTTTTGCTGACCGACTGGTTTGGAACGACATCCCGCTTGCCATCTGTTGCCAGTACGGGTCCTCTCCACCCGAAGTGCTGCACTTGGTCCTTGTGCGCAACTCGCACAGTTGGCAGGTACAGGCTGAGGACCTCGGTGACCTCCCTCCTGCAGTGCTTCCAGAGTGTTTGACGAAGCGCGACGGAGAGACTCCGGCTCTCTTGTGGGGCTATGCTGGTCGTGACATGGTGTTTCCGCAGTGGGTTTTGGGACCGTATCGTGGCATGCTGAGACTTTGGTCGATCAAATCGGGAAGAGTTTTTGTTTTGCAGGCGGACTCTTCGGAAGTGCAGCGCCACCCACGCCTCCCCATTGCTGTCTAGCCGGTGGAACAGTTTCGTTTCTTCAATGAGTGGACTGATGCTCCCCGGTATTCGCTCGACCCTGTTGTAATGCACATGGAGGGGACTGAGTCTCCGGACTTCGTTCGTCCTGACTTTGCTCCGGACGTGCGAGATCTCACGGCTTTCGGGTTTGATGCGGCGCAATACCTCCCGGTCGACCGCCTCGATGACCGGCGCTTTGAGGTTGTCGTTGGAAGGAGCGCACCTACCCGGAGCTGCTGCGCTCCCAGCGGTGCTGCCTTGTTGTGCTTGCCATCGAGGTTGGGGCCGGTGGAGCCCTGAAGCGTGCAGCTTCCTCCGCAGCCTCGCTCGTGCGCGAGCTCGCTCCACGCCGGCCCTCCTTCAGCCTTCAGTCGTCTCCGCTTTCGTTGCTGCCTTGCTCGCGTCTGCCGCCCACCAAGCCTTCGCGGAGTCCCTCCTCCTCGGCTTTGTCTCGCCTGGCCAGTCCAACTGTGACGGCGACGCTCCGCCACTCAGTGAGCTCCTTGCGGAGGCCGCCGCCCCCCGCCCCTTGCAAGCAGCTTGAGCAGGTGCAGCGTGAGTGCGCCTGGTGCCTGGCAGGCCCCCTGAAGCAGGGTTTCGGGAGGCTCGACTCGTGCTGATACAAAAAGGCGTGTGAGAAAACACACACACAAAAAAACCGGCTTGGTGGACCTGCGCAGCATACAGGATGTCTTGGACGTGGACGGCCGCTGTGCATTGGAGGCTTCGAACCGCTACACGCCACACCCAAAAGTAGCGTGCGCCCCCCACTGTTGCGACGCTTCCCTGCGCAAGTTCAGCTTGGAGCAGGGGGACAAACAGCCAGCTGTTCGCGCCAGCTGGCGTGTGTGCACTGCCCTCTTGGAGATCATCCAGTCGGCGTGCCGCGCGCATGGAGGGGCTGCACGAGTGTGCCAGGAGGCACCTGTGAAACTTGAATGTCCCCCCCCCCGAGCTGCTGGTGACCGCGAACGTCATCACCCCCCCCCCGCCCACCCCTTCCCCAACCCTTCAAGAAAATTGAAGGTCGCAAGTGAACGAGGAGGTCGCAAGTGTCGCAAGTGACGACCGGCGTCTGGCAAACCCGGAACATCCCAAGCCCACCCAAACCCAAGCACATACACCCAGCCGAAACCAACCTGAAGCCGTCTTCTTGGGAGGCTGTTGTTTTCATATTTCCCAAACGCACTGAACGGCTCAAAACCAAGTGCTGCAAATTCCACACACCACGCGGAAAATTTCGCAAGCGCAAGTTTAACAACAATCCGGTGATTTCCAACTGGAGAGCAGCTGCTGGCTCAAATGACAGGGCGCGAATCTGTGGCCGTCGGTGCTAGGCTCAGCTCGTGGCTTTATTCCACCTGTTCACTCGCGCTGGCGGAGTGTGGTCATGGCATGTGAAGCACGTGCCATCCGAGGCAGCACCATTTCATGCATGAAGTCGGCCTGAACCTCGGTCTTTTGTGCCGCGAAATGTCTGCTGCGTGCAGCGCGGAAGAAGCATGGATTTTGAGCCTGGTTGGCGTGCCCATGTGCGCAGGTCGGGTAAGAATGCTCGGTTGTCGCTGGAGGAAAGTTCCCGGCCAAGAAGACTCTGTCGCACGTCCTTGGTGTGAACCAGGCACGCCGCACTTGGTGGCAAACACGTGCTCAAAACTACATTTATTTTATATCCATACGTAAATCCATATAAGCATGCAGTGGATGGACGAGATCCTGCACCATTTTGAGACCATGACTGGAGAAAATTATCATTCTTTCACGGGTGCCGAAGTCCTTGCAGGTGCACCCACCCCCAAGAAAGAGGCTCTGGGTGGGGGGGGGGGTTACTTGACCCCTTTGACGGGCCTTGTCAAGGGCTTGTCCTTGGCATAGTCCCCGCCCCATAGCACCAGGGCTCCATGAAATCCTTGCGGCATCGCCAGGCGCCGGCGGCTGGGCCGAACCAGACAGCGGAAGGCCCGGGGGGATCGGGGCCAAGAAGCCCAGTGCCCATCTCGGCGCCAGTGAGAAGCCAGGCTTCCCGACCCTTTTGGACAACGTCAAGATGAAAAGGGTCATTAATTTTCTTTTTTTTGGCAGCCTCAATAGTTTCAATCATTGAGCCCCCCTGAAAGGTGGTTGGCGGACATGAAGCCCCCACTGAATTGATATTTACCAAAGGGTCTCCAGTAAAAGAAACACACACACACACACCAATATGACTGTATACATAGATATAGATGCACGCATACACACACACAGATACATCTATAATATATATATATATATATACATATTTATATAAGTATATATACACATTTATATAAGTATATATACACATTTTCTATGCACCCATGCAAAATGTAAACTGCATGTGTGTGTGGTCGGACCAGAATTCAAGGGTTTTATATACGTAACATCTTCCTGCGGCTGGCAGCGTCATCTTCGCTGCCAGGTCCGGGGGCGCAATTCTGGAATTCCAATCCAGGGGCAGGGGGCTCAGGATGAAGCTAGTTGGATTTATCTTGGCTGATGCTTCACCCGAGGAACAGCTTTTTGACAACGCTTCATCTGGAAAAACTAGATATATCTTGAGATGAAGAAAAGTAAGCCGAAGAACCGCCAGTGAGAAATTGGGGTGGCACAAATCATTGGCTGAGAGGAAGGCTGTTTAAGGTCACTCTCGGTTTGCCATCGGTTTTGTTTTTGGTTTGCAGATTGCACGGGACCCCAACGGGGGGGTCATAGCGCTTTGACGCCATGGGTGTCAAGTGTTAGGTTTTGAAGCGTCCTGTTTTCTTGCGATGGAATGCCAGGGGATTTCTGGCAGTCTCGCATCTCTCACGTGTGGATCTCTTTGGATGAAAATTCTTCAAGGCGGTTTAAAAGGCGACCGCACCAAAAAAACAAAAAACCACAAAAACATTGTAAGTTACGGCGAATCAGAGGTGGTCCTTCCTTCCTTAGCACCTTTCGGTGATCCATTGTATCTCATGAAATACTCATACAGGTGCTTGTTGCTTCAAGCTGCCGGCCCGAACTTTCGGTGATCTAGCTCCGTCCAACAGGGATTCGGATGCATTTTACACCTGAAAATTGCAACTTGTAAATTGTGGTTTCCAACTTTGTTTGGGTGTTGAAAAAACGCGCCATGTTTCCAATGGTTGCGAAATGGCCATCTTTTAAAGAGCCCTGTCCAATCTCTCTGAGGTTTGGGCAGTGGATGTGAAGAACGGCTTTTTGGGAGACAAAAGCGAAGAATGTAGAACAGCATTTATGGAGCCAATGCCCCAACATTGAAATCTGAAACAGTAAAAAGGTAGCTTCCTGGAGCCAATGACGCAAAATAAGAAACAAAAGGAAAGTTAAACCCATGGCTTGACGATTCTTCCTTTTTTAGTTTTGGGCCATTGGCCGCAGTTCTTCTTAAGAAAAACACTTTTGCACGTTTACTTTGGGTGGCTCCAGAATTTCACATTTTTACTTTGTTGCTTTTGGGCCATGTTAGATTTTGTAGTCAAAGCTAGGTGTAGGGTTTAGGGTTTAGGGTTTGTTAACTCACGTTAGATGGGATCGGACTTGACAAATACTAGTTTTTCAGACAATGAAGCTTTTCAATCGAACTTTATTTCAAATTAGAGTTTTAAAAAGGTTTCCCTTTGCCAGGATGACTTTTTCAATTCTATGTGTAACTCAACTAGAAGTTGAACGTGAACACATCCTAATGAAGTTTCTAAGATGATTCAAGCAGGATTTCCTTTTTGACGAAGGCTCTTAATTGGGATTCACTTAAATCAATATTTTCAAGATAACTTCCTTGCTGAGGATGTTTGCTCACATTGTCTAACTATAATTTCCATATAATTTAATACGACCATAGTTCTAGTAGAATCTCAATCTCTAAATGTAGGATTTCCTTTCAAAGAACACATGCTATTTTCATTTCAATTTAGATTTTGAAGTGGATCTTCTTGCTTAGGATGAGCTGATGCTGGTCAAGCCGCCTGGGGCAGTCCAAGGAACCAACTGCATTCCATCTCCAAAATAGCCTTCAAACAGCAAAAAGGTAGATCCATCAGGGGTGTGTGCCACACTCCCTCTCGCAAGGTGTGCCATGTGCCAGCAGCTGAGTGGCCGCAATGTTTCGGGGAGACCTTAAATTGGACACCGGAGTCGATTTTGAAACTCTTGGGTCTGAAAGGAACATCGCCCAGTTTTGGGGTTAATTTTAAGAGTACGTAATTAAACAGACACAACACCATGTATTAGGGGCTTGGTTTTCAACATGGCCTTGTGCTGGGGCAACTTTTCCAAGTAAACATCGTGGCCGGAATCTTTTCTACTTCGGGTGTGTTTGAAGTATGATTTTTGGGTGCGCCGGTCCTTCTTTCTGAGGAAAGGTTGGCTTCAGTTTCTATCATTTTTTCGAGAACCCCCCCCCCCCCCCTCTCCCCCAAAGTTGCGCTGGTTGATCCAAAGGAAACCGAACGGACGCCATCCTTTTGGCGGGGCAGGGGGGAGTTTATGACGACGCGATCTAAGTCTAGTCATGCAGGCTGGGGGGGAGGGAGCCCCAAAAAACCCTCAAAAAGCCCTCACAAAACCTTAATATGGCTCCCTCCCCCCCCCCAGCCCCAGCCCTCAGAATCTAAGGCCCGCGCGAGCTCCTTTGAGTGCGAGGTCAGCCCGAGGACCTCTGCTGCAGGCGAGATCGATCCGCGGAGATGGGTTTCGTGGGTTTGGCCACGAAACCGACGGCGGGGTTTGCTCAGAGAGGGGAACCCCCCCAATGGAAGTTGATGGCGGTTTTCCGCTGTTCTATTTTCTTTTGGCTCCAAGGGTGTCCCAAGAAAAAAATGAAACGGCCTTGGTAAGACGTGACGCCTGTGCCTGCGCTCCTTTGGTTGGTCTTTCCTCGCTGCATGTTGCTTTGGCCCGTCAACTCAGCTCAGGTCTTGGCGCAAAGTGCACCGGCCCCTGGTGAAAATTGCAGATGTGCCAGGGCCATCCTTGGGGTGTTTGCCGGGTTTCCCAAAGGTTTGGGGGGCTCTTTCCGGAATGCGGCAGGCAGCTGATGCCCAGTTTCGCATCGAGAGGCGCTGGACACTTGCTGGATTTCGATGAATCTTTAAATGGGTCTGAGCATTTTGCTGGGCTTTGAGCATCACTTTCTGGGCTTTTTTTTAAATCGAAGTTTCCTCCAAAGGTGATATTTCAAGCTGGCATGTAGGGAACCCTAAACCGATTGCACTGCGCAGGCTGGGCCGCGCCGAGGTGCGGTCGTTCTTGGGGGGGGGGGTGAATGCGCTCACTGGTCAAGATCCAGTCACTCGGGATTTCTGGTGTTTGCCCTTTTGGGGTTTGCACAGGGAGTTTTGCAACTTGAGCTCTGCACTCGCCCCTGGCTCGAGACTTGGATCCGAATTGCCAGGTGGGACAAGCCCCGCAAGGGCCTCAAGATGCGTCGCAAAACAGGGAAGCCGTAAACAGATCGCAGGACAGCGCTCATCTGGAGGGACCTGTGTCCACTTCTAGGACATGTCGCCATGTTTTTTGGTGACCAGGTTGGAACCATAACTCGCAGTATGGTTTGCATTTGTTTGCTTTTTGGTTCTGTCGGCCTCTTTTTATTTTTTGGGTTGCGCGGCTGCAAAGAATACACAAAGTTATGGGGCTTGCCACAAACCTATCCCATAGCATTCTATCTATCACTGTGGCTTTTATGGGGCTCGGTGGCTTTTCGGGAGGCTTGGGATTGGTTTTGAAGGGCAAGCCGCAGGAAAACCAACCAGGGTCAGCTCCGCTGGCGCCAGCGGCTGGGCCACCTTTTCCGCCGTTGAGCCATTTCTTTATGGCTGTTTGGTTGGGTCTTTGGGCTTTAACAGTGGATTTCTGAGTTGGACCAAAAGAAGCTTTTCAAGCTTTTTGCACTGGCGTCGTTGCCGCAACCAAGGTTGTGTGGCTGTTGCAATGGGCCCTAGCCAATTCATGATCTGTATGTGTGACAGAGATCCGATTTCTGACCCTTTCGGGGTTTTTCAAGGGACCTTCCCAAAGCAAAACTTTTCCAGAGGCCTTCCGAGACCAACAGCATTCGAGGTCGGGTGCCGCTCAGCCGGGGGCGCGAGTCGAGTGATCCGGGGGTACCGTCAGACCGGTCAGACCCGGAGCCCGAGGTTTGAGGGAAATTGTCCGGCGCAGAAAATTCGCGGATTTTCTTCACTTGAGTGGGACAGGTAGCGCCTCTTGCCGTGGCGCTGTTTTTTGTTTTTGGTTTTTCTTCCTTCACGCGCTTTAGCGCAGGAAAGCCAGAGTGGGGTGAAATCTTTGATTTGTTGGCCATGTTGGTGAGTGGCTGGCTGCTGAATAACCCGAGTTGCCTCACTTAGGGGGACTTGCCAGCGCGGTAGAAGCTTACTAGCTTGGCCGCTCACCTGAGTGACGTATGGTGGACACCTGGGGTATTGGCTTGGGGTGTGGTGCTCTTCCCAATCAATCTTATAATCCAGGTTGATTCGGCCGGCGTCGACATTGCGCGCGACCGCAGTGTTTGTATGTCCGAAACAACCCGAAATCGGGGTCTGAAAGCCAGGCCGGCCAAATGTTCCACTGTTTTAAGCCTCTTTGAATGCCTTCAGATTTGGCAAGGTGGACAACTCATTCATTTTGCCTTTGAGTGGTTTCACCATTTGTTTCCTGTAGGGCTTTCAGAAAACAGCGGTTTGACACCTCAGTTTGCCGCGGATTTTTCGGTCCCTCGGATTCTTGCGCGCGGAGAGCGTCTTCTCCGAGGATCACTTCCTGGGCGGCAGCCTTGAGATCTCGCCTTCGGAAAGAAGCAGCCAGGGAGTTGCTGAAAATGGACAGATCTCTCGTAACGTTGACCCCGGATGAATAAACCCCTGTTAAATTCTGTTATTAATATGGGGGTGTTCACTAAAACCAGGGACACCCCCATATTAACAAACAGGGGTTTTGTTAATTCGGGGTCAACATTAAAGGGAAAGCATACGAGAGAAAGTTGGGGCGGTCGCAGCTGGCTTTTTTGGAGAAAGGGAAAGCAGAAGAGAAGCCGTTGAATTCCAGAACCGTGGAGGTAATCAGCAAAACGAAGCCCTGATTGTTACGAACCAAACGGTGGAAGGCAGCAAAGCAGAAGAAGAACCGAAGAACCCCAAGGCAAACACAAGGACGCCTAGCACAGGAATCCAATTTTGTGCTGGGTTAGGCATTCTTCAAAGGGGGCGTACCCCCACGATTCAAAGGCCAAATCCCCTTTTCAGGCCCCTTGTCTGCGAACGCAACATTTGTCCTGTGGCTCGTGGCTCAATTTTACGGTGGGGTTAGTCCCCAAAGGCAGGTTCCATAAGAATCCGGGTCCCAACCCAGCTCTGGCGACACAGGAAGGCACAAAGGCTGCCCCACTGCCAAATCGGGAACCAAACTCATCAAAGCCCCAAGCAAAAGGGCGTTTGTTTCAGCCAGCCAGGCAATTCGCCAAGAAATTCAAACAAGATTTGCACCACCTCAGAAATTCTGGAATGATGGTTTCCTTTCGTGGTGCAAAAAGCGGATTTCGCCACCATCCCCCGAGATTTCCGAAGGTCGAGCGCGAGCTGCAGATCCTTGGGCAGCACGGGCCGGCGCGAGGGCCCAGCCGACGGAGGAGGTGTGGCCTGAGTTTCGCCTCACCCAAAGCGCATCGACCGGACCTGACATTTTGCCTTTGCTTTTCCTTTCTGCGTCAATTTGTCGTCATGGCCCCAAAAGCGAAGCCTGCTTTTTCCGGGGCCTGTGAGGGGCAACTGAGTAGCGGTATCAAAGTCACTGGGCGAAAGGGAGTGTGGTTGTGGTTCTTCAAAATCTTTCTGATTGCCGCATTTTGCAGGTCTCCCCCTGGCAAAAACATGATTGAACCAACAGATGGTTTTCGCTCGGGCCGAACCATTGCAACGGCAAAAAGCACATCGAGCCATTTGTCGAGGAAACTCGGTGGGCCTTCCAGTTATTTGGGGAGCACACAAGGGGTTGACCCAAAGCCTGATCGTAGCAGGAGGTTCAGGCATGTGGATTTCCAGGCTGCACGCAACTGCTACGCCGCAATGGCAAGTCAGCTGCCACAGACCACCGACCCCTTCTAGTCGGATGTAAGCTGATCTGTACCCGTTTGCCGGTGTGGGCCTGGGAGGCAAGGAGTCTTAGACTTCAAGCATGGAAGCTGACAGGATGGTGTTGGAACACACAATTTTTGCAGTTGCGGAAGCCGGTCGTCCACTTCCATGATTGGGCAGAGGGTAGATTCTAGGGGTTGATTCCAATTCAATTCATTTCAAGCACCGGCTCCGTTTCAACTCGGGGTGCCGATGTTGGCTCTCTGGATGGGTGTCTCTTAAAGCAGGAGACGCTAAAATGGTTGATTTCTCGGTCGTTTCCCTTTAAGCCCAAGGTTCCGTCAAAACAGAGCCACCCTTCCGGATGTTTCCCGCACCTCGGCCCCTCTCTCGCCAGTCAGCCGTCAGGTTCCTGCGCAAGACCGCCTGAAGGTGCTGGGGGAAGCCTTCGGCCGCTCGGAAGGATGGCGGAGCCCCGGTTTGGGGAGGGCGGCGAGGTTTTTCTCCCCAAAGCTAAGCGAACAGCAACATGAGGCCCTGAGCTTAGGGGTTCGAGGCCACAGACCCCCCGAGACCTCGGCTGTCCCCAGTTTCCAAGCACCAACGGAAAATACGTTTTCGGCGTGTACAAAGTGAGGAGTCGCTATCGTTGTGCGTGCACTGAAACTGCATGCAGGCTTGCACTACGCTTTGAAATAGATGCCTGCACACATAGGTAATGCATGCATGCAAATATGCGTACATGCATTCGTGCACGCATGCCAATTGAATACACGAAATGATGAATGGAATGGAATGTTGGCATGAAGTGAAATCGAACGGAATTCGATAGGCGCCGGCTGGCATGGCACAAGATGGACTCAGCGAACTGAAGCCAATCATATCAGCATGCCAGTGAGAGGATCACATTACATGTCATTTCTCAGGACGAAATGACGAAACGCCCTTTTGCCAGTTCTCACATGGAACGAGGTTGTCTTCCAGAGGTTTCATGTTCATGTTTGGGAGGGTAGCCAACCCTGGTTGAGTTAAGCTTCAACCTTATTCCCCTTCCGGTGGAGTCCCTAAACATGGAATCATCCGAATCCGAACAGTGATTCACCTAACAAGGGTCAAGTGCCGCTTTTTCTTTGGAGGTTCGTTGTGTGTTGTGGTTTTAAGCGACACCAAAAGCAATACCGCCATTTTGTGGGTCCCCTGCAAAGAAAGACACACCCAAATATGATCCTTCCCATCACTGGTTGCAACTGGGCTGGAAGAAATGACATGAGCTAACTCTCAAGTAGAACCCCCATTAATCAACCAAAAGGTATGTTTTTTAACCAAGTGAACGAATCCAACTGAATTAACTGTCGTAATGACTATTGAACTATTGGAAGTAAATTCTGATTCGGGATGAACCCCCCGACTCGGGGTTGCTCGAGATGAGCATGAACCTCTGAACTGGGCGTCTAGATGTAGAAGCAGCATGAAGCGGAGCCATGGCCATGCCCCACCCTGCAAGAAGCCAGCTTGAGTTCCCCAAAAAACGACCTGCCTGAACACACTTTTGGTTAGGAGTCCAAATTGCGATGGACTCGGCTGGCTAGCAGGTGCCCATTAGGGAGTTTCATGTGGGACTGAGCCGGAACGGTAGATCAGGGACCCTGAGAGCCATGCGCTGCAGCTGCATTCAGCGGGTTACCGTGGACTGCATTAAACTTTGACCGGACCTCATATGGGCACTGTGTCCGGAACAGGGAAGTAGCTTGGAGATTCCCGGAATGAAAAACGGAAAGCCACGCTCGGGCACCTCAACTGAATGAACCAATCGCATATTTCAAAGTTGGAATGGATGTTTATGGTTGGTTGCCTGCTTGAGTTGCTTGAGTTGCTTGCTTGGTTGGCTGGCTGGCTGGCTGGTTGGACTGGCTGAGTCAAGCCCAATCCCACCTCAAGTTGGAGCGACCAGGTCGCTCCCAGGAGCTGCTGCCGGAGTACCGCCCGAGCCTCCGGCGCCCGTTTTTTTCGGATTAATCCGGATGAATTCGGATCCGCCGGGCGCCGACGGGAGAGGTCTTTTTTTTCTCTTCTTCCAGGCTCTACAAGGGCTACCTGGATGTCTTGAATACGTTGATCAAGTTTGAAGGAAAGAAGCACCAAACGGAACGAACAAGTTAGTTGGAGATCTATTGCAAAGTTAGTAAGTGGTTATCCGCCTGGATGACAGCTAGAGCCCACCAACATGGTTAACTCCACTTTCTCGGGGACTTTAAAACGAGTGGTTGCCAACAACTTCCTTGGCAACGAACACCCAAGTACTAGAGATGGATGTGCCCTCTTTTTTCCCCAGCAGCTGAAAGCTGTGGTTCTTTTTGGTGCCCAGATGGGCTTCCTTTGGGCCCTTTGGGTGCTGGGCTTATTCAGACGCCCGCATATAATTTTCCAGCTCTTGAAGGGCGTTAGAAACAAGGCAGCCTGTGAGCTTCCATTTTCAGGGGTATCTCGTTTTAGAGAGTTCCCCCCCGTTTTAGTCTGGGCAGTCTCGCAAGGGAACACGGCGAAACCGATCCAGACCGGGGAATGAGGGGAGCCCTGGAAAACGTCGCTGGTGTCTGAACTTCTCGGAGTTGGTGACATGCTGCTTTTGGGTACTTCGGTGGTGGTTGGCTATGCCAGCTCTTTGAATCCCGAAGTTTACCATGTGAGGGAAGAACGTGAGGGATGACTGGCGGTTGCCTAAATCTCCGGAAACCAATGATGTCCACCAAGCCCAAGTCGAACTCATTCACATGGTTTGTGGCTGGTTACTTGAATGCTTGTCCTTTTTGTGGCAATCAACCGCATAGGGTTCACCATTGATTCCTTTCCCCTACCAGGGATCGGTGTGCTGGTTCCCGTTCCCGCAGGGCGCGAGTGGCAGAGTCCGCGCTCGGTGGGTCGGTGGGTGGGTGGGTGGGTGGGTGGGTGGGTGGGGTGCTTTGGGGGCAATTCGCGGCTTGCCGATTGGAAGGTCTTTCTCACGCCGGTGCCAGGCTATTCTACTCCTACCAGCGCGAGCGCGCTGCCCAGGCCATCAACCTGCCTCAGTGGGCAGGAAGGTCTGAAGGTCTTCTGGGGTCCTTCCAGCCGTTTTGGGTGGAAGGCTTGAAAGAGATCCTTAGGCAAGCCCGGAATTTGAGGCGCCTCAAAACCAGCTTATGCATGCAACCCGCGCCCCGAGGATGGATGACTTCGTAGAGAAGCTCCAGGATTTGCTTGCTTGCGGCGCCGTTTGGGGGCTGGGGGTGTCAAGTGAATGGATCTAGTTTGAGTCGCATGTTGGAAGGCTCTCCAAATTGCTTTCTGAGGTTGTCATTTCGCATATGCGAAGGTTCCAACAAAAGGGTTTTGTGGATTGCCAAAATAGGGAAGCCAGGAGGGAAAGCGGCTCCACCGGCTCCTCATGTTGAGACTCCAGCCCTTTCCTACCGTAGCGGGTCAAAGGTGAACCCTGCCACGAAGGAGCATTGTGGTTGCCAGGTCCGGGAACGAATTCATTCCGCTTTGTTCAAAGCCATCTTTTGTAATTCGGCAACCTGGCGGCTCAAATGCGCAGCCACTTCTTCTTGGGAAGCAGGTTCGAGTTGGTTTCCTTCGTCCCCTCCCAACATTGTTTCGTTGCCCGCCACGAATCAAGGCGCACCCCGTTGCCAACAAATCGCAAGGGACATCACGATGTACACCCTCTTTACTGGCGTGTCCCGTGGGCCCTTGGGGGTGGCTTGGGGGAAGACCCCCACAAGCGAAGGAGCAGCTGAGGGACCAGCTCAATGCCGAGGGCCGGCTCAAGGCGATCAAGGTGGGCAAACCTTCGCCCTCACGCGCGATCTGTGTGTGCCTGTGTGTGTGTGTGTGTGTGTGTGTGTGTGTGTGTGTAAGTGTGTAAGTGTGTGTGTGTGTGGGTGGGTGTGGGTGTGGGTGTGGGTGTGGGTGTGGGTGTGGGTGTGGGTGTGGGTGTGGGTGTGGGTGTGGGTGTGGGTGTGGGTGTGGGTGTGGGTGTGGGTGTGGGTGTGGGTGTGGGTGTGGGTGTGTGGGTGTGGGTGTGGGTGTGGGTGTGGGTGTGGGTGTGGGTGTCTCTTTGCATAACCGAGCAAGCCCAATAATATACAGTGTACGTATAACGCACACGCACACACACACACATATATATATATACACATAAATGTATTTCTGTACGCATACTTAGAAGTATGCAAGCAAGTCAACACACATGCGTGGCATCTCCCGGAGAGCATGTTTGAAGAGACCCCCGCACTTTTAGTAGTACCTGTCCAGCCTTTCCGGGTCTAGCATTTGAGCATTTGTGGCCATTCATTTGCGCAACATGCTCACAGACCAGACGTTTCAAACACATGTGAACGTCTTTGAAGTTGGACAACATATGTGTCCATGCCCTTTCCAATAGCTCTGCTTTGGAGGTTTTACTCAACTGAGCCGCTGCCCGCCATTTCGCTGATCGCCCATGAGGCTTTTTGGGCAACAAGTGGCGGGGAAGTGGCGGAAAGCGCGGAACGGCGAATCCGCAGCTGTAAGCGTCAAAGGTGGCTTGGTAATGAACCTAATGTAGTTGCATGCCTGGGACATTGCCATAGACATGCCGCTCGCTTGCAATTGTATGCTGCATGGCCATGTCCCTAAGAAGCCAGTCAGCAATCAGGGGGTCACGGCATGATTTGAGCCGTTTGGCTTCCAGTTTGCTTCCACCACATCTGGCAGGAACGTAAATGTGATGTCGCACTGGGGCTAAGTTCATGAAAGCGAAAGCTGTGCGAAAGACTCTGATGTGCTGGGTGCAAGATAGGGCGTCTTCGTGCGTCTTCTTTTGGTTAGTTTTGGGGAACCGAGTGCGGGTTTGGGGCATTTTTGCTGCGAAAGGCCCCTCCAGGTGAATCACAGAAATCCAGAATGGTTTTCCCTCCCACTGAACCAATGTTGTTGAGGAAGCATAGGATGGATAGATAGATAGACAGACAGACAGATAGATAGATAGATAGATAGATAGATAGATAGATATATGAGATAGATAGACAGGACAGATGAGAGGGATGAGATGGAAGAAATTCGACTATATGGATTATGGATAAGATAGATTATATGGATAAGATTCATAGATTAGGTAGATTGGAGGGATGGGATGCGACGGGATGGGATAGGACGGGATGGGATGGCATGGGGTGGGAAGCATAGATAGACAGACAGATGGATGGATGGATGGATGGATGGATGGACGGATAGATAGATACATAGATAGATAGAGATAAATAGATAGATAGAATACGATCTCCGCGCCGAAGAGTGCGTTTTCATCAAATTTCCGCCGGGAATCGGACGCCGTGGGGCAATGGCGGGCTTCGGGTTCCACCGTCCAGCCTCCCCCGAGGTCAGAAGAAAGCCCGCCCGTGCGGGGGAATTCCGCGCAGAGGCCGGGGATTTCTCTTGTCAAGGTGTCCTTGAAAGCGAACGGAAAACGGGAAATCGGAAATTCTACAGGACAATTGGGATCAAAGCCAGGCCTTGTTTTGGGTACCAACCAAAAATTCGTGATTTTTGTGCGTTCCCCCCAAAAGTCGATGATTTTGGTTTGTAGAATATGCTGGCGTCAGACGGCTGCTGGTTTAACGTTTCCTTCTTTTGTTTGGTTTTGATTGCGAGGCGACACCCCAGGACTCTCTCTGTTGTTTTCCATTCGATCTCTCTCTCTCTCTCTCTGTCTCTGTTTCTCTCTCTCTCTCTTTACCGCTTTCTGATTTGGAGCGAAATGCTGTTGGTGGCACTGTCCCGTTGGGGGAATGCAGCTACTGTGGGCAGTTGACCAACCGCGTAAAAAACAATGAACAAGCGCAACCCGGTCAACCTGCACGCTGGATGCAGAGGAAGCTGATGAGGTTGATATGAATTTTGCATCCGTTGCAAAGCCTAGCCGCAGTTCCAACAACTGAGGGACTATCAACAAGAGGACCCTTTTGAAAGTCTCTGCATGACACCCAGAGTGCTTTTTGTTGGCCTTCTATGTGTGGTTAACAGAACAAGGTCACACCTCAAGACTCTGCTTAATGATATTCACTCAATGCTGAAAGTGTGACTATGAAGGGCACATGCCCCGCCCCCACAAAACACTCTGCTTTCAGAGCCTCTTTATGGTTGGGAAAGGTTTTATCGTCCTTCCGCATGCCCGAATTCCGATGCAGTTCCGGCCTCTCTCACGCCAACAGCCACTTATGCACCTGAAATATGCGGGCACGCGGCATACGTGTTTTTTTGATGCGAGCGCTTCCTAAAGTAGTACCTGCCAATGCTTGCAGAAGAGAAAGGCACGTCAGTCCAGCGGCTGTGCTGGCACAATGCACAGCTCAGCCAGCGAGAATTCGGGCGTAACCAAGTGCCGAACAAGACTAAACCAGGCGGAATTGATCAAGAACGCAATTGACCAAGGGTAGAAAACACTGGATTTCAAGAACCCATGCGACCACTCTTGCCAGCCAACATGCATTTTGAACCCCCTGCTCTTAGCTTCCTTGATGCGCGCAGCAAGCGTAGCTCCTAAAGGATGAAGGCACCCAGCCCATTCCATTTGTGGGAGGCAGCAAAAGGATTGTGCCCATTTGACGGAGCCTCGCCAGCACACTTGTGACAAGGAGAGGCTGTGATTGCTCTTTTGGTGCGACCTTTAACCTGGTGGCTGTTTGGAGAATCAATATATGCATTTGCCTGCCAGAAGCAACAAACGCAACAACCAACCAACCAACCAACCAACCAACCGACCCACCAACCACCCAACCAACCAATTAACCAACCAACCAACAAACAATGAAACAGACCGACCGACGGAACAAGCAACCAACTCAAACAGGCAAGCAAAGAACGGCACAGAACGCTTTTTTGGCAGGAGTCGGCTAGTTGAGATGCCAAAGTTGCAAGGTTTCCTACGTAAAGACGATTTGCGCAAGGTCCGCAAGGTCCGTCGGCCCCCAAGGCAAAGCTGAAAGGCGCAGTCCTTCTAAGCTAGATATTTCTTTTATATCTCAGGTGCTGCTTATCCTCGCAATCTTTCAGTGAAGAGCAATCTTTCATATCTTGGTTGCCTTTTGATGTTTGTCCACTGGGCGCGTCGTTTTATGAAAAAAACCCGGCGGCTCCGCCCGTCGGGGCGTGGGCGCGGAGGCTCTTCCGTGCCACGTCGCTGACGCTCACGGCCGGGGCGCTGGCCGGCGGCTTAGGAATCCTCGGCGTGCGGCCGGCGGTTTTCTGAGGCGGCTGTGGTGGTCAAAACCGTCAAACGGGACCCCATTTTGGTTGGAAAGTAGATGGTGTATGATTCAAGGTAAACACCGAGAAACGTGATGGGTTCAATTTCATGCCTTCCTCTTGTGGTGCGAAATGGATTTCAGGCCAGCCGCAGAGGGGGCTCCCTACTGTGGACAAAACCTGTAAAGGGCATTCCACGGGGGGAGGCGTCACAAGTGACTAGGGAGCTACTAAAGACCAGGCTTGAGGCGGGGTCAAAGGACTGGCAACTCTCGGCGATCCCTGTGTGTGTTCCTTGTGGTTGCTCATGGTAGAGCAGAAGGGGTTGCAAATTTCCGGACGAGCTCTGAATCTAATCATCGCCGAACTTAGCAAGCAGGGCGTGTTTTCGAGGCACTGCTTTGTTCTTTTTTAGTTTTGACTTTCGGAATATCAAGAGAAACCATTTGTTTGGACTCTGTTTTCGGTAAGAATGCGCACCATTTTTCTAAGAGTTGATTCCCCATTCTTTCCAACCACCGTTCTTTTCGTGGGCTTCCGGAGGTTTTCTAGAAGAAGGATCCCTGGAAAGAATGGGACAGGTCCCCCTAGATTTTTTGGGAAGTTTGAAGATCACATCCTGGCCAGTTTTGCTTGAGGTTTGCTCTGGTGGGTGGTGTTTAACGGGCTTTGCGACAAAGCGGAAGCCCCACATTCCCTGCCCGAGGTGTTGCCCCCGCAGCCCCCAGAGCCGGAGGAGACGCCCTTGCTGGGCCGCCGACGAGCGCCGCGGCAGAAGTTGCCCAGTGTGCTGGTGTGTCTTCAAGGGGTTTGCGCTAACATGGTGTGCGTTTTTTTTTGTTGGTTGGTTGGTTGGTTGGTTGGTTGGTTGGTTGGGTTGGTTGGTTGGTTGGTTGGTTGGTTGGTTGGTTGGTTGGTTGGTTGGTTGGTTGGTTGGTTGGTTGGTTGGTTGGTTGGTTGGTTGGTTGGTTGGTTGGTTGGTTGGTTGGTTGGTTGGTTGGTTGGTTGGTTGGTTGGTTGGTTGGTTGGTTGGTTGGTTGGTTGATGTTCCGTCTGTTTGTCTAGCGGTGGGGTTTGTTTGTTTGTTTGTTTGTTTGTTTGTTTGTTTGTTTGTTTGTTTGTTTTTCCCCACCCGGCAGGAAGGGGTTGTTAGATTTTATGTTGGAATCCGTGTTTGCGATGTTTCTACACCACGCCCCCATCCAGTATCCCGCCAGAGCGGCTCGCCAGTGGATCCCGCTGAGTATGCCACCAGAGCGGCTCGCCAGTGGATCCCGCCCAGTATCCTGCCACAGAGGCTCGCCAGTGGATCCCGCCCAGTATCCCGCCAGAGCAGCCCGCCAGTGGATCCCGCCGAGCATCCTGCTGAGTATCCCGGTAGCTCGCCAGTGGATCCCCGCTGAGTATCCCTTGCCGGCGGATCCTGCCGAGTATCTCGCCAGTATTCGCCAGTGGATCCCGCCAGTATCCCGCCAGAGCAGCTCGCCAGTCTGGCTTTGCTTAATGTCCACAAGGGCCGATGGGAATTTGGAGTCGAAGTCTCTAGGATGCGGAGGAATTTGTTGTAACGGTCGTAAGCTCGTGAGTGAGGCGGGGATTGCTCGAAGCGAAGTATTTTGTTGGTTGGTTGGTTGGTTGGTTGGTTGGGTGTCTGTCTGTTTGTCTATCGGTGGAGTTTGTTTGTTTGTTTGGTTGGTTGTTTGGGTGGTCGTTTGTCCATCGGTCTTGTTTGTTTGTTTGTTTGTTTGGTTGGTTGGTTGGTTGTTTGTTTGTTTCTTTCTTTCTTTCTTTCTTTCTTTCTTTCTTTCCTTCCTTCCTTCTTTCTGTTTCTTTGTTTGTTTTTTGGTACGCCCTTAGCTTCTATCTCGAATAGAATCCGCAAAGGTCACCCTCGGAAAGAAACCAGCATAGGGTGTGAGTGACGGTGCTAACACGTTTTCACCTACGGCTACGATGAGCGGACGGCTCTGGCGGCCTGGTCAGATTTCCGGCATTCCTTCCTGTGGTCCAACTCATTTCTGAGGGGTCAACAACCGGCCTAGCTGCCAAACCTTCCATGTTCTCAAAACATTTCTCGCTCCCTCGTGGTGCTCAAGGGAAATATGGACATGACTGGTGAACGGTCCGTTAGAATTAACACCCCCCCCGTGCAAGTTTATGGGGATGTTTTCAGCCAAAACTCGATGCCGGGCGGCTTTTTGCAGACCCAACATCGACGTTTTTGGGGGTATCTTTCTTGTTTGCAGGCTGACCTCCAGCTTGTGCCTTGCTTCATCCCTCACTAAGAACATGTTGGGGCCCGAAGAAAGAATGTTTTCTGGGCTGTTTAAAACGGTCAGGACCGCAAATTTGGGCCATTTTGACACACGCACGCACACAAATGGAAACTGAGGACAGTGACCAGGTTCAGCAGCGTCTGGTGTCCGAGCCCCTCGGCAAGAAATGGAAAGCCACGGTGTTCCGAGCATGGGCTGGGGGGGTCTCCTCCGAAATAATTGGGTGTGTGCTTTTGGCAGGCGGCCTCAAACAAACGGGACCCGATTGCAAGTAAACCGACCAATGGTGACTGATGCTAACTTAAGGGTTCCTTTTTCCCTTAGTTGGAATATTTAGGTTATCCTGCGTGTCGCTTGAGATTCTCATGCATGCGGACATGTATACAAATACGGTATTGCCAATCGACATGTGCAAATATACTGTGTAAGTCGTATGCGCATGTGTGACCATGTTTGCATACGCATGTTACAACAACACGCCGCATGCCTTCAACAATGAACACGCACACACATGCACATACGTGTACATGTTCATGCCTACGCCCCGGAAAACGGCGTGGCGTTTCATGGCTTTTCGTTTGCTCGCAAAGTGCATGGATTTCCATCTCTGAATGGTTCTTGATGAAACCTGGTCAACTCCATACACCTGGTGAACTTGGAGCTGGGATGTTTAAGCAAGAGGACTTCTCACCGAGCCACAAAACGTGGCTTTTGCGCACGCCAACCCGCCCACGCTCGCCGTCGCACGCCTGAAACCTGCGCACATGTCTGCCAGACCGCCCAGGCTCTCCGTCGTCCGCCTGAGTACATGCCTGGCGCATTGGCGCGTTGTAAGCACACCCGCCCACGGTCTCCGTCGTACGCCTGAGCCCATGCCTGGCGCATAGTAAGCGCACACGTCGCACGCTCAGGGTATGTCGACGGCCTATTGTCTCGGCTATTTCTGTTTGTAATGTGTGTGTGTGTGTGTGTTAAAAGCACAAGACCACCGTAGCTTGAGCATGTCAGGTCAGCAGCAGTCATGCTCCCTGAGATGCAAGATGCCAATGCTGGATCTAAAACCAGAACATTTTCGTGACGGAAATTTTGCAATTTTTCCTTGAGTTCTCTTGTTTCGCCTCGGCGAAACACACGTTTCGGCGAATCAGACTGGAGCGTCGCACACGTTTTGCCAGGGGCGCATTGTGGTAAGTGCAAAAAACCAAGCGCACGATTGGCTGCACCATGAGCGCGGTGACGTCCAATTTTGCCGTGCCGGTTATCGGTCCGGCGGGATGTTCATGTATCGGCCGCTTGCTTGTTTGGTGGCTGAATCGTCAGCTTCTGGCGAGTTTCCTTCAGGAACCCTACTTCGGAGTCGATGCCTCTTGTAGTTGAGCGGAAAAGCTGTCCGCAATGTAGCCATGGATCAACAATGCTTGTTTGACAAAGGGCAGCTTCACCAAGAAATTGGAGCCCGCATCCTCCTACTTGATGTCTGCCCGGGCTGTCCTAGTATGTTGTTGGTGCATCAGTGGGCACTCTTTTCGTTGCCTTGCTGAGTCAAGACCCTTCCTGGACGCAACGGCAGAGAGAGAGAGAGAGATCCTAGCACAAACCTACATCTTTTTTACGTCTGGGGCCCCGATCGCTCCCGGCAGCCAAGGTTGCTCAGCTTCGTCGGCCTTTGCAAGGCTGCCGGCACGGTTTCGGGGGGGAGCCCTTTGGCGGCGGTTTTTGGCTTTTGTAGCTCCTTAGGTTTGTTCAGGTGACCCTGGACTGGCGGTTGGGGGACTGGTGGTGGGGTTTGAAGCCCCGGTTCGGAAAAAGATGGCAAAGGGGAAACTAGCATAAACTAGCCTCATCTCGAAACCACCAATCCGAATTACTAGTTGCAGGGATGCTGATTTGTGCCAAAGCCACGACAAATCAAAATGGCAGGTGTTTTTTCTTTTGAACAATCCTGCATGTTCTAGTTTAGCCCTTTGGTTTGTTTGCCTTTGCTGGCGTTGCGTTGCCTGGTGTTCCGCACTCGCGTGCTGCGTCGATGGCCTGGAGGCGGGCCATGAGAATGGGAGTTTGAAGGGGCCAACCCAACGAACCAAGCAGCCAACCAATCAACCAACCAAGCGACCAACCTAACCAACCAATCGGTGCAACCAACCAAACAGCCAACCAACCAAACAGCCAACCAACCCAAAAACCAACCAGCATGAATGCGAGCATTGGTCTAGCAGCTTGCAGTGTGGAGAGCCCTTTTGGCTCATTGGCTGGCAGACAAAGTTCGCCAGGTTTGGCTGGTCCTTCTGCTACTGCTGATGTTCGTGACGGGTGTGATTGTGATGGTGATGTTCGCGCTGGGCTTACTTCAGAGACGGCGCCGGCGTGCGAGGGCGCTGTCTTGCCCCAGCGCGGGAACGCATGTTAACAGTCAGGAGGTCATGTGCATGTTTTCCAAGGGTGTGTTCTTTGGGGTCAAAAGGGAAACAACCACAATTCTTGGGGGCAAGCCCCCTGTGAGACATATCCTCATGGCTTGTCGTTAGCTCGCCCAGTTTCAAGCCATCTTTGCGACGATCTTCTACCAGGACCCGCCCAGTGTGTGTGTGTGTGTGTGTGTGTGTTTGCTACCAGTCGTTTCTGGGTTGATTCAAGGGGAAGCCAAAAAGCACACCACCATTGTGGGGAGGGTAGGGTTCCCATATTCTGACACATCTTCGTGTGGAAGCCCTTATCCTCCATGGATCAACCCCCAGGTTGCGAAGTGGACATTGTAAGTTTGGGGAGGGTTGGTTTCTTCCACAAAGCTTCCAAGAATCCTGGGCCTTTCCAGGTCCGGGGAAGAAGTGCTCTGTGTGCCTCTGCCTGCTGCGGAGGACAAGCCCTGCGACCAGCCGCTGCTGAAGTGGTACATGTTGTTCACCCTGCTCTGGAGCCAGGCGGGCCTGCCCACGTGCGGTGAGAAACACAACCAGACTGCGTGTGGGATGCATGTAGGGAGAAAGCGAGGAACCTGAGGCATAGAAACCGTTGCATCAGAAAGAGGGGGCGCTGGGAGGGTTTTTGGGGATGCGGACATTCTGCGAGAGATTTGCGGCAAGAGAGAGAGAGAGAGAGAGCGAGAGAGAGAGAGAGAGAGAGCGAGAGAGAGAGAGAGAGAGAGTGAGAGACAGAGAGACAGGGAAACAAAGAGCGAGAGAAGCACACATCCGCCACAAAGAGGCCGTAAGCACAGAGGGCTTGATGGATCCCTGGTTTGGGGCTGTCTTCGAATGATTCGGGTGCTGCTTTGCGTCCGCAGGATCGAATGATCCTTTCGGGTGCTTGTTTTGCCCAAGAGGCGAAATAGTACCGCCAGGGAACTCTTATCCGCTTCCCTGGCATTGATGATTTGGATGGGCGGTTTGGAGATTTCCGACTTTGCCTCAAAAGGAACCAGGAGTCAAATGGCTGTGGGTCAAAAATAGGTACCCAAAATGGCACCTTGGTAAATGGAAACAATGACTAAAACCTGTGGTCCCCTGGTGGTTTTAATTTTGACCCACAGCATCTTGATTCCCTGGATCGTTCGGAAGGTAAATGCCGGGGCAGGGTGATACTGTGCCATGTGGCCTTCTGACATGGCTGGCGGGGACGCCATTCGTTTCATGAGGCCCACCAGAGGGGCCTCCTGGAGAAAGTATGTTCGTTGACAAGGTTAGTGAGAGGTCCCACCTGGGTTATAAGTTGTAGCCCGCTATTAATGTTAGCTCCACGTACCCAGTGGACTAAATGGGTTTTCGCCGAGCGGTTACCAACAACATGCTTGGCTTCGTGACCTTGGGCCTTCTGGAAAACTTTGTCTGGTTCATTGATCTTCAAAAAAAGCCATGAGGGGGACTATCACCTAGTAAGGCCTTAGGGGCTCATACCAGGAATGCAGATGCCGCAATTCCCATCAACGCGGGCAAAGCGGAAAACTAAAATGGGGAGCTCGTTCCCCTGAGTTCCGACTTTCACATTTTTTTCGGGAAGGCCATTTTAGTGGTGAACATCAACTTGGGACGTTTTGCGGCCAATCCACTCGATCTCAGGTCGCCCTTTGGTGGGTTGGATTTGTGGCGTTGGATTTGAAGTCTTGGTGTTTGTAGAGGGTTTGCATGGGGTTTTCCCAACCCAAGCTGATGTAAAGCCCGTGGTCCTAGGTTCTGGCACCAGACTTGTGGTTCTGGATGGTCCACCCTTGGGCCAAGGAACTTTTAAACTCAACTGGCGGATTTTTCGTCGGTTCAGGGTGTTCATGTCGTTTCGACAGGAGAGAAAATCCGTAGAGCAGCAAGAGGGAGAGATACGTGATTTCAGGTTAAAAGCCACACTTCTCACTCCATGAGTTCCCGGACTTTAGTAGTTACTTTTGGGTTTGGACTTTTTGGCGGTAAACAACAATGGAATCCCGTCCAAGGTTCCTTGTCCTGATGTATGTTAGGGGCTGACGAGACGTGGCGCACGTGTCTCCTGCCTCGCAAGGTTCCGCCCTGCGCCTCCTCCTTCGTGCGGGCGAGGCTGCAGATGCTCCAGCAGAGCGCGCTGGTCTCCTTTTGCGCCCTTCGGCGCTCGTGTGTCGGGCCCGGGGGGTTCACCTGATATATATATATATATATACACATATTTGCATAGAAACACACACACACACATATATATATATATATGTATTATATATATATATATGTATGTATATCTATATATATATATTCGCATGTGTTTATTGTTGCAAACACAGATTCGCACATGTATATATATATACAGATATCTACACACATGTATATATATATAGATATAATGTGCATACATAGGCAGGTTTCTGCATGTATGCACATGAATATAGGTGATGCTTTGGATGACCAGAAGCAGGCAGCTGGCCACTTGCTGTTGCCACGCTGAGGCGAGCGTCCTCTTCAGCTTGCCAGGCGCGGCCTCGACTCGACGTCAAGCGTGTCGACTCAAATCCTTGGGATGAGACCAGCGCCAGCCGAAAGGCCACCGTTTGTGCCCCAATATGCCACTTGATTGTTAATGAAAAAGCTCTTTCATAGATGTCCTCTGCTGTTTGGGCCTTAAAATCCTTAGGGTGGCATGCTTGACATATTCTCTTCTGGTCTTCGGAGCTTCTGGGTGCAGTTTTGTCCGCATCTGTGACAGGTTGGGTGATCTTGGGCTATGGTGCTGCTTGTCCGAAGCGTAACGAACGCTCCACTGCTCATTGCCGGGTTTTGCAGCCCTGAGTTCGGGAAATTTTAGGGTTTAGGGTTGAAGAGTGGTTTGTAGAAGGGGACCGGACAATTTGCTGCACCAGCAGCCAGACATGTACTGAGGTGTACATGGTGCAACACGCAGAAACCTGCCCCAAGACGATGCAGGGCTGCAAGTGGTTGTGGGTGGCTTGTGTTTTTTGAGGCTCGATACCCCTTGTCTGGTTGCTTTAAAGGGAAGCCAAACGGAAAGCCGAAGCCATTTTGGGGGTTCCAAATCCTAAAGCAAGACATGCCCATGTAGGGTCTTGGCCTTGTGTTGCCCGGATTTCGTCTGGCTCATGCCGGATTCGGATGCCGAGGAACCCGCAGTTGTTTTATCCCATCGAGAGGTTCATCTACGCGCAGAGGCCCTGCTGAATTTTCAGGCGGACATGGACCGACTAGCCGGTGCCATGTGTGAATGGTGGGCGGTAGGGTGACGACAGATGGGTCCTATGGCTTGTGGCTTTGCGGGTCTGGCAATTGGGGCTGTCACGGGAGTCACCGCCAAGCGACCAAAGGCAAGGAGCCATCGCTGCTTTGAAAAGGTGCCCACCCCTTTCAAAACTTCCCCACCCCATCCAACAAACGGACTTGTGCTGAATTGGGGTACAGCTTCAAAGAATGCCATGGATTACGCAGGAGGAATAGGGATAGGCATCAACCGGAACCATTCTTGTGGTTGCAAGGCAAGGGTCATCATTCAGGGGTCCCAAAACGATTTTCCCTTGGTGGGTTCAATCTTTGGGCTTGTAAAGTGAGTTTCCTTTTCACTAGCAGCCGGAACCTCCCACAAAACCCGGGGGGATGGGGGGGTCAGGCCTGGGCTGGGGCTGGGACGGCTGAGGATCGGCGTGGCGCTGATCGCCTTCCTGCTCACAGTCCTGGGCGGCTCGGCAACATTTGTGGTGCGAAGATGAAAGGACCTGGTAATGTTAACCGGATTAGTAAACCCCTGGTTGATTATATAATAGGGGGGTGTCTCGTTTTAGTGGGGACTCGTCACTTTTGGAGGGCACCCTCCTACGGGTTTATTGGTCCTGGCCCGGGCATCCGGTTCAAACAGCTTGTTTGCTTTGTAGGTTTGGTGATTCTGACAGGGTTTTCTATTGTTTCCCTTTTTGATGATTTTTGAACATCACCTTTGTGGGCCTTTGAAAGGGGCTTTCCTTTGGTGGGGTGATGTTTAAAGGGGAAATCTAGGGAGCCCACGTTCTGACAGTTTGCAACCTGGAAATGAAGGTTTGAAAGGGCGGATGTTGTCTCGGCAGTTTTTTGTTGTGTGGCTATGACTTCAAGGGTGCCAGGGTACGGCAATATATCCTTGAAAGGTGTGGGCTCTGCAAACAGTACATTCCATGTCTAGGGTGTGGCAGAGAGAGAGAGAGAGAGAGAGAGAGAGAGAGAGCGCGCGAGAGAG
>CAUJNA010000074.1:77500-84820 GCA_963377175.1 Effrenium voratum
TTTAAAGGGCCCCCTAAAATGGTGGAGGAAGGTTCGCCCAATAAGTAAAGTACTGTATGTTTGTATGATTAAAAGCTGAAACTCCTCGGTCACATCATAAGAAGACCACGACACCACCCAAAACATCAAGTCACATTTGCTAGGAACTCCTCAGTACCAAGAACAGTCGACCACAGAAGGGTGGGAAGACCAAGACAATCATGGACGCAAGAAGCCATGAAAGCTTGTTGGGAGTACTCGAAGAGTGATCAACCATATGACACGAGTAACAGAAATGTAATAGAAGCGTCTGACCATATGCTGTCATAGCACCAACGGCTCTTTCCAAGAAGACCTATGGTTGCTTACCACAAAAAATGTGGCATCCTATCCATGGCGCAACTCTTTGGCAAAAAAACAGGACACCTTTGGCAACAAATCCGTGGCATCCTATCCATAAATTCAGGACACCTGGTCACGGACTTTGCTACATGCCGCCCTTCAAGCGAACAGTGCAGCCTGCATCAACCAAACGCCATTGTCCGCAGGACAAGGGCACGAAAGGGTGCCAGCATGTTTGCCATGCCCATTCACCACTGAAAACTGCGGCAACAAAGCAGGATCCGCAAAACAGGGCACCCCTAAAGCAACTGTTCTGTATTGGGCCAAACGCGGGAAAATGTGACCACAAAAAACATGGCCAAGCTGTTGCATCCTACAAAGGGCGGTGAGATATGTCGCTTGAGCTTCGCCTCCGACTTTCTTTCGTGCCGATTTCGCGAGGCGTATTCTGAAGCCGGGGACGTGGTGCGGGCACCCTGCAAGCACAACTTCCACAAGGCCCTCAGCTCGTTGGTTCTCGCCGCAGCTGCGGGTTTCTGCATGCGCCATGTTGGAACCTGCTCAGTTTGCAGTCTCGGGGCGCCTTGCCGGTGGACAGACGGGCCGTGCTGTTCCTGAGGTAAGCTCTAGGCCAGCTGACTCGGACGCGGCCCGTTTTCCTTGTCCGAACAGGCCCCCCCCCCCCGCGTTTCGTCGTGGAGTCTTGGTTTTCGTTGGGCGCAGACAAAGCTTCCGAAGACCCGGTTAAACTGGGCTGTTGGTAGCCTTCGGCATACTCTTGTTTTACCCTGTTGATTTAAAAAGGGAAACGCTTTCACGATTGGCTCATTTTTTGCAGGGGCGAAGAAGCAAATGGAAGGAGAAGGTCCTTTTCGGGAATCGCCGTGCTTTGAAACCATGGCACTGTGGAGGGTTGCGAAATCCGCTTGGGTGATTCCCTGCAAATGACAAACTGACAATGGATTCAAGCATGGTTTCCAGGTGGTGCGAAATGGATTTCGCAGCCATCCGCAGAAGGTTCCAGGTCTGGCGGTGGAAGCTTGAAGGTAAAAAGTGCTGTGATTAAAGTCTGCAACTCTCACTTCTGGACTTCAAGCTTTTTGGGACGACCATTCCGGTGGCAAACGAAAAGTTCCTGGACTGCTTTCGGCCAATCCACTCGATCGGAAGTGAGAGTTTTTGTCCTCCGGTTCTTTTTTGTCTACCCAAGATTTGATTCCCAGCCCGTTGGAACGGTTGTCAATACGATTGCCGGCCAGGCGTGCCTGCTCACCTGGTGCAAGAACCACGTGGCTTTGCGCTGAATTACGGAAGCCCCCCGAGAACGCAAGAGAGAGGGGTCTACATGGACTGTTTTCCCGAACCCACCAATCCAAAAGTTGAGAGGCCGTGACCCCCCCCCTCAAAAAAAGATCACTGAACGGTTGAGTAGGGCGTAAAAGAAAAAGCGCTCGCGGCTGGGTTCATTGAGGTGGACTGCCCCATGTGCCGCCAGCCAGTGGGGGAGCCTGACAAGGAGTCGCAAGGACCAGAGCCGTGAGCCGTGAGCCTGGAGCGGATTTCGGAGGGAAACGGGGGGCTGATGGCCTGAAGACAGGGTCCTCTTTTGGTGTAGCAAAGTGGGGGCTGGAAGGAATGGTTGAAACTAACCATTCCCAGCGCTCCGTGTCAGCGAGTTTCGGGGGCACTTTTAAGTGGATGGGCTTGTAATGGGAAGTCGTCCGCGCGAGTCTGCGCAAGATGTTTCATGTGGTGACCCACTTTCAGTGGGCACTGCGTCAGTGCGTCGGCGGCAAGCTGAAACAGGCAGATCGAGCGGCTGGTACTGCCATGGAGGCAACCGCACCCACCACAAAGCCATCATGAGTTGTGGAAGCTTGTGAGCTCGGCATCAGAAGTAAAACGACCCTTTCTGTCCCGCAACTTTGAGACAAACCCTAATGGGATTTCCATTAACCATGGGAAGTTCCGGTGGGGTTGGGTTGGGCTCCCTGGTCCCCACTTGCAATCTGTAAGGGCATCCACCGTGCCAAGTACCGTGGCAGCCTGGAACTTCAAATGCCCAGGATGGAGGAGCGGCCCTTACAAGTCGAATGCTTGGCAGCACTCAGCGCTCCGAGCGGATCTCCCAATTCTGCGGCTCGTTTTTTCTCTTCTCTTTTTTTTCCTTCTTTTTTTCTCCTCCGCAGCTAGACATGATTTCATGAAACGCACACCCTACGCCCCCAGTGAAATCGCCCGAGCTTGCCCATTGGAGTCGTCCGCGAAGATGTTGGCTCAGCTGTCCGGGTGTGCGCGCGCCTTGCCCAAGGCGTCCGGAGGCACAGGAAGCGGGCGGAGGGCTGATTTTAGGGGTGAGACATCTGTTTCTACAGCTCCCAAATGGAAGGTGTTTGAAAGGAAACCAAGCGAAAGCTCATCATTTGAATGCCCACATGCAGTCAAACCAACCACAAACCTGTGCACATGAAAAGGTGCCCCGCTGGCTGCTGGGATTCCATTTGCCGGTTCTAAATATCCTGTTGAGTGAGGGCGTGGTTTTAAAGGCTACCTACGTACGTACTGGAATGTAAATAAAGTTGTTCCTAAGTCTTCACACACACACATATACAAATACATTTGTATATTTACATAGCCATGGGTCAAAAGCCAGTATGTTCAGTGAACATCCCAATCCCCACTAAAATAGACTCAAATGGGTGGTTCACCTACCCCAACATGGTACCATTGGTATTGACCCACATCCACAGCTAAATAGCTGCGTAAATATATGTGCATATCTGTATCCATGTGAATGCATCGTATTTGCACAAGTGTATATATACACATGTTTATATATATGTATATACATGCAGATACATACATATGTATATACACACATATATGTATATTGAAATCGCTACGCGATCCGCCGACGGCAGTGAACAGTCCCCTATTAATAAACTGGGGCTGATCAATCTGGAGTCAGCACTGGCTCAAGGGACAATTGCCAGACCAGGGCTGCACAAAGTCAGCTCGCCCCCCTCTGACGTCGGTTGCAGGGTGCAAATTAGGGGCTCTTAACACGTGGAAGGAGAATGCAGACAACGCCCCTCTGACGTCGGCTGCAGGGTGCCTCGAATTTGGGGCCGGGAGCAAGACGTCTTTTGCCTTGGCCCTTAACGTGTTGAGGGAGAACAAACAACGCCCCTCTGACGTCGGCTGCGGAGTGCCTCGAGTTTGGGCGTTTTTTTGCTTAGCTCAAATGGGGCTCTTAACGCGTGGAAGGAGAACACAAACAGCGCCCCTCTGACGTCGGCTGCAGGGTGCCTCGAATTTGGGGCCGGGAACAAGACGTCTTTTTGCTTAGGTCACATCGGGCTCGAAACAAGTGAAAAGAGACCAAACGACGCACGTCGGCTGCAGGGTGCCTCAGGTTTGGGGTCAGGACAAAGACGTCTTTTTGCCTAGGATACATGGGTCTCTTACGCCTGAAAGGAGAACAAGCAACGCCCTTTTGACGTCGCAAAGTACTTTGAATTTGGGGCACACGGGAGTCTTAACGCAAGCAACGCCCCTCTGAGGTGCCTTGAATTTGGGGTAAGGAAAAAGACGTTTTCTTTTGCCTAGGTCACATGGGGCTCTTCACGCGTGGAAGGAGAGGGTGCCGCGAATTTGGGGAAAAGATGTGTTGTTTTTTGTGTCGGTGACACGGGGCTCTGCTGAACACGTGACAGGAGAAGAACACTAGGGTCTACTCTTTAAACCACCCCCCGAAAGGGTATAAAAGCAAGGCTCCAATGCTTTTTGTAAGTGCAACAAGGCCTTCTTGGCACATTCCTGTTTTTCATGTTCCGGATGGTGAGGGTGCTGGAAATGCAAGGGATGCAACCACACAACTTGCAGGAACAGACCCAATCTTCGCGCTCAAGATTTTAAGACTTTCAGACACGCAACATTGACCAAACACAGAAAATACCAGATGTGGGGAATGCAGGGAATGCAGCCGGCTAGCCACAAAAAGTTGCAAAACACCAGGGTTTTTGCAAAACACTTGGCCCCACCCAAGCCCATAACAGGCCTGAAACAGCAAAACAACAAATTCATGGCAACAAGATAATCCTGATGATGCTGGGGATGCACATCCTGCGCGTCCGGGGGAACCCTCCCCCCCCCGCCTAGAGACCTAGGCGAAACGCAGATTTCTCGCACGAAAGACCCAAAACCACTGGACAATACAGGGTTTTTGGACACCCAGCGCAGCATGCCCAAAAAAAATCAGTCCCAAAAGCTTTCGGCTTTGATAAGAGATTCCGAAGGAAGACCAACTTGCGGACTCACGCTCGACTGGCGTCGGCGGATTTATATATATGCACGAATCTCTCTCTCTCTCTCTCTCTGTCAAGGGGAGGGTTTGGCCAAGGTGTGCGCCGTTCAGATGGCGGCCTGGAAGGTGGGCCATGGCCATGGGGCGAGAAGCAGAGGGCCGGGAACGGAAGAACAAAGGAGGTAGATAGGAGGCTCGTCTTTTTTGAGCCCCCAAAATGGTTGGTTTCCTTCTGGTTTCCTCAAAGTCGCGGATAAAAAGTGGGTTCGCAAGAAGTAGGCACACCCGTATCCTTCTCGAATTGCTATATAACAACTCCATGCCTCCAGAAGTAAAGATTGCCGAAGAGAGAAAAACCACCCCTAAGTTCTGACGATTCCCCTTGATTAAACGCAGCTTCGCATTGCGGTCACGTTGCCGTAGGCTTGAACTGGGCTGCTCCACCTGTGTCACGCTCAAACACCGCCAGCCAACAACCAACCAGCCGACCAGCTGAGGCAGCCAGCCAGCTAGCCAACAGTTGATCTTTTGGAGGTACCCTCCCGCCCACCAACCTGGAACCCTACTGAAAGCCGTCGAAGATGATTTCCCTCCTACAAGTACGTCAAGCTTGTCAGCCAAGGGGGGTTCCTGGCGGTGTTCTTGGGATCGGTGTGCCAAACTTCACGCAAATGCAATCCCTTGTGTTTTTTGCAAGGGGATCCCTGCTGACAACCAGCCAGAAAACGTGTTACCAACGCCTTTCACACAAAAAGGGGAAAAAGAGTTGCATTTTTTGGTCAGGGCGGGAAACCAGCCCAACAAAGGAGACACCCCATAATTGCTTCAAAACGGTGGTAACAGAAGCCAATGTCCCCTTTTTTTGAGCGAATTAAACGTGGCAGCATTTCCAGTCTGCACACCAAGCAGAACTTGACTTAGTGGCCTATAGCCATGCATTTTTCGGGGACGAACTCCAGTTACCCCGCTAAACATCAGGGTTACCGCGTACAAAAGTGGTTGAACAATCCCATTAAAAAGGATTTTGCCGGGGGCTGCCCTTTTCACCCCGCCTCCCCTGACCCTACCTGACCCCCCCCCAACCCCCCCGCCGTCGCTGGATGCCAGGCCGGGCCCTGGCAGCTGGTGCCAGAGGGCCTCACCGCCATGGGCAACCAGAGGCGAGCCGAAGCGAAGCGAAGCGAAGGGTCGGGCAACCGGTGAGAGGGGCCCAACATTTTGGGTGGATGCGCCATTTTGAGCGGATTTCACCCGGTTTTTTCTCCCCTGTTGGTCCTTTTCTTGGTCAGTTGTTTTTTTAGAGAGATCCTTTTTTTGGCCACATCCGAGCCATTTTCTAGAAAAGGGGGTCCAATTCGTACAGGGTTTCCGTGCTGTCTCCCTTGGAAGCTCCGAAAGTGACAGTTTTATGAAAACCACTAGTAAATTGCAACCTTGGGGGAAATCCGGTGACCCCTCGTTTGTTTGCGCAGGACCATCATGCGTTTTCCGCCTCGTTCAACCCACGTATTAGACCCATTCGGGCCCACCCATACTGGGTTTCCCGGTTGCCGCTTTTGGTGGTTGGCTTTTAAAAAGGACAGCGAAAAGAAAACACAAGGTTTTTTTTGGGGTCTCTGAACAGAAAGAGACACCCAAATGGCCCCCCGCACCAAAGAACGAGGGCCTCGGAGCGTGCCAGCGAGGCTCCCCACCTCGCTGAGCCCAGAGGCGCTGGCGATGATCGATGAGGCGCCGCAGCCTTCGGGCCGCGGGTTGGCCCGCGCGTCACGGCTGCTGCCGTGACATGGGGTCTGACCTCGATTTAAAGACCCATCCTTCCGGTGGTTTCCTATGACCTATGATTTCCTTTCTGAGTTTCTGAGGCTTCGATGGGCAGGGAAGAATGAAAATTGGAGTCTGAATTTCGAGGCAAACACCATCCTTCCGGTAGTTTCCTATCGTTTCCTTTATGTGGAAACGACTGGAAGGACACTGGATTATGGTTTGCTATGGTTTCCTTCCTATGGTTTCCTTCATGTGGAAGATTGTGGAATGAGCAATCCACGAGTTGGTTTCTGGGAATGAGATACTGTGGATGGTTGCAAAATTCCTTTTGGCACTGCTTTGAAATGATGGGGAGCCAGTCTTGGTCGGTGTTTGCAGGGGAATCGAATCACTCCAGGATTTCTTAGGTGGTGCGTAAGCGGATTTTGTCCATGAACAGCATGTAGGCGCGGTAAGATGTCCAGAAGTTGAGTTTTTGTCCTCAAGGAATCAAGACGGGATGGATATTTTCCGATATTTTGCACCTAGCAACGTTGACCCCAAACAGAATGGAAGGAGACACCTCGAAATTCAGCAGCGGGGGTTCTTGTTGATCTTGGGTTCCCTCCCTCCGGCAGGGTTCCAATGACATCATTTCGTGCCGTTTTGCAGGATGCCACTTGCTGATTCCAGTTAAGGCTTTTGCACGCACGCTCATACAAACACAAGCAAACACACAAACACAAGCACGCAAACACACGCACATTCACTCACAAACGAACGCACGCACGACACTGACACACACACACACCCACACACCCACACACCCACACACCCACACACCCACACACCCACACACCCACACACCCACCCACGCACCCACGCACGCACGCACCCACATCCACACACACACACACACCCACACTCACACCCACACCCACACCCAC
>CAUJNA010000074.1:84920-169920 GCA_963377175.1 Effrenium voratum
CACACGCACACGCACACGCACACACACGCACACCCACACGCACGCATGCACGAACAGCTAAACACACAAACCGACAAACACGGAAACACCCAAGCACAGAAGCACAAGCAAGTCATCAAGCGAAGCAGAAACACGAACAAGCCAACCAACCAACCAACAAGCAAGCAAGCAAGCAAGCAAGGCAAGCAATCAAACAAACACTCAAACAAACAAACAAAGAAGAACAAACAAGCTGGCAAAATTACACGCACGCACCAGCGCCGGCGGCATTTTGAGCTTGAGGGGTTTGCTTTTGGACCCGGTGGTTACCACTGGACTCCCAGGGCCCAGCACACATTTCGGAGACAGCTGAGTTTGCATGGCGATGGTCAGGACCTTGTTGAAACAAATGTTCTTCCCAATGTCCCCCAAGGTTTTTCGAGTTTTTCCATGTTCTCCCATGTTTCCTTCCATGTTTTCGCCCATGTCCTCCCATGTTTTCCCATATCCAATGCTTTGTTCCCATGTTTTCCAGTACAAATCTCACTAAGCTGTTTTCCCCATGTTCCATGCAGCCTACAAAAAACGGTCGTCGACCGAACGCTCTCAACGCCAGGCCCCGGCCACCTTCGATCGCTCTGCTTCCTTCGCGACCCGGCAGCGACAAATACCCGGAGCTTCGTCTTCTACTCGGCTGTGGTCGTCAAAAATGGGGTAACCCCAAAATGGCTTGCCCTGGTAAATGGAACCATTGACTAGAATCTGCGGTCCGATTCCTGGTGGTTTGATTTTGGCTCATACCCGTTTGCTCAAGCGAATATTTGCATTTTTTCTTTGTTGGTTTTAAATGGAATCGATGTCACTGCTGGACACATTTTTTCTTCTTTTGGGCGAAAAAGAAAAAGGAAGTCATGCCAGCACCTCAGAGCGTGTGAAATCTAGGGCCAACTCTTTGGCCTCTTTGCCTTTCAAGTGCTCTGAAAGTGTGGGGGGGTACAAGGTGTCTTAAACTGGGAGAAACGGAGTAGTCATTTTGCCTTTGGTCCGCCTTTTTTGCCCACCCAAAAAGCTCGCACCGGCACGAATTCCCCTGAGAGACATTCTGTTTTGCAAGGATGCCCTCGTTTTTGGGGATCAAAAATGGGGACCGCCGTTCCGGGGGTCCCTGACTTTAAGGAGCGCTTGGAGCAGGATGCTACAAGCCTTTCAGAAGATCTGAGCACCCAACCACCCGCGATGCCAAGATGAAAATTAAATAGTCTTCCGCCCTTGGTTGGCCTTCAAGGCAACCCTTCAAAGCAACTCAGGAAGTGTGTGACCATGCCCAGTGTTCCCCAAGGATTTTACAGAACTACTCCCCCCCTCCCCAAGATGTCACCAAGGCCAGGCAGGTCATCACGCAGAAGGAAGTGCAGCAGCGGCTTGGAACCGGAATGACCCTCCCGTTCATGGTACCGTCCCGTGCGGAGAATCGCATAGGAGCCGCCCCCCAGTTGGGTTCTACATTAGTTGGGGTGAAGGTAAATCATTCATAGGGGTTGTTGGTTCTGCTTGCCCCAAAAGTGACGCGTGAGAGGATCTACTCCAAACTGGGTCGCGCCCCGGATCAAACTGAACCAGGGGCTTATTTGGGGTCGACATTTGTCATGGACGTTTCAAGCGGACCAAAGGAAGGGCATTCATTTGAACGCGAGCCACTTGGGATTTGTGGGTGGCCCCAAGGTGCCATGGACAGCATGAGGGTACATTCTTCCGATCCATGCCCTTGGAATTTGCAGACATTGCCAGCTTTCCTTTAAACAGCTCACTTGCAACCAATGAAGCGAATCGACCGGATCTGACCTTTGGTTTCCCCGATTTGGCACATGATTAGTCAACAAACCAAAAGGCTAAACTTTTATTTCTGCGTCCTTTGGGCAAGTGAGACAAGCGATAAACCCGCTTGTGACCACCATTTTTGCGTGTCTTGTGACCGTCAGACTATCAGACCGTCAGACCACCAGCCAGGTTCGACATGTTTTCGCGTGGGGTGTGTAGGCTCTTGACGGTGACGGATGCAGCAGATGGCAGCTGGGACACAATCCATGCCGATGAGCAGATACACGCACCTTGGCGCGTGCCCCTGGACCAGGAAATCTCCATATGTGCCATGGTCAGTTGCCTTTTCTTGGGGAGAGGGATGGTTATCCACCTCTTATTTCGGTTTTTGACCGACAATGTGGCGATGAAATCTAATAAGAACCCGCTTGCAAGTGGCGGTTGGACAAAAAATCCCCAGCAAATGATGTCTACCAGTTAAAATGCATGCCCATACGGGCGACTCATCATTTTGACCCACCTGGTAGATGTTGATCGGGGGCAGTCGGTATTTACCCACCCACCTCTTCTCAGGCTCTTGTTATACCAAAGTTATGTACATATATAGATACAGTATACGCATATACACATATACATATGGTACCCCCCCAAAAGAAAGCGAACAAACAAACCAGGCTCGTTTCTTTGGTAGACCGAAAACAGCGGCAACATGATCCCAAAACCCTGGAACAATCGATGCATTTCAAAACGACAGAATTACCCGTATAACTCAGAACGCACACACACACACACATGGGACAAAGGCATAGTTTTTCATGTTTGACACTTTTCATTGGCCCCGGAAGTTTACTCTTTTTAACCTTTCCCAGGTACACGTAAAGACGTGAAAAGTAAAGCAGTTGAACCCACGAAGAGTAAGAAGTAAAAGTCCCAAGAGCAAAACTTCTTTTACTTCATGTAATTTCATCTTTTTTAAAACTTTCAACAGTAAAGCCTTTTTACTTCAGGCGTGTTACTTTCTCACTTGGGTCCAATGTGTTTTACTCTTAACTTGTTCTTGTTACCGGGGAAAGTAAAGACGCACAACTTCCGGAAGTAATTCTACTGGGCAAAAGTAAGAGTTCAAAAAGTAACAACTTTGGACCCATCAACAGCAAAAGAAACCTGCCGGATTAAAACAAGGTCTACTTTTTGGAGTTTTACATTTGTTTGTTTTTACTGGGGCAGAATGAAACTCCGACACTTTCTGAAGTGACACAAGTTTTTACTTGCGACGGTTTTTCGTTTTACTGCTCATGGATCCCACAGTGTTTAACTTTTGTTTTGTTTCTTACTCTTTCTGGGGACAAGCAAAATAGCAAAACTGCCTGAACAAGATACTGTTGGGACTCTTACTTTTTCCTTTTTAGTGGGGACAAATAAAATTAAGTAACACTTCCTGAAGTAAACAGCGTTTTCCTTTTGCGGGACTTTTTCTTTTTACTTTTCTGCGGAACAGTCAACATGTAAATTGCGTGAAGCAAAACAAGTTTTGCTCTTGGACGTTTTACTTTTCACTTTTCATTGGTCCAACAGTTCAGCATTTGGCTGCCTTTACTTTTGCTTGTGAAAGGCAAAGCCGGTAAGCTTGCAGAAGCAGGGGCCAAACAAGTACTAAATTCAATTGCTTCCTCGCATTCTAAATCAATTAGTTCACCACAGTGTAAACAAGTTAACAACTCACCAAGGTCTATATCAGTATGGCTGTGGGTCAAAAGCAAACGGTACCGTTTTTGGGGTAGGTGCACCACCCATTTTAGAGCCTATTTTAGTGCCAATTTTCGTGGTTGAACTGGGATGTTCACTGGGGATGACCGATTTGGATTTCGACCCATGGCCATATCTTTACATTTCTCCAAGTCTTAGTCCACCTGAGATCTACCCTTCTGTTGCTCCAGTTGAACGCAGCTGCAAGTGTTTCTCTGCAAAATGTTGTAGCTTCAGGCAATATGAAGCTCCACTAAATACTTTGGAGTGAAGTACATTACACGTTTTTGCATCAATATACTGGATAGTTGAAGTTCACGGTACCTGTTTATACTGGTAGAAAAGAAGAACACATATAGGTGCCCGCTACCTGCGATGACTACATTAGGTGTAATTTCAGTCTATTTTTCTTTTTTGCGCATATCTAGAAGACATTGTGTCCCCTAAAACGTTAGGTCTTTCTACAATTTGCTTAATGCATGCTATTGTAGATAGTTTAGGAAACCAAGTAATCATTTGTCAAGGCATTGTGTGTTTTCAGTTCTGTTTCCTATTGTGCTTGCAACACATGCTTCAAACACATTCTGGTTGAGGGCCCATCTTTCATGACAAACTCTTCGCCGGAATTCCACACTGGCGCAAATCCATTTGACCACTTCTCAAGCCATTTTTTCTTGTTCCCCAACAGCTGAAAGCTTTGGGGTCCCAGCCCAGATAGGCTCGGGGTGGTTCGGGGCGACCCTGAGCTAAGGTTCCACCAGGGTTCCACCAGGGTTCCACCAGGGTTCCACCAGGGTTCCACCAGGGTTCCACCAGGGCTCCACCAGGGCTCCACCAGGGTTCCACCAGGGTTCCACCAGGGTTCCACCAGGGTTCCACCAGGGTTCCACCAGGGTTCCACCAGGGTTCCACCAGGGTTCCACCAGGGTTCCACCAGGGTTCCACCAGAGTTCCAGGCTGCGGGGTGGTGGTTTGAGGTAAGGGTAAGGTTCCACGAGGGTTCCACCAGGGTTCCAGCAATTTCTTCAAGCGCTACGCGGTGGTCCGGGCTGGTTTGAGGAAGGTTTCACAAGGGTTCCACAAGGGTCCCACCAGGGTTCCACCATCTGCGAGTCCAGGGTGGTTTGAGGTAAGGTTCCACGAGGGCACAGCCACGAGGGTTTCACCAGGGTTCCACCAGGGTTCCACCAGGGTTCCACGGTCCGGGCTGGTTTGAGGTAAGATTCCATGAGGGTTCCACCAGAATTCCACCAGGTTTTGTAAGGTAAGGTTCCATGAAGGTTCCAGCAGCACTAGCAGGGTTCCACGAGGTTCTGCGAGGGCTGCGGGGTGGTCCGGAGTGGTTTGAGGTACGGCTCTCTGAGGGTTTCAGGGTTCCACGAGATTCTGCGAGGGCTGTGGGCCCTGAAGTTTCACAGGGTTCCACAAAGTTCTGCAACGATTCCACACGGGTTCCACAAGGCCCCACAATGTTCCACCAAGGGTTCTGCAAGGTTCCGTGGCTTGCCCTGGAGGGAAGCAGTGGTCGCGCGCCCGTCGTCTGAAAAACCATCGGATCAAGATTGGGCGGAACACTAAGCAAAACCGAAATCAATGGCTTTTAGCACACTTTCACGGCTTTGTGACTTGCTTACTTGCTCAGGCAAATGTTGGCTTTGTGGCAAATCAGATCACGTCGCTGCGGGACTCACGGTGCAGCAGAGTAAATGCTTGGCATTGCTGCTTGCTGGGCTTTGGGTTCCAAGAATTCCACGAGGGTGGAAGGGGTATGAGGTAAGGTTCCAAAAACATTCCACAAGGTTGCCACCAGGTTCTGCAAAGGCTATGGGGCAGCCCTGAGGAAAGGCTCCAACAAAGTTTAACGCTGAGCTCCACGAAAGTTGCATGAGAACGGTTTGCGAGGTTCACCGGGCCTAGGTCGGGGCCCGATTGCACCGTCGGGGCCCGATTGCACCGCTTGGGCCCGATCGGCCCCGAGTGCGCCATCCTCCCCGATTGGGGCCCGACCCCGTCAACTGTACCAAGCTGGCATCGCCTAGTTTTGCTATTGATACAGTTGTAAACCGCATGCTAAGGAAAACCGGCGTTGAGCTATAATATGGGTGGCTGGGGTTGCACCACGGGACGATCGGGCCCCAATTGCACCGTCGGGCCCCGATCGGGCCCCGATTGCACCGTCGGGCCCCGATCGGGCCCCGATTGCACCGTCGGGCCCCGATCGGGCCCCGATTGCGCCGTCGGGCCCCGATCGGCCCCCGATTGCGCCGTCGGGCCCCCATCGGGCCCCGATTGCGTCGTCGGGTCTCGATCAAGGCGTTGCGCTGTAGTTTTGTTTTAGAAAGTTACAAGGCGGCATCCTCAGCAACGGCGGTAAGGATGGTCCCGGGGTGTTCCGCGGGGATTCTGGGAGGGTGTGGTGCTGTTGGGGATATCGTCCGAGCTTATTTTTTGTTTCTTGTTATTTTCCCCAACAGCTGAAAGCTTTGGGGTCTCAGCCCAGATAGGCTCCGGGGTGGTCCGGGGCGGCCCTGAGGTAAGGTTGAACGAGGGTTCCACCAGGGTTCGACCAGGGTTCCACCAGGGTTCCGTTAGGGTTCCACCAGGGTTCCACCAGGGTTCCACCAGGGTTCCACCAGGGTTCCACCAGGGTTCCACCAGGGTTCCACCAGGGTTCCACCAGGGTTCCAGGCTGCGGGGTGGTGGTTTTGAGGTAGGGTTCCACGAGGGTTCCACCAGGGTTCCAGCAATTTCTTCAAGCGCTACGGGGTGGTCCTGGCTGGTTTGAGGAAGCAAGGGTTCCACAAGGGTTCCACCAGATTTCCACCAGGGTCCCACCAGGGTTCCACCATCTGCGAGTCCAGGGTGGTTTGAGGTAAGGTTCCACGAGGGCACAGCCACGAGGGTTTCACCAGGGTTCCACAAGGGTTCCACCAGGGTTCCACGGTCCGGGCTGGTTTGAGGTAAGATTCCATGAGGGTTTTGTAAGGGAAGGTTCCATGCAGCACGGTTCTAGCAGGGTTCCACGAGGTTCTGCGAGGGCTGCGGGGTGGTCCGGAGTGGTTTGAGGTACGGCTCTCTGAGGGTTTCAGGGTTCCACAAGATTCTGCGAGGGCTGTGGGCCCTGAAGTTTCACAGGGTTCCACAAAGTTCTGCAACGATTCCACACGGGTTCCACAAGGCCCCACAATGTTCCACCAAGGGTTCTGCAAGGTTCCGTGGCTTGCCCTGGAGGGAAGCAGTGGTCGCGCGCCCGTCGTCTGAAAAACCATCGGATCAAGATTGGGCGGAACACTAAGCAAAACCGAAATCAATGGCTTTTAGCACACTTTCACTGCTTTGTGACTTGCTCACTTGCTCAGGCAAATGTTGGCTTTGTGGCAAATCAGATCACGTCGCTGCGAGACTCACGGTGCAGCAGAGTAAATGCTTGGCATTGCTGCTTGCTGGGCTTTGGGTTCCAAGAATTCCACGAGGGTGGAAGGGGTATGAGGTAAGGTTCCAAAACATTCCACAAGGTTGCCACCAGGTTCTGCAAAGGCTATGGGGCAGCCCTGAGGAAAGGCTCCAACAAAGTTTAACGCTGAGCTCCACGAAAGTTGCGTGAGAACGGTTTGCGAGGTTCACCGGGCCTAGGTCGGGGCCCGATTGCACTGTCGGGGCCCGATTGCACCGCTTGGGCCCGATCGGCCCCGAGTGCGCCATCCTCCCCGATTGGGGCCCGACCCCGTCAACTGTACCAAGCTGGCATCGCCTAGTTTTGCTATTGATACAGTTGTAAACCGCATGCTAAGGAAAACCGGCGTTGAGCTATAATATGGGTGGCTGGGGTTGCACCACGGGACGATCGGGCCCCAATTGCACCGTCGGGCCCCGATCGGGCCCCGATTGCACCGTCGGGCCCCGATCGGGCCCCGATTGCACCGTCGGGCCCCGATCGGGCCCCGATTGCGCCGTCGAACCCCGATCGGGCCCCGATTGCGCCGTCGGGCCCCCATCGGGCCCCGATTGCGTCGTCGGGTCTCGATCAAGGCGTTGCGCTGTAGTTTTGTTTTAGAAAGTTACAAGGCGGCATCCTCAGCAACACCGGTCTCAGCCCAGATAGGCTCGGGGTGGTTCGGGGCGACCCTGAGCTAAGGTTCCACCAGGGTTCCACCAGGGTTCCACCAGGGTTCCACCAGGGTTCCACCAGGGTTCCACCAGGGTTCCACCAGGTTCCACCAGGGTTCCACCAGGGTTCCACCAGGGTTCCACCAGGGTTCCACCAGGGTTCCACCAGGGTTCCACCAGGGTTCCACCAGGGTTCCACCAGGGTTCCACCAGGGTTCCACCAGGGTTCCACCAGGGTTCCACCAGGGTTCCACCAGGTTCCAGGCTGCGGGGTGGTGGTTTGAGGACGAGGGTTGCGCCAGGGCTGCAGGGTGGTCCGGGGTGGTTTGAGGTAAGGTTCCACGAGGGTTCCACCAGGGTTCCAGCAATTTCCTCAAGCGCTACGGGGTGGTCCGGGCTGGTTTGAGGAAGGTTTCACAAGGGTTCCACAAGGGTTCCACAAGGGTTCCACCAGATTTCCACCAGGGTCCCACCAGGGTTCCACCATCTGCAAGCCCAGGGTGGTTTGAGGTAAGGTTCCACGAGGGCACAGCCACGAGGGTTTCACCAGGGTTCCACCAGGGTTCCACCAGGGTTCCACCAGGGTTCCACGGTCCGGGCTGGTTTGAGGTAAGATTCCATGAGGGTTCCACCAGAATTCCACCAGGTTTTGTAAGGTAAGGTTCCATGAAGGTTCCAGCACGGTTCTAGCAGGGTTCCACGAGGTTCTGCGAGGGCTGCGGGGTGGTCCGGAGTGGTTTGAGGTATGGCTCTCTGAGGGTTTCAGGGTTCCACAAGATTCTGCGAGGGCTGTGGGCCCTGAAGTTTCACAGGGTTCCACAAAGTTCTGCAACGATTCCACACGGGTTCCACAAGGCCCCACAATGTTCCACCAAGGGTTCTGCAAGGTTCCGTGGCTTGCCCTGGAGGGAAGCAGTGGTCGCGCGCCCGTCGTCTGAAAAACCATCGGATCAAGATTGGGCGGAACACTAAGCAAAACCGAAATCAATGGCTTTTAGCACACTTTCACTGCTTTGTGACGTGCTCACTTGCTCAGGCAAATGTTGGCTTTGTGGCAAATCAGATCACGTCGCTGCGGGACTCACGGTGCAGCAGAGTAAATGCTTGGCATTGCTGCTTGGTGGGCTTTGGGTTCCAAGAACTCCACGAGGGTGGAAGGGGTATGAGGTAAGGTTCCAAAAACATTCCACAAGGTTGCCACCAGGTTCTGCAAAGGCTATGGGGCAGCCCTGAGAAAAGGCTCCAACAAAGTTTAACGCTGAGCTCCACGAAAGTTGAATGAGAACGGTTTGCGAGGTTCACCGGGCCTAGGTCGGGGCCCGATTGCACTGTCGGGGCCCGATTGCACCGCTTGGGCCCGATCGGCCCCGAGTGCGCCATCCTCCCCGATTGGGGCCCGACCCCGTCAACTGTACCAAGCTGGCGTCGCCTAGTTTTGCTATTGATACAGTTGTAAACCGCATGCTAAGGAAAACCGGCGTTGAGCTATAATATGGGTGGCTGGGGTTGCACCACGGGACGATCGGACCCCAATTGCACCGTCGGGCCCCGATCGGGCCCCGATTGCGCCGTCGGGCCCCCATCGGGCCCCGATTGCGTCGTCGGGTCTCGATTAGTTTTGGTTTAGAAAGTTACAAGGCGGCATCCTCAGCAACACCGGCGGTAAGGATGGTCCCGGGGTGTTCCGCGGGGATTCTGGGAGGGTGTGGTGCTGTTGGGGATATCGTCCGAGCTTATTTTTTGTTTCTTGTTATTTTCTCAACAGCTGAAAGCTTTGGGGTCTCAGCCCAGACAGGCTCCGGGGTGGTCCGGGGCGGCCCTGAGGTAAGGTTCTACGAGGGTTCCACCAGGGTTCGACGAGGGTTCCACCAGGGTTCCACCAGGGTTGCACCAGGGTTCCACGAGGTTCTGCGAGGGCTGCGGGGTGATGCGAGCACTAAGAAGAGCACCGCATGCCGTTGGGGATATCACCTGAGTTTTTTTTTTTGGGGGGGGGGTAGCATATATATATGTATATATATATACGCTACCACCCCCTTGAAACACTCAGCTTTTCGTTCGGAACTCAAGTTTTTGGCCAGGCTGGGGCACTCTGAGCTGAGCAGACAGGACTCCATGCAAAGTCAAACCAGGCAGAAGTTAAGCTCAACGTTCAAAAGGAGCTCCTAGTTAAGCAGCTCGACCGCGAAGTGCGCTCAAAGTCACGCTTCTGCGAAGTGCACTTTGGTAGCCCCAGCTTAAAAAGCACAACTTTCAGCACAAGAGTAGTACGCGAAGCATGCTTTGGCAGCTTCATAATGCTTGCAACTAGCTGTTTGGTTATTATTTCCGTTTTACAAGGAAACTCGGCAACTCATTCACTTGGGGGAAAGGAACTCAATCCTACTTGCAACTGACATCCAAATCAAAAATAAAAGTGCTTCATGTCCTTGCGCAGTTGCATTTGCATGTTAGTTCCTTTTTGTACGTAATTCCGTATACATTCTAACTAGGTGTCTTGAAATCAAGCTTGCAAAGCGGCTATCTCAGTTCTGCGTTACTTGCCTAGAGCGATTCAACCACTGTCTAGAGCAAGTATTGAAATTCAACTTTAACCGGTTGCAGTCTTGTGCGTTTCAACACAGCTTTTGTCATGGCCAATTAAAGCTGGAATCAAGACATAACTCATCAGTTTTATTGTCCTTATCTAACTCCATGTGGGTTTAACCAAACCAAGAACAATGAGTGTTTTCAAACCAGAGATCTTATTCTTTGGCGTAGCATGCTGTAAAACGCGGTGTTTTCAACATTTGCTCAGATCATGTTGCCCTGGATCGAAGGCCAATTCCACAAGCATCGGTTTAGAATATCCTCAGTCCTGGCCCTTAAAAAGCTTGAAGGTTTTCCCACCTGCATTGAAGATTGAAGATCTCCAGATGCTGTTTTGTGAGAATCGTCCATGCTAGCCAGCCCTCAAGTCCCACAAAAGCTGTAAAGTTTTCAACACACATGTTTCCCTTATTTGCAAAATGCAGGCGGTGCACATCCACACTTTGACTCTTGGAACGTGCTCTGCTTGTCCGCCTTGTCAGGTTCCATACTTGGGGAATCCAGGATCTGCTTTCACACCATGGATTGACGATTGAGGATTGAAGGTTCTTTGGCAAGCGTGATGGGATTCTTCAAATATATACTCAGGGCAATCCGAGATGTGCCAGCACGTGCTAGCGCACCCTAGAGGAATCCGGTATGCGCTAGCACGCGCTAGCACATCCTGGGCTGATTTGAAGATTGAAGATTATCTCGCAACCCTTACTGGGATTCTTCAAAATCTTCAATCTTCAATCCAGGATGGCTAGCGCGTGCTAGCACATATCAGTTTGACCTAAAACTGTCTTTCAAGATTTCCAGAAAAGTGGTCTGAGAATCTTCAATCTTCAATGGTTAATCCAGGTATAGATATGAAGAATCTCAGCAAGAGTTGTCAGATAATGTTCAATCTTCCATCAGGAGATGCTGGCACGCGCTAGCACATCCTGGATTGCACTAAGTACTGATGCTATAATTCAGGTCTAAAAAAGAGTGCGTTTGTTGAGCATCATTTTTAGAAGCTGGGAAGCACAAATGTTCGTAGTTCCATCGGGCTGCATGAACGAGTGCTAGACCTCTTCTTGGGGAGGCTGAAGACCAAAGGGCAGAGTCCTTGCAGCTAGTGGTGAAAGATCAGATGGGCGTTCAGCAGCCAGGGACAGCGAGGTTGGGACAGGCCTGACGGTACCCTACATTGCAAGCTACCGGCCCAACATCGGAGAGCTTCGGATTGGCGCCAGCAGCCTAGCATTTGGAGTCAGGTCTGTCGGATGGGCCTTTCGCAATAATGCAGATCCGTACATTGTGGCCCAGAGCAGAGCGTCGTTCGAGCGCTTCAAGCGGGTGACTCCTGATGCGCGACTCATCATGATCGACGTCGACTTCAACATGATCATATTGGCGCCCCTTTTTTTCCTTGAGCAAGGTGACGGTAGTCCTGCTCATGAGAGGTTTCGCACCGACGGTGCTCTCCCTGAGCAAAATCAGAGGCTTCCTGAAGGCAAAAAACGGGCTGGAGCCCTCGGATGTCATGGTGCTCAACGTATTAGAGCAACTCAGAAATTGTGTAAAAATTGCAATTTCTGGATTCAAGATTCAAGAATGTGTGAGACACTATTTTCTGGGAATCTTGAATCTTGAATCCCATATTTTTTAAAAGATGAAAGTTTTTGGATTCAAGATTCAAGATTCAAGAAGCTGAGAAAATATTTTCTGGGAATCTTGAACCTTGAGGCTTGAATCTCAGACTTTTTTAAACCCAGGTTGTCCCAATACTCCGGTGTTCAATCAGATTCTCAGAAAAGCTTTCCTGGTAAAACACGATCGAGGTTTTGAACAACTCGAACATTTTCAGGGGTTGACCAGGCTGGATGATTCTGAGGAAAGCTGTTTTTTGTGCAATCCTCAGTATTGAATCCTCAATCCAGCGGTAAAGCACTTTCAAGTGTCAGAAGAGCTTGAATGTTGTTTGGGTTTGGCCACCATTGACAGTTCTCCGGAAAGTGTTCTGTGTAATCTTTAATCTTGAGTCTTCCATCCAGTGGTAAAATACTTTCAAGTGCTTGGCGATCCAGTGGGAACCAGCAACTTTCAAGTGCTTCTGGTGAGCAGGTTGCTTCATGTCAGCTATGCTTATGTTGACCCTTTTCCAGGAGGTAAACACAGGTGGGTGTAACGCTCAAAAATACCCTATTTTACGGTATTGTATGAAGAGGCGCAGGACCATTAGGGGTATTATCTATTTGTGTATGAATGTGTATATGTATATACATGTACATATGCATGTATGTTCACACACCGTCACACCCTCCCCCTCTTGAACTACCTGTCCACATTTGCTCAACTACGACCTCCACCTTTTGAGATAGAATGAATTTTGTTTTGCTGTGCAAATGCAAATTTTCATGCAACTGATTTAGCTAAATCCATGTTTCGAGATAGCTTTAGAATTTGGACCTCCCTCCAACACCGTCTAACAAGTTCAACGTCGGACCTTTCTTATGCTATAAAAAGGGCCAGAGTATAATAACACAAATTGTACCTCGATTTTTCTTGTAGAAGTCCCTTAAATGTTTAGCCATATGTATATGAGATATATCTGAGAAGTGGTATTTATTTCATTGTTGTTCTCAGCTAATTGAATTGTGTTTGTATTGGGTTATATTTGACAGTTAGAGTATATCTGGAAATAAACTATCTAACTTCCTTTATTAAAGGTTAGTTGGAGTTTACCCGAAACTATATGTACATTTGCATGTAGCTCCTATTTTGGAAAGGATCACATAAACACATATTTTGCAAGCTTTATCCTTACTAAACTTTATTCAAAATTCCAATTGTAGTTGAAGTAAAATCCTATTTGAAAAGGGTATCATATGAACATTCTGGAGGACTCCGTGCTCCAAATTCGGGCTTTTGGGACCCACATTTGGACATTTCGAGACTTTAAGTTTTGAGATTCTAGATTTACGAGGCACGCTTGGCTCTATCCACCCACGGGAAACCGTGGAGATTAAAGGGAGGGGGGTGCCCTCCTTCCATTTCCAGCAAACCGCAGGCACAAAGGCACAGGGATCGGAGCCTCTTTGGCGGCTGCGTCTTCGTGCGGCTTTCTGGGCACATCGCAAATGCCGACGCCGTGCAGGCGCCAGACCCCCAACCATGGACCTCCAACGGGGGGCCATGGAAAGGGGCGGCTCTTCCTTATGAACCCCTTAATGAGGCCTCATCAAGGGCTTATCTTTGGCTTATCCTAGGCGTGGCCAGGGTCCATGACCTACCCAAGGCGTTTTTCTGACAGGCGACCTTGATTCGGAACTTCACTTGTTCTTCTCCTATATTTTGGTGGTGGGCCTTTGAGGCGGCATTTCCCCCTCATGGGCCACGTCCATTTTAGTTTGCAAAGGTTTGTAGTTCGACGGTCACGAGAGGCTCGGAGGAACCCTGATCAAGTCAAAGCAACCCAGCGGAACGCACAACCACGCGCGACGGGCAGGTGGCTCACTGCCACATGAACTTTATGGACCGAGCTGGCTGGGACAAGCAGATGGATGGGTTCCGCATTTTGCCCCTCGGCGCGGCCTGGATCCGGATCGCCTCACAACGGGAACTCCCGGGCGGGCTGTGTGGGCCGAAATTGTTTTTTCCCCAGCAGCTGCAAGGTATGGGGTCGGGCCCAGATGGGCTCTGGGGTGGTTTGGGGCAGCTTTCAGGGAGGGTTCGGGAGGTGTTGGGGATACCGCCTGGGCTTTCTGGCATCTCGTTTGCAGATTTTGGACTTGTTGAAGGTTCAGCAAATCCGGGTCAAGCTCAAAGTTTTTTTTCTTGGGTGGGGCGGGAGGAGCTAAAGCTGAGGTGGTTAGAACCCAGGAGGAAACCTGTTTGAAGGGCTCCTGGTTTCTAGGCAACCCCTAGTTAGTGGTTTGGATGGCGGTTTGTGGGTTTGAACTCCAGTTCCATTGAAACTAACGGTGAAGGTGCCCAAAACTTTCGTCTAAACCACCAAACCACCAATTCGAGGGAAGGTGAGGTTTGGCGCCATTTGGTTTTCCGCTCTCGGCGTGGAAGCTGGCAAGGCACCACGCGGCTGGAAATGACCTGCTCTACTCTGTGATTCACGCCCCTCGCTGTGGCAAGCGCATTTGGAGCTTTTGGGTTTCCAAGCCGCCTCCTTTCAAGCAGGAGGGGGGAGAAAAGGGCTCGCCAGTGTTGAGCTAATGTTATATACTCCCACACGGGCTCACTGTGAATAACGCTGGTTTTGGCTTTCGTTGGGTCCACGTAGTGGTGGATGCCCCGTTCGCCATATTGCAAGTAGAGGAACAAGTTGGAACTCTGGCGAATATACCCGTGGTTTCGTGGGTGGGTGTGGTTGGTTTACTTGCAAAATGCCTTCGTTCGCATCCACAGCACCTTCGACAAAGGGGCGGTTAGTTCCGTGGAACGGAACTGGGGCACCCTCAATCATCTATGGAAGGAGGTGGGGGTCCCAATAAGTGTTCTCCCTTTGGGCGCAAGGGAAATTGACTGTAGATTCTGGGGGAGCAAATGGGGATGTAAAGAGCCCCAAGTATTCAGAAGGATAAAAGCCAAAAGCCAGGAAATCAATCGATAGTCATGTAAAGAGCCCCACATGTTCAGAAGGATTACAACAACTTCTCAAATCAAACAAACATATTTGGGACTTGTATCATGGAGGCCGAGCCCACCAAGCTCGCATTGATTTGCCGAGGCGCCCCCTTTAGCGGACCGGGACTTCCTGATGTTTCACACGGTGTTCCGGCACGAGTCGGGCCGTGGACTGATGCCGCCCGGCTGGCTCGGACCAGGCATACATGCGTTCGCATGGAGGCCGATTCGGACGTGTCCCAAATCGGGGATTGGGGAACGCCAAAAGGGTTGCCCTTCCACCAATTAACATGGAAGTTGACAGGAAGGTTTTGACGACCATGTTCCTCTTAAAGGCCCCTGTCAGGTTCCAGGTTGATTGGTGAGAGGGTAGTTTTGGTTTCTCCTTTGCAGCATGAAAGGGTACTGTACAAAATTGGACAGGCCCATTTCGCAGTCAAGCAAAAGTGGACCCTGGGCATTGCAAGGATGCGCTTAGCCGTTGACCAAACAGGAGGCAGCGTATGGGGGTGAGGTTGCATGTGTGTGCAAAGTCTCTTGTCTCAGTCGGGTCGGAGGCCCGTTGCTTGCGTCGAGTTGAGTAGCTGAGAGCGGTTTTTGCCAAGCGGCATGCGAAATCTTTTGGCGTACTCGACAGGGACAGTCAGAACATGTGTATCCAATCGGCTCTTCTAGTACCAAATAGACTGCCCCGCAGTGGGTAGTTTTGTCAGCGCACATGCCAAGATTCAGGTGACCCTTAGTTGGTTGCACCCAAATACCTTTTGAAACCAAGTGGAGGAAGGTACCCCCTAATGTCCAAACCAACAAACCAAGCAGTGGCCAAGACCAATGTGGGGGTAAGGTGAACGAGGGACCCCCAACGAGCGTTGGGGGTCCTTTGTTTTCGGGCAGAGCGTTATCGACACATGTCGAGGTTGGCGTGTCACGGGATGCGCTTGGACCTTCGTTGAACAATTCTGGACCCGTTTTACCTTAACACTCGCGAGCGTGTTCAGATGCACAGCTTGTAGCGGCGTGCCATCATGCTACGAGTGAGCAAAGTCTTCGGATTCATTGCCCTGGCAGCTCTGAAAGCGCGACTTGCTCCCAAGCATTCTGAAAGTCGTCTAGCTCCGAAATCCGGATCTCCCCAGAAAGCTCAATTTCGAGCAAGCTGCAGCAAGGAAGGACAGCAGCTGATCAAATTGCACGAATTGTGTGGCGATGTGCAACGACCCCGGCACCTCACCTTTTGGAGTCCAACGTTGATCGAGATTTCTTTGGGCTGATGTGGAAGGAGGCCATTACCCTCGCCCCAGCAAGCACTGCAAGATCGAAAGCACGCGCCTACCCTCTTTGCTGTTGGGCCGACCCTTTGTTTTTATAGCATGTTTTATTGAGCCACTATATTTCGAGCCTCCTTTTGGTTTCCCTTTCCTTGCCGGTGCTCAGTAAGGAAGGACCTTGCGGGTTTTGGGCTTTTCACCGTTTTTTGGACTCCCGAACTTCAGGAAGCTTAATGGTAACCGGATGGTTTTCCTCGGGGTCGGACTCCGTTTCTCAGGGACGCTGCCTATCGAAGCGATCGCAAGCATAGGTGCCCTTTGTAGGTTTGTTTGATAAACAATGAATGGCACCGCTTTAGATGGGGTTTGTTCCATTTGCCAGGGCCATTTATACTTCCAAAAGGCCACCTATGATCGCAAGTTTCGTGGCCAGACCGCGCTGAGGCTCTACAGCCGCTCCGCGGACGACACCTTCTGCCCGCCCACCCGCAAAAACATCCGCGCCATGCAGCACCTGGCAGCGCACCAGATCATGCAGGCACCAAAGGGCCGGAGAAGCCGACGGGGACGCGGGCCCATGCCCCAGCAAGATGGCTGGGCTTCCTCTTGGCAAGCGAAACATAGCGCAACACACAGAAAGAAACAGAAGCAAAAGACGGAGCCCCCAAAAAAGCAGGCCTCATTTGGCTGAGGCTGGCCAGTGGTGAGCAACCAATTGTCCTCTTTCCCGTTCGGATAGCATATCTAGATTTGTCTATGGTCCATCTGGGGTTCTTCGGACATCCCACAAAACCAGAGGACGAGGGCCGGGGCCCGCCGCAAAGGTGCAAGGCGAGGAATCAGGACATTTGCCCCTCCCCACCCGAAAGTGGCTGAATCTGGCTTTGTGTCCTTTTAGTTTTAACCCCAAGCCAGGGTTTCCTCCATTTCCCTTTTTGGAGCCTCCAAAAGTGGACATCGATCTTTTTAATGCACACCACCCGTAAATGGTTTAATGCAGCGGGAAATCCAATGACCCCTGCAAGCCGACCTAAGTCATGCGAGCCGTGACGCATTCACTTTTTTTTTGAGGACCCGGACGGCGGTGGGGTGCGTTTCACCATCACCACGGCTGTGGACCCGCTAATCCCCTTCCTCCCTCGCTGGATCATGCGCCTTGGACGCAGGCCAAAGGCATCTGAGGCACCTGACCCTGGCTGACGAAGGGAAACATCCTGCCAGCGGCGGGTTCTTCTTTTGACTATTTGGTTGGGTCCTTTGGACTGTGAACATTTTTTTCTTCGGGGAAACAAGTGGATTTCGTGGGGAACCTCTCATTCATAAATTTCTGGTCGATCAATCGGGCGAAGTTTTCTTTCGGGTCGGTTTGGTTGATCCGGGCCTTGGCCAAAAGGTCTGCACGTGCTCTCGGTTTTGCGACGGTGTTGCGGGTGTTGCGGGCTTTGGTTCTTGCAGTCGCACCCAGATGTCTCCAAGGCATTTTGTTTCCATTTCCCTCGCAAGGAGCCAATGGTTTGGTAGCTAAATGGGTCTCACTCACGGACGGGGGCCCCAAGAAAACTCGACTTTTAGGTTCTCGAAGACAAACGGGGGTTCCCTTTTCCTTTCCATCCCAAAAACCTCACCTCAAAGCCCGTTGAAACTGGGTGCCGACGGGCGGAGGGGAGCGAACCCAGGCCCGCCGTGCCCCAGCACCAAAAAGGAACCGGACCGTGGCCACCAGGGTGATTCGAACCACCCGGCTTTGTCACTGGATTTCCCCGGGTGGGGTGAGACGATTCTTTCCCCTCAAACCATGCTTCTCACTGGCATCCACAGCGAATCGACCTTTGGTTTGCCTGACTTGGTGCATTTTTAGTCATGGCCCCGAAAGGTGAACTGTGTTTCCTTCTTTTTCTTTTTTCTGGGTCCTTTGGGCAATTGAGTCCCGTGATTGAAATTGGTCAAAAGACACTCTTCCCTGAACGCTTCGGGAACACATCCAAGCAATCCTCATGCAAGCCTCTACCCTAGGGTGAAGACGTAGTAATTTGCGGGTGGACACCACATGGGACAAGCTCCATTCTCTGTTGCAACTTGGGTCAAAGGACGTTCAAACAGCCAGCGCCGAGCCTAACTTTCATATTTGGCTTAGAAGCGTTTGGAAAAAAAATCCCTTCCCCCCAAAGCAGGCTTTTACGTTTTTGGTTTCTCCTTAAATCCAAAGAAGACGGGTATTGGACATGGCAGAAGATGAATCCGGCTACGCTGGAGGATTCCATGTGGCGCTTTTTTTGGGGGTTCCCCTTTTGGGTTTGCATTGAAACCAAAGGACCACAGTTTGGGAAGCTTAATGGATCCCGGATACCCCTATAGAAAGGAACGAGCTATTTTCCTTTTGGTTTTGAAAGGGTGGTTTCTTGGTCACCTACTACATAGCGAAAGACCAGTTTCGGGTCGGATTCGAGACCAACCATTTTCGGGGCAGGATTGAGTTGGAATGATTGGGGGGTTCCCTCATTTTTGAGAGACTTCCATTTGGTTAAGAACATGTTTCATCTCCCCTTGTTGGCTCCACAGGGAATCTATCACTGGAAGAAATGCGTTCTCATTTGTTCCAGGCACCCCTCCTTCTTTTTTTCTCCTCCATTTTTTCCCGGAACCCAAGGACAGTTACACCATTTCTTGGGGGTCCAGTTCTGCTCAGACCACAAATGAGACAAGCGAGGAGTCTCATGGTCCCCGGGGAGTTTCGGCGCTGGGTGAACGCGGTGGAGCAACGCTGCCGGGAGCTCCAGAAGGCGCGGCGCGCCTTTTTCCGCTGGGCTCCGAGGTCCGCGTTTTCGGTGCGAAAACTGAACATGTTTGTTTTTGCCCCAGCCTCTTGAACATGATTAAGCCCACCCCCCTCCCCCTTAAGGTAGGGGGATCTATATATATGTATATATAGAGGTTGTTTTTTGTGAAATCGCTTTTATTTCAAATAACTATGGTGGGTTGCAGCAACAGAAGTGACATTCGGCAGTGCTAGGCTAGCTACGGTACACTTCCCGACGATTGGACAAGCTGGGTTGGGTTGGTTTTGTCACTCTCCGAGTTTGGTGGGTCCTGTGTGGTTGCTGTGGTCACGCCTTCTCATTTCCGGGCCAAGAGTAAGCACACACACACACACAAGAGGTGCTGAACTTTAGACACTTGTTGCGTTTGGGCAATGTGAGTATAAACAACAGTTTTGTGTTTGTTTCTTGCTAATAACGGGAAACAGATGATTTCAGGGTTTTCCAGCTTTCCCTACTTAGAGACAAGCCCTTTGCGATGCACGCATGAGCCACCCACACTTTGGCTGGATTCTACCGCTTTTGGCAAAAAGGGTTTTAATCCCCGCTTTTGGCAAAACCGACTTCTGCATTCCTTTTGTCCCATGGGTGTCTGAACATGTATCGTGGGTTGTTATTTCATAACGAGCAGGCCGATACGGAAAGTTTTTGTTTTTTTGCCTAGCGCTAACCCTGGCAGGCCTGGGTTGGTTGATTGGTTGGTTGGCTGGTTGGCTGGTTGGCTGGTTGGCTGGTTGGCTGGTTGGCTGGTTGGCTGGTTGGCGGGTCGTGGTGGCGGGTTGGTGGGCCCACCCTAAATTGTATTGAAATGCTGCCCTTTTATGCGTGCCAGGCTGACTGACCAGGCTGTGCCAGGGTTAGGCTAATGCCAGCCCCTCCGAAGGAACATAGGGACAGCTCTGGAGGTTTGTGCGAGCCCCTGAAATTTCTTCTGTGCGCTGATTGCCGGCGGCAAGCCAATTGAGGGCTGGTTGCTAGACCTTCAGCACCCAGTGCTTCCAATTACCACTATAGTAGGTGACCACTATAGTATGTTTCGGGTTGTCTATATGCGCTTGCCTGGAAGCACTGCGGTAGGAACGGACGCCGCCACTAGGCCAAAAAAAAACGCCTCAGCCGGATGGATGCTCGGTTCAATTCCTGGAACCAAGACGTGGTTGGGCGACCAAATTTAAAACAGTTTAGACCAGAGGTTGGCCCAGCCCTCTCGGACTTCATGTTCGTGTGGGTTTGACTTGGGGAGGGGCCATGTCAAGCAAAGCGCATGGGGCAAATGGTTGGTTTTCGCTCCGTTGGGGTTGCGTGCTGTTGAGGGTGCCTTGTTTTTTTTCTTCTTCTGTTTTTTTGGGGGGGCAAGCAATCCAAAGGCGCAAATGAACCAACTGAGTTATCCAACTGGATATCAATCGCGAACTTTGGACGGACAAAATCCTGCACCTGTTGGGATGGATGAAGCCCTCTGAAAACCGGGATAAATGGCTGAAATTCGATCTGGTTCTTGGCGCGGATTTTGTTCACTCACCGGACAAACATTTCCGAATTTGAGCGCACGTGTGAACAAATCCTTGGGTGCTGCCCTACTGTGGATGGGCGAACTCCTGCAACAAAACCATGCAAAACCATTGTTGCTTGGCATTTGCAGGGGAATCATCATTCCAGGACCCCTTGGGTGGTGCGAACTGGATTTCGCAAACATCCACAGTAGGTCCTAGGTGTCCTTTCGATAAAATCCTCTCTTTTTTTTGGACCTGGTTGATCAATCCAATCTAAAGTAGTGGAGCTCATTTGGCTGTGGCTCAAGAAACCGGTGCCAAAATGGAACCCTGGTAAGTGGAAACATTGACCAAAACCTGCGGTTTGCCCCTCCGACGGTTTAATTTTGAGCCACACCCATCTACCCTACCACCAACTACCCAAAGTGGCCCAAGTTGGTGCCCCATGGGATAAAGCCTCTGGTGGCCTTCGTTCCTCGTGCAGCGCCCCCTCTGAACCAAGCGGAAGTCGGGCAGAGGAGCAGCTGGCTCTGCCCAGTGCCGCGCTCTTTGTGGCGCTGGAGCAGCTGACCGCTCCAGCAGCGAGATGCAGTGGCAGTGGGGGGGAGGTTGCGGGGAGGTTGGGGGGTTGGTGCGTGTGTGTGTGTGTGTGTGTGTGTGTGTGTGTGTGCGTTTGCGCGTTTGTGTTTGCTTTGTTGTTTTATACAATATTCTTTTTTTTTCCCCGGGGGGGAGGGGTCCGGTGTGTGTACATATACGTGTCTATATTGCTTGTTTTTTTTTTGGGGGGGGGCGGGGTTGGGGGGTTGGGGGGTTGGGTAGAGAGTTTGGCGGGGGCTGGGCCGGCGGAGGACTTGAAGATGCGGTTCGTTGGGGAAATCTGCTTTCGCCCAAACTGGATTTCGGGCTTACATAGGATTTGGGTCACGTTTGGGTCAGGGTTTTGGTGTTTAGCTTTGAGCCAGTTGACGTGCCATTGGCCATTTCCCCGGGCCCTCACCGGAGAAAAGCGCTCGCCGGTATGGCACAGCTGGACAGCGACCATTTGGAGATACCTTCGGGGGATCTTCCCGAAAGTAAGGATACCCTCGGATGCCTCAACACATCCCACCAGAGGGCCCAGGCGGGGGTGGGGTAGTCAGGTAGTCAAGGCTTTTTTCAATCCCAGTTGTTGTCCCCAACGCGGTTACAGACTTCCTCACAGGCAGCCGCAAAATTCACAAGATCTCCCAGAGCAACTCTCAAAATGTGACGCTGGGTCGAGGTTCCGGGGATGTGATGTTTGCCATATGCCGAGACTAAGCAGCTGTAGCCCGATGCTCGTCTTTCCTTGAGCGGCCCAGAGCAAGGCCCTTCACTTCCAAGTCACTGCGCACAGACGTTCCCGGCCAAGCCAAGTTGATCCTTTCGGCGGGATGTTCTAGAAAACATGTTTCAACCAAACGGGAGGTGTTGCTGCTTTCCTATCATTTTCTTGCGAGTACACCAACCACGCCGAACCGGCAAACCAGTCAGTCAGGGGCACAAACCGTTTTCGAGCGCTGCCATGCAATACTGTTGGTGGACCAAATCCATTTCGCACCACTTTAAGACCATGGAAAACCATAACGTACGGTATTTGCAGGGAAAATCGAATCAGACACCGACCGGGTTTCTGAACGGTGGTGCGAGAAGCGGATTTCGCGCCCGCCCCATGCCTAGGTTTGCCGTCTCTTCGGCGCCTCACAGCTGGAGGCCGGGTGCTTGAGTGCTTGAGGCTAAAAATAATATGGTGACATGGGCTTAAGTCTCCAAGTCTGTGTGTATGTTTTTTTTTTTTTTTGGGGGGGGCTAACCCTATGGTTGAAAGCCATAAGAACACCCATATTTCGGGTCGGTGTTTGATTGGAAGCTTTCTAAGAACACCACCCCCCATTTGGTGGTCCAGCCCCCTCAAAAGGGCACATTGCAAATGGGCTTGGCTCAAAATGGGGGAGCTTTCAGGCATGAAAGGGTTCCCTGTGCAACTGCCAAAGGCGCGGCCGTTTCTGTGGGAATACCAATTTTTGGAGGGGTTTACGGAAATCAAGGAAGCCAGCCAACGACCTGTAGGCATCTCACAAATCAAAGAAACAAAAACAAAAGCACACACACACACACACACCCGCGCAGACAGTCTCAGTTGCCCAAAGCCAACCTTTTGACCTTTTGGTTTCTCCATGGTTGATCCATTTTGAGTCATGGCCCCAAAAGGTGATCACCTTTTGTTCTTGGGTCCCATCCGGGGCCACTGAGCAGTTGCCAAAGAGATGGACCGGGCTCGAGCAGCATTTTGACCAGGCGGAGATCAAGCCGCGCGCTGTCACCTTCAGTGAGTCGACGGAAGCCTTCCAGCAATTAAAGTCCTACCAGGGTTCCGTTTTGTGACTGCCTGGCAGACTTAAACCCAGGGGTGGGTTCAAAGGGAAAGCCTTCCCAGAAAGAAAGAGAAAAGAGCACCACTGGGCAACTGGGACAAAAATGGAGTGACAACCCCAAAGTCGACTTAAACCCAGGGGTGGTCGATCCTCCCAACAGCAACAGGGAAACGCCTGGGTTTAAGTCTACAGGTAGTCGAGAAAAGAACAGAACCCTGAGTGCTACAGTACGGCACAGATGGAGTGGTGCCCTTTCTCGGCCACTAAGATGGAGTGCTGGAAGAGTATGTTTCTCACAAAGCACGCCTTTGGTGGGTTCCATGTTAGTGGGCAGGAGGGTACCTACTTTTTGGCGGGAGAAACAGCAAGCTTCTCTCTTGCTGGTGGTGTTGATTTGGGCATGACATTTTGAGGGTAGCCTTTGCTGGGGTTGCGTGACAGGGAAGCCAAAGAGAAACTGTTGGGCCAACCCGCTTGGGCACGGGGTTCCTCAAGTCAGCGTGTTTTAGCCATGGCGTGCGCTCAAGGATGACCCCGGGGACAGCGACGGGGTGCTCGTGGCTTGGCTGCAGGGTTCCTGTCCCATTTCGCGGTGGCGCGCGCGCATTTTACCGAGCCCATTTTGATTCCTGGAGTGCGTTTTGGCGCAGTGGTCCATGTCTTTATTCCCCTGCTTTTTCGGAGTGCGTTTTGGCGCTCTGCTCACCGTTTTTTTTTAAAGGGGGGGGTTCCCATAGCCAGCCCATAGCCCCATAGCCCTGGCAAGTTTCCCATAGCCCCGAAGTACCCAGAAAGCGCCAAGCTCGCGCACGTCCCCAAAGTCCTGCGGCTAAGGCCCAGGCTTCGGCATCACCGCTAGGCGGGACCCGAAGGAAGGAAGCGAGGTGTAGCTGCGAGAGCAGTGCTAAAGGACCTGCGTGACAGCGCAAGAGAGAGAGAGAGAGAGAGACAGAGAGAGAAAAGGGGGAGAGAGAGAGAGAGCTAGAGCCAGAGCCAGAGCTGGAGCTGGAGCTAGAGCTAGAGCAGAGCTAGAGAGGGGGAGGAAGAGAGAGGGATTCTGCCCGGTTTCATTTTTTGCGATTTTTGCTGCTGGTTCATGGTTAGGCCAGGCGTTAGTCCAGCCAGGCAGCGATGAGTCCAGCCCAAAAGTGGAGGAGGTTGTGGTCAGCCCAGGCAAGCGCGACCGCACATTGGTTCGGACAGCCGCTTTTTGGTTGGGGGTGGGAAAGGGGATGGGAAGGGGGGGTGGGAAGGACGGGTGGGAGGGGGTGCTGGAAGGGCAAGAACCAAGAATGACTTGCTTTGCAAGGATTCTTGATGTCCTCAAAATCAGCCGGTGAAGGTGGTTTTTCAACTGGACATGTATCTTTCAAGTGCCTGTGCTTTTGGGAAGGTCTATGCTCTTTGGGTTCTTTCGCAGTTTTTGAGCTATAACATACGGCACATGTTCGCATATAGGATTGTTGCAGCAAATTCTAGCGTCCTCGTGGTTCCGAGCGCGCCCTTCAGGTTGCTCCTTTTGGGGCTGTGCAGCGGTCCAGTGAGCGCGTTTTTTCCATTTTGCCACGTGCCTCGCCCTGGAGACGGGCTTGTTTGATTGATTTTTCCCGCGAGGGACCGGCCCTTGGACCTTTAAGTTCGATACCGATGCTTTGGTTGAAAATAATTTGGGCAATCACCCCCCGACACAAGTCTTTTCATGTTCTTACAAGGGCTCTTCCTTGTTTGCCTGGGACTGAAAATGTTTCAGGTTTGGCTGTGGCGATCCATGCCTTTGGTGAAGAGCAGGAGAACGTGTGGCTGTTTCAGGGCGGGAAATGGCAGTGGCTCAAAATTAAAGAGCTAGGGGCACACCGCAGGTTTTGGTCCATGTTTCCACTTGCCAGGGCAACCCATTTTGGAATTCCGGTTTTTTGAGCCATGGCCATACCCAAATGAGCGCATACCCCGTCCAGCCGCTTTGGCTTGAAGTCGCCGCTGGCCGTGGGAGAGACGCCTCCAGGACCTGAAAATTCACGCCATGCCATGGGGCACAACCTATGGCGAGCCAATTTTAGGGGTAGATGAACATCCATTCGCCACCTATGTTGATGTTCACCAGAGGTTTCGTGGGTTTTGACCCAAAGCCACTTGTGTCTAGAGTGTTGAAAAGCCGAGGCCTGGAACGGGCTTGGCTGGTTTGCTTGCCGCTGAGAGGTCTGAAAGCCCTGTGGAGGTCTCAGGTGAACTTATGGATGGGGAAGGTGTGGGCATTCCGGATGTCTGTTTTTTTTTTCTTCTTTTTTTTTTTTTTTTTTTTTTTTCTCCTTGTCTTTCCTTCTTTTTACGGTAATTAATGCTCATTTTATCAGATGTGCCAATCACACGGCAAAGGTGTCTGGGGGGCCAGTGGGGGACCTCAGTGGAATCATCTCATCGCACCAAGCGACCGACGCTTGGGCAATACCCAATCTTTACGTCAGCTGAGCGGAAACCGCGCCAGCGATATTGCTTTTTTGTTTGTCTTTTTGGGGCGACTTGAGCCATGCTGAGGCATGAAGCGTGGCGCTCTCTTTTTTTCAGTTAGACCCCCGTTTCGGCGCCTTTCAAGGCCGCCCGGAGCCGCCTGGGCTTTGAGAAAAAGGCCTGCTCCAATGCGGCATCAGAACGGAGAGACCTCAGGGCAACCCATTTTTGGAACTCATTTCAGTCGGTCCGTTCCTCGCAACCAATTTCAAAGCTCATGTAGGTCCATCAGTGCCCGTTTTTTGGTTGGGAGGGTTCCCCTACTAAAATAGACGTCCTGAAAACAGTTGGTACCAACTTATTCTAACCTCTCCATGGGAGGACCTCGTTTCATCCTTCGCCCCTTTGGGCTCCAAGACGTGGCAAGCAGCCCAGGGCCTTCGCGATGGCCTTCTTGGCGTTGCAGGGGGGCGGGGTGCGCGCCTTCGCGTCGGATGCGGGGGTGCTGGCGGGGCTGGCCTGCGCGGCCAACAAAAGCGTGGCGGAGCTGGCTGGAGCCTTTGAGGCGCCGGGAGGGGCGGGGGGGGGGGGGGGGGGGGGGGGGGGGGGGGGGGGGGATGGGATGAGCGGTCCTGGATGAGGGGACGGGCAGACCGTTTGCTTGTTTATTTGTTTGGTTGTTTTTTCCCCAAACAGCGAAGCATTGGGGTTCTAACTTGAGGTATAGAGAATGGGAAAGTGTGACGCCGGTTCCGGGGTCCTGTTTTCCGCTTGTCTTCCTGTCTCCCAGTCTCTCCGGTTGCTGTAACGCTGACTCCAGGGTCGTGTCTCCCGCTTGTCTGCCAGATGCTGGGACGCTGGCTCCGGGTCGTGTCTCCCGCGCTTGTCTCCCTGTGTCTCGCAGTCTCTGCGATGCTGTGACGCTGGCTCCGGGGTCGTGTCTCTTGCTTGTCTCCCTCAGTTTCTGGCCAGATGCCGTGACGACGGCTCCGGGTCGTCTCCCGCTTGTCTCCCTGTGTCTTGCAGTCTCTGCATTCCGATGCCAGATGCTGTGACGCCGGCTCCCTGTGTCTCCCAGTCTCGTCTCCCTGTGTCTCCCAGTCTCTGCGGTCGGCTGTGACGTCTCCTTGTGTCTCGCAGTCTCTGCGATGCCGTGCCCGAGTCTCCCAGTCTCTGCGGTCGGATGCCAGATGCTGTGACGCGCTTGTCTCTCTGTGTGTGGCTGCCAGCTGCTGCAACGCTGGCTCCGGCGTCGTGTCTCCCGCTTGTCGCTTGTCTCCCAGTCTCTGGGGTCGGATGCCAGATGCTGTGACGCTGGCTCTGGGGTCGTGTCTCCCGCTTGTCTCCCTGTGTCTGGATGCTGGCTCTGGGGTCGTGTCTCCCGTTTGTCTCCCTGTGTCTCCCATCTCCCGCTTGTCTCCCTCTGCGGTCGGATGCGAGATGCTGTGATGCCGGCTCCGGGGTCGTGTCTCCCGCTATTGTCCCCCTGTATCTCCAGTCTCTGCGGTCAGATGCCAGATGTTGTGTCTCCCATGATGTGAGGCTCCGGGGCTTGTATCCCTGTGTGTGTCCCGCTTGTCTCCCTGTGTCTGACTGCGGTCAGATGCCAGATGCTGTGACGCCAGCTCCGGGGTCGTGTCTCCCACTTGTTTTCCCAGTCTCGTCAGTCTTTGCGGTCGGATGCCAGATGCTGTGACGCTGGATGTGACGCTGGCTCCGTAAACATGTCTCCGGCTTGTCGCTTGTCTCCCAGTCTCTGCGGTTGGATGCCAGATGCTGTGACGCTGGCTCCGGGGTCGTGTCTCCCGCTTGCTTCCCTGTGTCTTGCAGGCTCCGGGGTCGTGTCCCCCGCTTGTCTTCCTGTGTCTCCCAGTTTTCTGTAATCAGAGACCAGATGCTGCGAGGCCGGCGCTGGTCTCTCTGTGTCTGCATGCCAGATGCTGTGACGCTGGCTCCGGGGTCGTGTCTCCCGTCGCCCGCTTGTCTCCCTGTGTTTTTGCGGTCGGATGCCAGCTGCTGTGACGCCGGCTGCGGGGTCGTGTCTCCCGCTTGCCTGAGTCTCCACTCTTTGCGGTCAGATGCCAGATGCTGTGACGCTGGCTCCGGGGCCGTCTCCCGCTTCTCTCCCTGTGTCTCCCGGTAAAGGAGGGTCCCGGGCAAAACCAGCTGAAGCTGCTTCTTCTTTGCAAGTTTTGGGGCTGACCTTTCTTGCAGCCCTCAACAGGAAAAATGAAGGTCCCGGGCACTTTTTCAGTTTTGAGGCTGACCTGGCTTGCTTGGCATCCAGTAACTGGCGTTCGGCTTTCTTCGGCTCCCTTCGGCTCCCTTCGGCTCCCTTCGGCTCCCTTCGGCTCCCTTTGGCAGCACGCGGCAGCAGCGCGCAAGCGCAATAATGCAGTCCAGCTAGAAACATCGATTCGAAGCGAACGACTTGCAAAAATGTTTAGCAATGGGGAAAGGGCATGTCGCAGATTTTGCTGTTAGCCTGTGTGCAAAGGATGTGCCTCTCTCTTGGCCAAGCGCAGGTTTGCATCCTTGTGGGTCGAGCCTTAAATATCTATTTTCTCGATAAACAACAAATCGTGACATCCGGCTGATTGCTTTTCTCAGAAAACTGAGCTGCTTTTTAGAAGCCGCACTTCTTGGCCAAGCGCAGGTTTGCATCCTTGTGGCGCACCAGCAGGGCCCTATCAAGCCTTAAATGTGTCTATGTTTCTCGATAAAAAACATATACTGTGACATCCGGCTGATTGCTTTGCTCGGGACACTGAGCTGCTTTTTGGAAGCCAGTGCCGCACTTTTTGGCCAAGGCGCATCAGCAGAGCCCTGTCGAGCCTTAAATATGTAGATTGTTTTCGGTAGACAAATACCGTGACATCCGGCTGATACGGAGCTGCTTTGTGGGAGCCAGCGCCGCACTTCTTGGCCAACTGCAGGTTTGCATCCTTGTGGCGCATCAGCAGAGCCCTCCATTTTGTTCTATAAACAAATTTACCGTGACATCCGCCTGATTGCTTTGCTCAAGATTCTGAGCTGCTTTTCGGAAGCCAGTGCTTCTGGCGCATCAGCAGAGCCCCGTCAAGCCTTGAATATGTACTCTTGACATCCGCCTGAGCTGCTTTTTTGAAGCCAGTGGCGCACTTCTTGGCTAACTGCACGTTTGCATCGTTGTGGCACATCCCCAGCCCTGTCGAGCCTTTAATGTATCTGCTTTCTCGATCTGATTGCTTTGATCAGGAGACTGAGCTGCTTTTTGGAGCCAGTGCCGCGCTTCTTCGTCACGTGCAGGTTTGCATCCTTGCGGCGCATCAGAAGAGCCCAGCCTTCACTGACTCGACAGCGGAGACACACTAAGCGCTGTCGGACTTCTGGCGGGGACAAGGTGTAAAAAGCGGTTTCTTGACATGTTTTCCTGTTGGCCTTTTTCCGGTTGGTGCCTTCTAACATCTTCTAACAAGAAAATCGCTTGGATCCTGAAAGCATGTGTGGAGTTGACCAGATTGGGCTGGCATTTGCGAGTGCTGGCCATGAACGCAGGTGCGCAGGTGGACAAGTGGCAAACAATTGAGGGTTTCGGGGATAAACACAAAGCATTTAGCTTGGACTTTTGCAGCGCTGTGATGATGAGGGTGGATGAGGGTCAGGATGACGAGGATGAGGAGGTGAGGAGGATGGTGATGAGGAGAAGGAGGCTGATGATGAGTGTGATGGCGATGAGCCACAGAGAAGTCGACGGTTTCGTTGACAGTTTTGCTCCGAGTCAGCAAACCCTTGGAATGGAGAAGGGGCACGGCTCCACTAAGCATTTGACCAGCGAAGCAACTAGACGGCTTGCGCGGATCAGACACCATCTTAGCCAAAATCGTATGAAGCGGGGGAGGGGGGCTCTAGGCGACTGATGCTGCTAGGGATGCAGGAGCGCTGCAGGAAAGACCTCCAGCATGACACCAGCAAGTTGCGCAAGCAAGTTGCGTTGGCAAGTGGCACTAGCGCTAGCAAAATGCCACTAGCAAAACGGCGCAAGCCAGTAGCACGAGCAAGATAGCGCTAGCGAGATGCACGAGCCAGTAGCGCTAGCCAGTGGCGCTAGCAAGTAGCGCCAGCAAGTGGCACTAGCAAGTAGCAGTAGTGAGTTGCACTAGGAAGTTGTAGTGTGTTGCGGCAGAGAGCTGCTCAGACAACTTGTTCATTGAAACTTGTTCAGAGAAACTTGCTCTGAGAACTTGCTCAGACAATTTGTGCCAAGAACTTGCTTGGAGAACTTGCTTGCTCAGAGGAACTTGCGCAGAGAACTGGCTAGGATTACTTGGCGCCGCGCACTGCTCATGCTTTCGGGCCACCCATCTTCTAGTTTCCTCTTGGTAGCATCACTGTAGTTCGAGCACCCTTTCTTGTTGGCAGTGCTGTTTTAAACCTCGCCTCCTATCTTGTTGCCAGTATTTAACACCTTCTCAGTTGGATATCCAGTCTTTCGCTTGGCTAGCTGGTCTGCGACGCTTTTTCCTCTTCGCAACCTATGTAATCCAGTCCCACTGACAAACGCATTTTGCTGAAGCATTTTACACCTTCGTGGTGCCAAGGTCGCGGCTTTGACGTATCTCGTTGCCTCCTGACAGAAGGGTTGAAGACAGATTTTCAGCCTTGTTTTCCACATATTCTGCTGTTTTGCACGTGTCCGAAAGTGCTCAGGGCTTGCAAGTGCAAGGGCTCAAGGGTTTTCATGATGAGACTGCCATTATCATTCTCTGAGGTGCTAGCTTCCCTACAGTCTCTGGACCCATGGAACACCAAAGGGGTTCAACGTGAGCTGTATTGCATGGCGCTTGTGCTAGCCTCCCGCAGTGAGTATTTTTGGAAATCCGAGCAATTGCATTTATTCTCTCAGCATACGTGGCTTGTCGGGAATCCAAGCTGGAGGGATGTGCTGATAGCATCAAGACCATCGCTCACCGAAACAACACGTGCTGAGACATGGCCCATCCAATTCTTCTTTGACGACACAGCTTCGCCTCCACTACGCCTTGAACATAAAGGTTTCGGCGCTGCTGGACACTCTGCGTACGTGGCGAACTCCCCAGCAACATTACGGAATGGCGGCTCTGGTGCTCAATGTGGTAATTGCAACACACGGTCATGGCCATGTTTCGACACATGTTCGGTGGCTGTATAATCAAATAAGAGTTGCTAACGCCGCAGTCTGCAAGTTTTGCAAGTTCTCTCTTGCTTTGCTTGTGGCAAGACCTCTAGTCGAGCTCGAGAAGAAGATAGCAACCCGAAGTGGCATGTGCCCAGTCTCGGCCACAAGCTGCTGAGACTGATGCGCAAGTTTCAGCAGAGTAGCGAGACGGCCACTAAATGCTGCGGTGATGGAAAAGTGCATTGAGTGTCCGTACTACGGAAGTTACTTCGAAACTTCCTTTCATTAATGCCAGGTGTTAGGTTGATTCACCCCGAATCCCTGGGGCCTTCACTCTCGAACATGGCATTGACATGGCGCTTTCCTTGATACAACATCGATGCTTTTACCCGGCGTGAAGGAGATGGATGGACCCGATGTGTCCTCTTCCCAAAAAAGGGGACTTCCTACAGGGACATACATAGACTGATTGTAACTATGTGAGCCACGGACAAAACACACGAAGACCACTTTATCAAGGCGGGGTACGTTTTTGCATAACACATGCCAAAACCATGCAAAACGATAAGGTCTCCCCCAAAAACGATAACCCTTAGCTAACACACGGCTCTATAACACCCCCTGCAGTTGCAACTTAGCTAGAATGGGACCCTTGCGTGACCGCCGTAAAACAAGAAGGCGAGTCGCCACTTTCGAGCTGGAGCTGCCAAGGTGTGCTTCGTAAATACGACACTTGTACTGAGAAGTTGCGATTTTCGAGCTGGAGCTGCGGAAGTATACTTCGCGTACTAGACTTGCACGACAAAGTTGCGATTTTCGAGCTGGAGCTGCGGAAGTGTACTTCTCGTACTAGACTTGTACTATAAAGTTGCGATTTTCGAGCTGGAGCGCTGCGGAAGTGTACTTCGCGTACTAGACTTGTACTACAAAGTGTCGATTTTCGAGCTGGAGCTGCGGAAGCGTACTTCCCGTACTAGACTTGTGCTACAAAGTTGCGATTTTCGAGCTGGAGCTGCGGAAGTGTACTTCTCGTACTAGACTTGTACTACAAAGTTTCCATTTTCGAGCTGGAGCGCTGTGGAAGTGTACTTTGCGTACTAGACTTGTACTACAAAATTGCGATTTTCGAGCTGGAGATGCGGAAGTGTACTTCGTGTACTAGACTTGTACTACAAAGTTGCGATTTTCGAGATGGAGCTGCGGAAGTGTACTTTGCGTACTAGACTTGTACTACAAAGTTGCGGTTTTCGAGCTGGAGCTGCGGAAGTGTACTTCGTGTACTAGACTTGTACTACAAAGTTGCGATTTCGAGCTGGAGCTGCGGAAGTGTACTTCGCTTCAAAGTTGCGATTTTCGAGCTGGAGCTGAGGAAGTGTACTTCGCGTACTAGACTTGTGCTACAAAGTTGCGATTTTCGAGCGGGAGATGCGCAAGTGTACTTCACGTACTAGACTTGTACTACAAAGTTGCGATTTTCGAGCTGGAGCTGTGGAAGTGTACTTCCTGTACTAGACTTGTACTACAAAGTTGCGATTTTCGAGCTGGAGCTGCGGAAGTGTACTTCGCGTACTAGACTACAAAGTTTCGATTTTCGAGCTGGAGCTGCGGAAGTGTACTTCGCGTACTAGACTTGTACTACAAAGTTGCGATTTTCAAGCTGAAGATGCGGAAGTGTACTTCGCGTACTAGACTTGTACTACAAAGTTGCGATTTTCGAGCTGGAGCTGCGGAAGTGTACTTCGCGGAAGTGTACTTCGCGTACTAGACTTGTACTACAGAGTTGCGATTCTCGAGCTGGAGGGCTGTGGAAGTGTACTTCCTGTACTAGACTTTTACTACAAAGTTGCGATTTTCGAGCTGGAGCTGCGGAAGTTTACTTCGCGTACTACACTTGTACTACAAAGTTGCGATGTTCGAGCTGGAATTCCGGAAGTGTACACTAGACTTGTACTACAAAGTTGCGATTTTCGAGCGGGAGATGCGCAAGTGTACTTCGCGTACTAGACTTGTACTACAAAATTGCGATTTTCGAGCTGGAGCTGCAGAAGTGTACTTCGTGTACTAGACTTGCACGACAAATTTGCGATTTTCGAGCTGGAGCTGCGGAAGTGTACTTTGGAGATGCGGAAGTGTACTTTGTGTACTAGACTTGTACTACAAAGTTGCGATTTTCGAGCTGGAGCTGCGGAAGTGTACTTCGCTTACTAGACTTGTACTACAAAGTTGCGATTTTTTGGAGCTGGAGCTGAGGAAGTGTACTTCGCGTACTAGACTTGTGCTACAAAGTTGCGAGATGCGGAAGTGTACTTCGCGTACTAGACTTGTACTACAAAGTTGCGATTTTCGAGCTGGAGATGTGGAAGTGTACTTCGCTTACTAGACTTGTACTACAAAGTTGCGATTTTCGAGCTGGAGCTGCGGAAGTGTACTTCGCGTACTAGACTTGTACTACAAAGTGTCGATTTTCGAGCTGGAGATGCGGAAGTGTATTTCGCGTACTAGACTACAAAGTTTCGATTTTCGAGCTGGAGCTGCGGAAGCGTACTTCGCGTACTAGACTTGTACTACAAAGTTGCGATTTTCGAGCTGAAGATGCGGAAGTGTACTTCGCGTACTAGACTTGTACTACAAAGTTCCGATTTTCGAGCTGGAGCTGCGGAAGTGTACTTCGCTTACTAGACTTGTACTACAAAGTTGCGATTTTCGAGCTGGAGCTGCGGAAGCTTACTTCGCGTACTAGACTTGTACTACAAAGTTGCGATGTTCGAGCTGGAATTCCGGAAGTGTACTTCCTGTACTAGACTTGTACTACAAAGTTGCGATTTTCGAGCTGGAGCTGCGGAAGCTTACTTCGCGTACTAGACTTGTACTACAAAATTGCGATGTTCGAGCTGGAGCTGTGGAAGTGTACTTCCTGTACTAGACTTGTACTACAAAGTTGCGATTTTCGAGCTGGAGCGCTGTGGAAGTGTACTTCCTGTACTAGACTTGTGCTACAAAGTTGCGATTTTCGAGCTGGAGCTGCGGAAGTGTACTTCGCTTACTAGACTTGTAATACAAAGTTGCGATTTTCGAGCTGGAGCTGCGGAAGTGTACTTTGCGTACTAGACTTGTACTACAAAATTGTGATTTTCGAGCTGGAGCTGCAGAAGTGTACTTCGTACACTAGACTTGTACTACAAAGTTGCGATTTTCGAGCTGGAGCTGCGGAAGTGTACTTTGCGTACTAGACTTGTACTATAAAGTTGCGATTTTCGAGCTGGAGCTGCGGAAGTGTACTTTGCTACTAGACTTGTACTACAAAGTTGCGATTTTCGAGCTGAAGATGCGGAAGTGTACTTCGCGTACTAGACTTGTGCTACAAAGTTGCGAGATGCGGAAGTGTACTTCGCGTACTAGACTTGTACTACAAAGTAGTTGCGATTTTCGAGCTGGAGATGTGGAAGTGTACTTCGCTTACTAGACTTGTACTACAAAGTTGCGATTTTCGAGCTGGAGCTGCGGAAGCTTACTTCGCGTATTAGACTTGTACTACAAAATTGCGATGTTCGAGCTGGAGCTGTGGAAGTGTACTTCCTGTACTAGACTTGTACTACAAAGTTGCGATTTTCGAGCTGGAGCGCTGTGGAAGTGTACTTCCTGTACTAGACTTGTGCTACAAAGTTGCGATTTTCGAGCTGGAGCTGCGGAAGTGTACTTCGCTTACTAGACTTGTAATACAAAGTTGCGATTTTCGAGCTGGAGCTGCGGAAGTGTACTTCGCGTACTAGACTTGTACTACAAAATTGTGATTTTCGAGCTGGAGCTGCAGAAGTGTACTTCGTACACTAGACTTGCACGACAAATTTGCGATTTTCGAGCTGGAGCTGCGGAAGTGTACTTTGCGTACTAGACTTGTACTACAAAGTTGCGATGTTCGAGCTGGAATTCCGGAAGTGTACTTCGCTACTAGACTTGTACTACAAAGTTGCCATTTTCGAGCTGGAGATGCGGAAGTGTACTTCTCGTACTAGACTTGTACTACAAAGTTGTGATTTTCGAGCTGGAGATGCGGAGGTGCACTTCGCGTACTAGACTTGTACAACAAAGTTGCGATTTTCGAGCCGGATCTGCCAAAGATCGAAAACACTGTAAAACGATAAGGTCTCCCCCAAAAACGATAACGTTCAAAAAAGTACTAGGGCCAAGTAAAGTGTTTCGTCCGCTCCTCATGTGTTGCTCACAGAAGCTACTCAATTTCGCACCTTACATGAAGGAGACAAGCCTTTTTGGGTTATGCAGACCTGTCATGCTTTTTTGCTGTTTGTTTGTTTGTTTGTTTGTTTGTTTGTTTGTTTGTTTGTTTGCTTGCTTGCTTGCTTGTTTCAAATCCCCAACGTAAATACCAAGTGGTGCGAAACGGACTTCGCAACCATCCGCAGCATCTCATTCCCGGAAACCAACTCGGGGATTGTTTGTTCATTCCACAACATTCCACAAGGAAACCATAAGTCGTTTCCACAAGAAGGAAACCATAGGAAACCACTGGAAGGATGGTGGTTTTACATCGAGGTCAGACTCCATTTGGGTATGGGTCAAAATTAAACCACCAGTGGACCGCAGGTTTTGGTCCCTGTTTCCACTTACCAGGGCAACCCATTTTGGGTACATATTTCTTGACCCGCAGCCATTTCTCAATCCCTGCCCATCGAGCGCCTCAGAAACTCCACCAGGCCACCTCCAGCGTCAGTGGCTCCTCCTGGTTCGCGGCGGAGCTCTTCTATTCCCCGAGCTTCGCGGAGCTCATGGCAGGCCAAAAGGGGGGGGGGTTGGGGGGGTTTCTGGGTGGGGGCCTGGGGGTTGGGTGGGGGGAGGGGTAGGAGGGGCGTGTCCCGTGAGGATTTTCACTCGGGTTCCGCTACGTTTGTGGCGATCGTTTCAATGGGACCTGCCAGCAAATTGATCTTTTGAGAGTGTGAAAGGGAATGCCTTCTTTTCGGCTTTCTTTGTTGGCAGGGTCTCAGGGCATTTTCTCAGCCTGGCCTTCTGCTTGGAAAGAGAACTTTTCAAGGCGACCCGGAAACTTGGGGTTGGCTTATCAGAACTCAGGTGAGGAGCCCAGGGTTTCCCTTAAAGGAAACCCATTGGGGGATTCTTTTTTTGGGGTCGTCCCATTTCTCATTCCCTTATCGAGCCGGCAAGTCGTCCGCACAGGTGTTTTTTGTGGTCGATTTCGTGCAAAATAGGTTGGGCGATTCCTGGTTTGCCTGGTGGTTCAATCACCTGCCATCTATTTTTGAACCAAAAAGCATAGCCATGGTTGTCCTGGCTGGTTGGGAGCGAGGCATGGCGGCGTCCCCTTCCACTGCCGCCGCGCAGTTCCAAGAGAACTGGATCCAGCCCTGGCTGCGAGCAACACAGGTCTCGCAGCCCACGCGCCTCGAGCGGAGAACTCCTTGGTTCTAGAGGTGGATTTTTCAAAAACCAGCAATTTCCCCTGGGTTTCTGGTGGTTTTCTCTCGAAAGATTCGGATCCCTGGGTTCAGAATGGAAATGGAAGGTACCCCTAGAGTTGTGTTTTTCTTGGTTTTTGGCGCGCAGAAGCCGGAATCTCACCTCCGGAGGTGAACTTTAGTCCTTTTTTTTGTTTAGTTCTTGGACCTCGCTTTTTTTGTTTTGTTTTGTTTTTGTTTGTGGGCGTTTCGGTAAGTTCTCCTTTTCCATGTATGCAGGGGATAGTGAATGAGAGTCTTGGAAAGAGAAAGAGACAAGCCAGATCCTATATCCTGTCTATCATTTCACTTTCTATGGATCTACCTCTCATGACTGGAAGGAGATGCAAAACTGAAAAGGTGACCATCATAATTCCAGTAAAAACTCAGAGCCGGCTGCCTGCAGGGTAGCCCTGTCCTATGGGATAGCCGTTTGGGGTTACCATTCTAGTGGTAAACAAGACAGTCTGGTGACTTTTTTTGGCCAGCCCGCTCAGGTGGGTGAATGCTTTGCCTTGGCTGAAGCAGTCGAAAATCGGAAATGGGGCCAGATGTACCTTTGGATAGTGTGGACACGATGGATTTCAAAGACACTGCAAGGAAAGCAGCCGCAAGCTCATGTAAACCAGCCGCAAGCCCATGGCTCTCAAGTTGGGCTGGAGAAAGCGCAAGACGGGGATGAACCACCTGGGTCGAATCGGACTTTCACGGTGTCACCCCCATGGTGGGCCTTCGGGTGGAGCTGGGGGAAAGGTGTTGCACGTCTGGAAGCAAGACCACTTTGCGGGACTGCTCAATCCTTTAAGACCGCCTTGTTGACAATGAAAGCTGATAAGAAAAACACAGACTGGAAGCCAGGAGTTTGCGCAGGGCGGTCAGCCATCGACTAGCTAAGTGCGTTGCATCCTTTCTGGCATGGTTGCAGAGGTTGGGGCATGGGCTGCGTTTTGTGCTGGGGCCCAGGATCGGCACTTGTTGGATGCATTGAATATCACCTCTTGGGATCATTGAACATGAGTCTCCTTGCGCTGGGGTACCTTGAATCAAGCGGACAACGCACAAACGCCTATTGCTTTAATAACCTCCTTTTGACTGCCCTGTAAAGGGGTCGTTATTTAAACAGTAATGCTTGCACCAACCCGGTTCGACTGGCTCAGCGAAGAGCCTGAGTTCCGGGTACTCACCCTCCTTTTTTCTCAGAAGAGGGGTAGTGAAGTGCTCCCACACCATTTGAAGACTGTACAGCAGACAGAGCCCTGAGCTGTTTGACTGGGTGTTTTCCTTCCAAGGTTCGACGGCTTGCAGAGCATTGTGCGGCTTTTGGTCCGCCTGCTCCTGGGAACTGGGGACGAGGACTGGTAAGGTGATGTGACAATCTTGGTTTCCATGGTCCAAAGCTGGGCGCGGGTTTTCATGTGGCTGTGGTTGTCAAAACCGTTTTGGTACCATTTTAGGGGTTTTCGGTGCACCACCCAAATTTTGTCTGTTTTAGTGGGGATTGGGATGTTCACTGGGGGTACGGGCTTTTCACCCATGGCCATGTGGGTATGAGTCAATGTTTTACCACGGGTTTTCGTCCATTCCATTTGCCACACTTCCATTTTGGGTGCCGATTTTTGATCCGCAGCCGCGCTTGACCACGAAAGAGTGCGGCCTTGTCTCATGAAGTCATGAGTGGTTGATTGGCGGGGGTTCGCAGCAAACATTTGCCTTGCACGCACTTTAGGAAGTCTGAAGCTGCCTTGAGCGGGTCCTACCGCTCCTTCAATACATCGTCATTGCCTGTCCGGCTGCTCTTTTTTTTGGAAAGAGGTTGTAACCCAATCACACCTGGCAGCAGTCCCCTAACTTGAACACGGGAGAAACTGGCGATTGTCCCCTTACCATGAAGTGCTCCAACTGATTGGTTTTCATTTGAATGTACGTTCACAAATAACCTGTTTCAACCTGAGGTTGGGTGGTGAAGGAAAAGCTCAAACACAACCTCAACAACGCCAGCAAAAAGGGTGCGGTGCCTCACAAATTGCTCACACTGTCCCACATGTGTGTGTGTGTGTGTGTGTGTTTTTGCATGGGGACATCCCCAAAATGGTTGTCTTCCTGTTGGGTTCCCTTTAAACACCACAAGAGATGGTTTCCCCCCAAAACAAAACAATAATCGAACCAAACTAAACAAAAAGAATCAAGGGAGACGAGCTTTCCCTTTAAGCAAATGGCTCCCCTCCCCCACACAAGCAAAAGAAAAGACAAAAAAAACACACAAAACAACAAACACACAACAAGCAAAAACAACAGGACATAGCAACAACAGGGCCGAGCCACCCACATCACACCCGTCCATAGCCCTCCCCCTCCCAAACGAAAAGGCGAGCCCCGCCAATACTCTACTGCTATTGGGTTGGATCTTTAGACTTTAACTTTTGGATACCCCTCATATTTCCTTTCAACCTGCAAAAAGTCAAACTTTGCTCTCTCAACCCCACGTGCGGAAACACAGCTAAAGCTTCTTGCTGGGGGACCTACGGCACCCGAGCATAGGACACCATCTTCATCGCCCAGTTCTTCCTGGCGTCCGGGCTCACCTGGACCCACTTCGTGGAGGTGCTGCTGAACAGCACCGCGGCGATCCCCAAGCAGCTGCCGCGCCTCTGGCAGCAAGGGGGCTGTCCGGGAGTAAAAGGCCCCATGGTGAAAGAAACCGCTCAAAGGGGTTTGTGTCCTCTTCTTCTTTCTATTTTTTTTTTGGGGGGGGAGGGGTGCAGGGTTTGTTCTCTCTATTTTTTGAGGGCACATTTTTCTGTTGTTTCCTTTTGGTGGAAACATGGATGAATTCCGGGGCCATCTATTTCCTCAAAAGGACACCTAGGGGGCTTGCTTCCTTTTTTGAGGGCACTTTTCTCTCTCTCTCTCTCTCTTTTTTTTTGGGGGGGGGGAGGTTAAGCCGGTTTCGCGGTTTGCTTCCATTTTCGAGGGCGCCGTTTTTTTGTTTTGTTTGGGGGGGGGTTTAAGCCCAGACCCTCCGGCCCAAACATTTAAACGGAGGCCATGAGATCACGCGCGTTTCGAAATGGTTTGAAAGGGAAAAGGAAACCGCCCACCCGGAGGGGTCCCCCAGTTCTGCGAAACACTCAAGCGGGGTTGCGTGCTGTTGAGTGTGCACTTTTTTTTTGGGGGGGTTGGCTTTAAGCGGAAACCAATAGGACAACTATCCATTTTTGTGGCCGCCCCAAAAAATGACACCCGAACATGTGTTGTGTGTTTTCCCCAGCAGCTGAAAGCTCAGGCGATAGGCCGAGATAGACTCCCTTTGGAGTTGTTCGGGCCAGCTTTCGAGGGCAAGTCTGGTTTGTAGCCTTCAAGTGGAACCACAAGGAAAGCCATTTTGGGGTTCCCGGAAAAGACATACCCAAATGGGGTTGTCCCAAAAACAGGGGAACCTCCCGAAATTGTGGTTGCCTTTGGGTTTCCATACGGAACGCCAACCAAGGGTTTCCTCAAGAAACGGCCTATTTCTATTGCCCTCCCTTGGTTTCCTTCCGTAAAACCGGCGCATGGGTTTGGCTCCTCTTTCGAGGAGTTTCTTGCGTGGTTTTAAAGGGACACCAAAAGGACCATCCACAGTTTTGGGGGTGCACTAAGAAAGACACACCCATATCGCCGCCGAGTTTCATTTCTTCTCCAGTGGAAGCCTTTTGAAGGTAAGGCTGAATCAACCAGGGGCCTTTGTGCAGTGGATACGCCCGTAGATATCACCAATCACACATAAGCTCACATGAGTCAGAGCTACGGATGGACGCGCTCCTGCACCACCTAAGAACCCCTGGAATGATGATTCCGCTGTAAATGCCCGCACACATTGTTTTCCCATGGTTTCAAAGTGGTGCGAGAAGCGGATTTCGTCCATCGTATGGCAAGATCCAGGGCCAGTGACGTTTTTCTTCAGCGACTGAGGGCAAGGGTCAAGGGATTCGAATCCACAGACTGATGGCTGGGTGTTGCAAGTGCAACAGTGGGGGTAGCGGTTTCCAGCACATGTTTTTTCTCCGTGTTTCTCCACATTCCACTCTGTTTGAACTTTTGAGGTTCCTTAAGTATGGACCAGAATCCGGCAATGTCGTCTTGGTTTGGCAAAAGTCAAACGCTGAGGGGCACTGCCGCACCACAGCTTGAGAAGTCGTTTTTTCACGGCCAGGAAGCCGCAAGGGTGGATCCGAACTAAGCGACACACGGTTGGACAGGTGGTGGGAATTTTGGGGGCTTCACTGAAAAGGGCAGCACCGAACGTTGAAGTTTTTTCAGGATGCCCAACTTTGGTACCTTGGGAGAAGGGCTTCTCTGGACTGCGTGGACAGCTTTCAAAACGAGCGCTCGTTGCCGGTGTGGGTTCTGGATGGGGCCCCCACGTTTCTCGGCGCCTTTCGGACTCCCCCACTTTTGAAAAGAAACGGAGTTTCTGGGTTGATCTTGGACCCCCACATATTGTGAGGTCCAAGAAGCCACGCGCTTCTTGGGCTCTGCGGCCTCCACTCTGCCCCCCCCCCCCCCCCCCCCCCCGGTCCCCGCGGCGGAGGCTGGGGGCGGAGCCCACCATGGCCCAAGGCCGCCACTGGCTGGTGGACCACTCCCTGCTGCTGCCGGTCGCCAACCCCGCGGCCGTGTACCGAGGCGAGGGGGCTTTCTTCGATTTCATACACACATACACACACACACACACATATATATATATATATATATATATTCAAACAAGCTCGCTGTTGGTTTCAATTGTGTTTTTTAACCATTGGTTTTAATCTTTCCAGGGGACGAAAAAGCAAATAACAGTTTTTGGGTCGGAGAAGGAGCGCGGACGGCGGAAGGTGGAAGGTGGGCTTTTGGCGTGCGAAAAAGGTGGAAAAGAAAGAGGAGGGACCCGGCTGCAACGAGTTTACCCTTGGGTCTCTTCCTGCATCACCTGTTTGGTTGGCCATTTTGTACTTTGCGATTGTCGTTTTGCCGCTTTTGGGTGAAAAGCGGTATGAGGCGGCTTAAGGGTTGGAAGGGCTGGAAGGGGGAATTGGGATGCAAGCCCTCCACTCCCCTACTCATTTCCCGCAAGCAGGGCCTGACTATCGTTTTAATTTGGAAGGGAGGGGTGGATTCCAATGAGTGCTTTTGCAAATGACACCATTTCCAAAACCAGTCTCTTCTGTGGCCCGCTGAGATAGCTCGGCGAAAGCCCAACCCCCCCCCCAACAGCAAGGAAGTTTGGGGCGGGCTGGAAGTTGGCTTTGAGCGGGAGCATTTCAGGCATTTGAAGCGAGTGCCGGGGCATCCCTTGTGGGAAGTGAGCGTCTTTGCCTGACCCCATTGGCCCTCACATAAACCCGAATGCCTATGTCACGAAAGCACTGCTGGAGTTGTCCTACCTAAGCTATGCTTAGCAATCCTGGGGTGTGAGCCAATTCTTGTTGCAAACTCGCAATGCCAATGCAGGTTTTCGGAGGTTCCTCAGCAGGCTTGCTGGCATTGGTTCCCGCCCTAGCTCGCTCACGTTCGAAGCACCAAGTACTGGCCCGGGTGCCAGGAGAGCCACAATCAAACCCCGGGTCGATGAAGCTTTGTCAGGGCCGATCCCAGCCAGAAATAGCTGCGGATATCCTGCAAGCTGGTCAATTGTTTTGGGAAGCTTTTTCCGAAGTTGGTTTTTCACTTTGTGTTGCAAGCAGCCTTCTGAATTCCTGACGCCTGGTTCTGGGTCGACCATTTTTCTACCGATCGGTTTTGATTTTGGCTCCAGGAGGCCTGGGCCTCTTCCGCACGTCCTACTCGGCGACGACGAAGAACGGGGAGCTGCCGGTGTTCCTGCCGGCCAAGTTCAGCGTCGCGCTGGGCGCAGGCGCTGGTGGCGCTCGCGCCGAGGGTATCGGTGGTGGAGCAGGGGGGTTTTGGCGATGGGGTGGGGGTTTGGGGGGGGGTTTGGGGTCTTGAGGGTATGGCCAATTTGCTCCGCGTTCCGTGCGTCGGCTTTGCCCGTGAAGCCGTGCAGCCAGGCAGTTTGTGCGCTATCGCTTGCGCCTTGATCCGTGAAATGCTGCCCTACAGGCAACCACGGAACCGAAAGGGCCCCTGGCCAGGGCTCCATTTTCTGGCACGAGGGCGCTGCGTCCAGGTCTCATGTGTTTTCGGAGAGTAGAATTTTCCGGAACGGTGAACAACTTGTTTAGGGCCAACCCCACCCCCCAGCCAGCTTTCGAGAAGCATATTCTATTTGGTGGGGAATTGGGCTGGGAGTTTAGTTTCTCTGAGGTGTTCAGGGAATCACAAATCCGCCCATGGGATGGCGCTGGTCCATGACCACATCCCAGTGGGACGAATGAGACAAGCGCGCGCCTTCTGCAAGCGGGTGCAACTGGCGTCGGTTGCCATGCCCTCGGGCCCTCGGGCCCTCAGCATTTCCAGCGCCGCTTGGACGGACTGTGCTGGGTACCTGCCAGCTCCGAACTTGTTTCACCATGCACAGTTTCCTAAGGTTGGCGCATTGCAGGAAGTTCCTTGGTGCGGTGCTCCGGATTGAATCAGTGAGTGTGTTCTTTTGAATGATCCGGATCCCCTCGACATGGGTAGGGGTCAAACCTCAGCCAACAGGGGACCGCAGGTTTTAGTCCCCAACCCCGTCTTGTTACCCCAATTTTTGACCCATAGAGAAAAGATGAGACCCCCCCCTCCTTCAGGATCAAGTGGCTTCCGAACTCGACTGAAAGCCGCACGAGCCCGGGTTTGGTCCAGCTGAGGTTCCAAAAGGTTCGAAGCCTTTGCTCCCATTGGAAGCAAGCTGAACCATTTCCGTTTTATAAGATCTTTGTTTTTGCTCTGATAGGTTTTCAGAAGGGAATCACTGGAAAACTGTTTGAACCCTCTTTTTTCACTGCGCGGTTCCTTGTCAGGGTTGTGGGCTCAAGGGCTTCATCCCCACTTCTGTTAGGGGAATCCCCTCTTCAAATGGCTGCGGGTCAAAAATGGGTACCCAAAATGGAACCCTGGTAAGTGGCAACATGGACCAGCACCTGTGGTTCCCTGGTTTAATTTTGGCCCACACCCAAATGGGGGGGTAGTCTTCGGGCTCCGGCTTCGGCACTTTTGGTATCACAGATGCGTGGACTCCGCTTCCCGCAGCTCCGGCTTGAAAATCCCTGGCCATTGGAGGCGTCCACCGCGCGGCGCCGCTGCCCTACCTGGCCCAGCCGCAGCTTCCCATCGAGAAGCTCGGCTTGCGGCCGACGCGGCTGGGTGGGGCTTCATTGTGAGGTTTGCGAGAATACCGTTTGGGGAATGTACTTGGCATGTTTTTGTTCTTCTTCTTTTTTCTTCTGCCTGTTTTCGGTTTTCCTAGTTTTTTCTTCTTCCTGCTTTTTGGTTTCTGTTGAGTTTTTTTTTTTCTCGTGGGGGCTGCAAAGCACCATGTGCTTGAACCGTGGCTCGCATGCCAAGGTTTGGACCGGGCAGGGGGAGCCTCGTCCAGTCAGGGCCACGCCTTTGCCTAGGGCCCTGTGTCAAGCTGTTGTTCTTGTCTCAGAAGCGTTGGGGGCTAGTGCAACATCAGGTCACCGTTGCAGGCATCCCGTCAGGTGGTTTGGATTGGGAACTGGGGGATTGAACCTCTGGCTTTCGAGGGTACATGGGAAACCCCTTCACCGTTGCAAACCACGAGGGAAGCTGATGCAAAGCCCATGCAGATCCTAGGTAAAGGGTGTGATTTTTTTTCCGTTTCGAACGAAAGTCAGAGGAGAAAGAGGGAGAGACTTGATTTCAGGTGAACCACCGCACTTTTTTATTCCATGAGTTCCTGGACTGTCACTTTTGGGGTTGGACTTTTAGTGGTAAACAACAACTTGGGGCTTTTTGGGTTGCCAATCCACTCGATCGGAAGCGAGTTTTGTTCTGATGATTTTAGGTTGGAATTCCCGCGGGTCCATCGTCGAAAGGTTCCTCTGGTCTGATGTATGTGAGGGGCAATCAAGCCTGGGTAGGTGAAGGTTAAGGGGCAGTCCCAACCACAAATAGTTGCAGCATAGTGCAGCCATGTGCAGCCCTTTAAATTCTTTACATTTTGAAATTGCGCTTCCAGGCCATCTTAAGTGAATTCTCGAGTGGTGCGATGCAGGTGGAAAAATCGGAGTCCTTCTGTGGATGGACCAGCTGCACCAGTTGGCATGGAACCCTTATGAATACTTGGGTAAACCACCAATCCCAGCTGGCGTGACATGGATCTCGCCCATTCGCAGGTCACTTCTTCGGGATCAGGATCCGTTGCCGGTTGAGGGTCCGATTTGTGACCGGTGGGTGTGATGCAAGCAAACGCCCTCCAAACCTACCAACTCGTGCAGGGAACAAGGGCTTCCCCAACGTTTCCGTAGTTTCAGATTGTTTTGTGCTTGGGCGTTCGCAAGTTGCAGAATGTGTATGAATTTTCATTGGGGGCGCTTTGGTGGTGGGGTTCATGGCAAGGCAGTATCTACCCCTTATATCAATGGTACATGACCTCCATACCTCCAAAACCCACACCCCAAACTGCCCTTGAAAATTGGTAGTTTGGATTGGCTTCCAATGTGTCCCCAAGAAGAACCAGGATTTCAAACCCCCAGACCACCAACCCAAACCGCAAATTGGACACCCCCCCAAGAGAACATGACCAGTAATTCTACTTGGATCCGGGGTTCCCATTTGTGGCCATATTTTGGGGGTGTCATTTCTTTTGGGGTAACCATCCGTGAAAATTGTGGTTTTTCTTTTGGTTCTCCTTTGGGAACCACCCCGCAGAAATTGATGAGCAATTTATAATGTGGGTGAACGGAGATCCATTTCACACCACCTAAATCGAATTACAGGGTTTCTGAGCAGTGCAAAACGGACTTTGCAACCATCCACGGTTATTTTCTGATGTGAGGGTGTGTGTGCGTGTGTGTGTGTGTGGACACCCAAAAACAGTAGTGACATTTTCATATTGTTGGGCCTCCGCATTTCCATTCTGTCTTTTCTTAGGGCAGTTTCAGTTGTTGGTCTCCTTCCCATTTGTTTCCGTTTAAAGCCCAACCAAAAAAATGGCGTAGCCTGAGCAGAACTGGACGGAATCGTCGTGCCTCCGTTCGCTTCTCGTGTTGCTCAGGCTCCTTAGGGTTTGGGGTAGGCCAAACAAACAGGGTTCCTTAGGGTTACTGAGGGTTCACCACCCTTTTTTTGAGGCCTCCGAATCTCGTTTTTACCCCTAACTCCCAACCCCTAACTCCCAACCCCTAACTCCTAAGTCCCTGAGCTCCACAACTCTCACTTCATCAACCGGATTTTATGCCGCCGGTCGCGTTTTGGGGCCTCCGGCCGCGTCGCGGCTCTTCTTGGAGGTTCAACCCCTAACCCCAAACCCCCAACCCCAAACCCCAAACCCCTAACCCCTATCCCCTGACCCCTATCCCCTAACCCCTATCCCCTATCCCCTATCGCCCCTATCCCCTAGCCCCAAGCTCTCACCTTCCCACCGCACTTTCGGGGCCTCCGGCCGCCTCGCCGCGTCGAAACGATTCGAAACGCGTCGAGGTTCAGCTACCAGGGCCATTGGCCCCTGGGAGGCAGCTCCTCCTCCTCCGGGCCCTTGGTGCTGGATGCCGCCAACGGGTCCCTGGGAGCGAGGGCCTCGGTTGGGGGTGGGGTGGGGCGGGGTGGGGTGGGGTGGGGTGGGGGGATGATGGAGACTTCGTTTGCTTGTTAGTTGGATGTTTTAAGGGGGGTTCTATTTTGCAGCCACCTTTTTTTTTTTTTTTTTTGGGAGGGGAGGGGGTTCTCCGGGTCTCTACCTGGAAAAGGGTCTCGTGTCCATGGCGCGATGCTGGGCTTTCACTTCAATTAACCCTTCAAAACCCAATGAATGAGGGCAGCAATAGTCCACATCCCCTTATCTTCTTCCATGGCCCACGACGAACTTCCACGGCCCACGGCAAACTTCCATGGCCCACGCAGACAGTTGTCCATGGTCTTCCTCAAGCGTTTTCCTGGGAGACACTTGTGGGCCCTGCAAACATATCGAGAGGGTTGCCATGCAGGGAGAAACAAGGAGAAAGCCAGACCTAACTGGGCCAAAATCGGTCTGGCTTTGGTTCTCTTTGGATTACGGGGAAACCAAAAGGAAAACACCGTTGCCCCATGAAAAAGATCAACTTCCAGCCCGGGGAACTGACCTTTGGGGGGGGTTCAACCTAACGGAACGGCGCGCCATTCTGCGCTGTTTTCTTCGTTGGGGTCCACTAGGGTTTCAAAGGAAAACCTCAAGGAGCACGGAGCACTGTTGCGCCATTTTTGGGGGGTCCGACCTTGAAACAGATACACACCCCACCAACTAACACGGAACCTGACAGGGGGTCCCTTTAAAATGCAAGGTCTTCCAGGAACCTCCCTTTAAAATGCATGGTCTTCCAGGAACCCCCAGTTGAATGCAAGGTCTTCCAGGAACCTCCCTTTAAAATGCAAGGTCTTCCAGGAACCCCCTTAAAATGCAAGGTCTTCCAGGAACCTCCCTTTGAAATGCAAGGTCTTCCAAACCTTCCTTTAAAATGCATGGTCTTCCAGGAACCTCCCTTTAAAATGCAAGGTCTTCCAGGAAACTCCCTTTAAAATGCAAGGTCTTCCAGGAACCTCCCTTCAAAATGCAAGGTCTTCCAGGACCCCCCCCTTTAAAATGCAACGTCTTCCAGGAACCCCCCTTTAAACTGCAAGGTCTTCCAGGAGCCTCGCTTCAAAATGCAAGGTCTTCCAGGAACCTCCCTTTAAAATGCAAGGTCTTCCAGGAACCTCCCTTTAAAATGCAAGGTCCTCCAGGAACCTCCCTTCAAAATGCAAGGTCTTCCGGGAACCTACCTGTAAAATACAACATGGTCTTCCAGGAACCTCTTAAAATGCAAGGTCTTCCAGGAACCTCCCTTTAAAATGCATGGCCTTCCAGGAACCTCCCTTTAAAATGCGTGGTCTTCCAGGAACCTCCCTCTAAAATGCAAGGTCTTCCAGGAACCTCCCTTTAAAATGCAAGGTCTTCCAGGAACCTCCCTTTAAAATGCAAGGTTTTCAAATGCATGGTCTTCCAGGAACCTCCTTGAAAATGCATGGTCTTCCAGGAACCTCCCTTTCAATTTGCAAGGTCTTTCAGGAACCTCCCTTTTAAATGCGTGGTCTTCCAGGAACCTCCCTTCAAAATGCATGGTCTTCCAGGTACCTCCCTTCAAAATGCATGGTCTTTCAGGAACCCCCTTTTGAAATGCAAGGTGTTCCAGGACGCCCCCTTTAAACTACAATTCGGGAAAAGACATTTTTAAGGCTCGCGACATTGCTTGATTCTAGCTCCAACGATGCTCCACAAAGATGCAAACCTGCGCTTGGCCAAGAGAGAGGCACATCCTTTGCACACAGGCGGTCTCCCGGGACCTTCCTTTAAAATTCAAGGTCTTCCAGGAACCTCCCTTTAAAATGCATGATCTTCCAGGAACCTCCTTTAAAATGCAAGGTCTTCCAGGAACCTCCCTTTAAAACGCAGGAACCCCCAGTTGAAATGCAAGGTCTTCCAGGAAACCCCCTTTAAACCAGTTGAAATGCAAAGTCTTCCGGGAACCTCCCTTTAAAATGCAAGGTCTTCCAGGAACCTCCCCCTTAAATGCAAGGTCTTCCAGGAACCTGTTTTTTTAAAGCATGGTCTTCCAGGAACCCCGCTTTAAACATGCAAGGTCTTCCAGGAACCTCCCTATAAAATGCATGGTTTTCCAGGAACCTCCCTTCAAAATGCAAGGTCTTCCGGGAACCTACCTGTAAAATACAACATGGTCTTCCAGGAACCTCCCTTAAAATGCAAGGTCTTCCAGGAACCTCCCTTTAAAATGCATGGCCTTCCAGGAACCTCCCTTTAAAATGCATGGTCTTCCAGGAACCTCCCTTCAAAATGCAAGGTCTTCCAGGAACCTCCCTTTAAAATGCAAGGTCTTCCAGGAACTCCCTTTAAAATGCAAGGTTTCCCAGGAACCGTCTTCCAGGAACCTCCCTTTCAAATGCATGGTCTTCCAGGAACCTCCTTGAAAATGCATGGTCTTCCAGGAACCTCCCTTTCAATTTGCAAGGTCTTTCAGGAACCTCCCTTTTAAATGCGTGGTCTTCCAGGAACCTCCCTTCAAAATGCATGGTCTTCCTGGTACCTCCCTTCAAAATGCATGGTCTTTCAGGAACCCCCTTTTGAAATGCAAGGTCTTCCAGGACGCCCCCTTCAAAATGCAAGGTCTTCCAGGAACCCCCCTTTAAAATGCAAGGTCTTCCAGGAACCTCCCTTTAAAATGCAAGGTTTTCCAGGAACCGTCTTCCAGGAACCTCCCTTTCAAATGCATGGTCTTCCAGGAACCTCCTTGAAAATGCATGGTCTTCCAGGAACCTCCCTTTCAATTTGCAAGGTCTTTCAGGAACCTCCCTTTTAAATGCGTGGTCTTCCAGGAACCTTTCCTTGAAAATGCATGGTCTTCCAGGTACCTCCCTTCAAAATGCATGGTCTTTCAGGAACCCCCTTTTGAAATGCAAGGTCTTCCAGGACGCCCCCTTTAAACTACAATTCGGGAAAAGACATTTTTAAGGCTCGCGACATTGCTTGATTCTAGCCCCAACGATGCTCCACAAAGATGCAAACCTGCGCTTGGCCAAGAGAGAGGAACATCCTTTGCACACAGGCGGTCTCCCGGGACCTTCCTTTAAAATGCAAGGTCTTCCAGGAACCTCCCTTTAAAATGCATGATCTTCCAGGAACCTCCTTTACAATGCAAGGTCTTCCAGGAACCTCCCTTTAAAACGCAGGAACCCCCAGTTGAAATGCAAGGTCTTCCAGGAAACCCCCTTTAAACCGGTTGAAATGCAAAGTCTTCCGGGAACCTCCCTTTAAAATGCAAGGTCTTCCAGGAACCCCCCCCTTAAATGCAAGGTCTTCCAGGAACCTGTTTTTTTAAAGCATGGTCTTCCAGGAACCTCGCTTTAAACATGCAAGGTCTTCCAGGAACCTCCCTATAAAATGCATGGTGTTCCAGAAGCCTCCCTTTAAAATGCATGGTCCTCCAGGAACCGCCTTAAAATGCAAGGTCTTCCAGGAACCTCCCTTAAAATGCAAGGTCTTCCAGGAACCTCCCTTTAAAATGCAAGGTCTTCCAGGAACCTGCCTTTAAAATGCATGGTCTTCCAGGAACCTCCCTTTAAACTGCAAGGTCTTCCAGGAACTTTTTTTACGCATGATCTTCCAGGACCCCCGCTTTAAATGCAAGGTCTTCCAGGAATCTCCCTTTAACATGCATGGTCTTCCAGGAACCTCCCTTCAAAATGCATGGTCTTTCAGGAACCCCCCTTTGAAATGCAAGGTCTTCCAAACCTTCCTTTAAAATGCATGGTCTTCCAGGAACCTCCCTGCTAAATGCAAGGTCTTCCAGGAACCGTCTCCCTTAAACATGCAAGGTCTTCCAGGAACCGTCTTCCAGGAACCTCCCTTTAAAATGCATGGTCTTCCAGGAGCCCCCCTTCAAAATGCATGGTGTTCCAGGAACCTCCATTTAACATGCAAGGTCTTCCAGGAACCTCCCTTTAAAATGCAAAGTCTTCCAGGAACCTTCCTTCAAAATGCAAGGTCTTCCAGGAACCTGCCTTTAAAATGCAATTTCTTCCAGGAACCGTCTTCCAGGAACCGCCGTTTAAAATGCATGGTCTTCCAGGAACCTCCCTTTAAAATCTTTAAAATGCAAGGTCTTCCAGGAACCCCCCTTGAAAACGCAAGGTCTTCCAGGAACCACCCTTTAAAATGCAACATCGTCCAGGAACCGCCTTTAAACTGTAAGGTCTTTCAGCTTCAAAAGGCAAGGTCTTCCAGGAACCTCCCTTTAAAATGCAAGGTCTTCCAGGAACCTCCCTTTGAAACGCATGGTCTTCCAGGAACCTCCCTTCAAAATGCCAGGAACCTACCTTTGAAATGCAACATGGTCTTCCAGGAACCTCCTTGTGAAATCCCTTTACAATGCATGGTCTTCCAGGAACCTCCCTTCAAACTGCAAGGTCTTCCAGGAACCTCCCTTCAAAATGCAAGGTCTTCCAGGAACCTCCCTTTAAATGCAAGGTCTTCCAGGAACTTCCCTTTAAAATGCATGGTCTTCCAGGAACCTCCCTTTAAAATGCAAGGTCTTCCAGGAACCACTTTAAAATGCAAGGTCTCCCAGGAACCGTCTTCCAGGAACCTGCTTTTAAAATGCCCTTTAGAATGCAAGGTCTTCCAGGAACCTCCCCCTGTAAAATGCATGGTCTTCCAGGAACCCCGCTTTAAAATGCAAGGTCTTCCAGGAACCCCCCTTAAAAATGCAAGGTCTTCCAGGAACCGTCTTCCAGGAACCTCCCTTCAAAATGCATGGTCTTCAAGGAAGCCCTTTAACATGCAAGGTCTTGTAGGAACCGTCTTCCAGGAGCCTCCCTTGGTACTCCCTTTAAAATGCAAGGTCTTCCAGGAAGGAACCCCCCTTTAAAATGCATGGTCTTCTAGGAACCCATTTAAAATGCAATGTCTTCCAGGAACCTCCCTTTAAAATGCATGGTCTTCCAGGAACCTCCTTGTAAAATGCATGGTCTTCCAGGAACCTCCCTTTAACATGCAAGGTCTCCAGGAACCGTCTTCCAGGAACCCCCCTTTAAAATGCATGGTCTTCCAGGAACCCCTTCAAAGTGCATGGTCTTCAGGAACCCCTTTAAAATGCAAGGTCTTCCAGCAACCCCTTTAAAAACGTAACCTGGTCTTGCAGGAGCTGCCGGAACATCAGGTTGCACGTTAATTGGTGGGAAGGTACACCCAACTATGGCCACTCTCGAAGGTCTACCTACAGGAACACGGAACACCGTTGCGCCACTTTTTGCGGCGTGCAGCCTTGAACAAGATAAGGTCCAATTCGGGGAGCTGACCTTGGGGGATTCCAACCTAAAGGAACGGTGCGCCGTTTTGCATGATTCTTTTGGAGTGGGTTCCGCTTAGGTTTTAAAAGGGGAAAGCCAAAGGGGAGCACGGAACACCGTTGCGCCCGTTTTTTTTGGGGGGTCCAACTATGGCCACTCCCGAGGCCACTGCCAAAGAGTCTTTCAACAGGCTGACACCGCACTGCGCCGTGTTCGGGGCCGACCGAATCCGAGATAACAGGCGACAAGACTCAAACCAAACAAACTCAACCAAACAAACTTAAGTCTGGTCAGTTTGGTCGAAACCGCACTCAACCAACAAACTCGACCACCCAAACTTGTCAGGGACTGCATCAAACCAACTCAAACATGGCGCGGTCACCGCCGGTCTTGCGGCTTCAATCTAAGGTCTGGTCCGGGCATGTGCCCGTCAGCGCCGCGGCGGCGGCCTCCTCTGCGGTCTTCGGGGCGGAGCCGGTGGACGGGCGCATCGGACGGCGAAAGACGAGCCCTTTTTGGACCTTTTTGCTTTTCCCTTTGCTTGCGGGTTTTCCCCACGTTTTTGGCGTTTTGTTTTCTTCTTTCCCAGCTTGGGTTCAAGCATCTTTGCGCCATTTATCTCACTGTTTTTTGTTTCCCAGTTTGAACTGGTTTTTTCCGGGGCAGCTGCCCAAGGTGATTCCACCCAGAGTCCCTTGAGCCTGCAGCCGAGGCTCCCAGCCGTGGAGCTCGCGTCGCTGCTGAAGGCGGACGTGGCGGCGCCTCAGCACCTGAGTCGGCGCGTTCGCTCGTATGCGTGGGACACTTCCTTTACCGGGGTTCAGGGCATACATACATACACACATACATGCATGCATGCATACATGCATGTACGTGCATGTTTGCGTGCGTGTGTGTGCGTCCGTACGTACATGCGTACATGCATGCGTGCATACATGCATACGCGCATACATATATATATATATATATGTGTGTGTGTGTATGTTCATGCATGCATGCATGCATGCATACATACAAGCATACGTCCATACATACATACATACATACATGCATACATGCATACATACATGCATGCATGCCTACATACATGCATGGTATGTATACATACACACATGCATGCATACATGCATGCATAAATGCATACACACATACAAACAAAACAAACAAACAAACATACATACATACATACATACATACATACATACATACATACATACATACATACATACATACATACATACATACATACATATACACACATACATACACACATACATACACACATACGTTCATACAGACACACATGCACACACATACATACATACAGACAGGCAGACAGACAGACAGACAGACAGACATACATGCATACATACATACATGCATGCATGCATACATACATATATTCATACATACATACATTCGTACATACATACATACACACACACACGCACATGCTTGTATTTGTGCGTGCGTGCGTACGTACATGCGTACATGCGTACATGCGTGCATGCGTACGTGCATATGTAGATGCATATATATGTGTACATGCGCAAATTTTTGTGTAGATATATTCATGTATTGTATATGTGCTTCAAAAAAGAGGCGCAATACCCGCATATACGCCCATTTGTAGCTAACCCTATCTATATCCATCTATCCATCTATCTACCTACCTATTCATCTTACACAGTCTAGTCTAGTCTAAGCCTAGTCTAAGTCTAGTCTAAGTCTAGTCTAAGTCTAGTCTAAGTCTAATCTCTCTGTATCTTTCTATGCATCTAGTGATGAACCCATTCAGATCCTTAGATCCCCCCCTCGCTTGTGGCGGACCAGGTCTGGGCGGCCATCGACGGCTTCGAGGCGGATGGATTTGGGCCTTGTCGATCACAACACAATTCAAACACGCACAAAGCACTTATGAAACCACAAAGGTCCTTGGTCCTTTTTTTCTTTTTCGGGCTCAGGTGGCCGACCAGCTGCGGGCGGCTTTGGCGCACCCGGACGCGCAGAAGGTGGGCCAAGATTTGTCTTTTCAAGGGGTCCTGGGGCGGGGGATGGCAAGTTTTCTTGGAAAAGCCACGGAAACCAGTGATGGTCACCTGCAGCTAATGCAAATCTCCAAGCCTATACAACAGGTGATCATGGCAATCCCCAGCTGCCGGGACTCCCGGTCTACAGCGCGCCTTGCGCAGTGTGGCAACCCCCGCGCAAGGCGCGCTGTAGGCGCACGGCCTTTATTATGAAGGCTTGGCCCCCTCTGTTCCAACCTGTCTTTGTTTTTTTTTCTTTTTCGACCGGATTTGCGATTCAGGCATCCGATTAAGAGGTTCTTTTGGCACAAGTTGGCCCAAGCCTGCTGGGTCCGACCCTGAACATTGGATTGCAATGTGAGCATAGGCACGGCGAGCCCCTTTTGACTGAATGAAAAAGAGAGCCCCTAGTTCAGGGATGACTGGGGTTATGGCCGGCGGCAGGTGGCGGTCTTGGGCCAGGAGGCGGTGCACGCGCTGATCGACGGGGGCTACACGGACGGCACGGGCATCGCCCAGGCGGTGGCCTCCGGAGCAGAGGAGGCGCCTGGGGGGCGGGTGGTGGGGCGGGTGGTGGGGTGCAGGTGGCTTTTGGTACCTCCCCCTTCCTAAGGGCTTGGTTTTGGTTTTTTATCCCCCAGGTTGGTGCATATTAGAGGACCCAAAGGAGAGAAAACCTTCTATTTCTTCTTGTTGTTTGGGCAAGAAATCCGATTAGGAGAAAATAGGATTGGCTAAAGCCCTCCATTTTGAAGTGCCCAGAAGGGAATGACGCCGTGGGGTTAGAAAGCGGATGAGCTCCAAATCCGGTTGCTTACCCGCTTGCAAAAACAATCGTGGTAGTTGACAGCGGGTTTTGGACGAATTTCTTTTCGGGGACCCCCCTCCATTGGATGGTAGCGAGGTTGCGTGGTTTCTTGAGAGTGCTTGGGGTGTTCGGCAAGTTAGCAAGTTGTTGGTAACCTAGGCTAGAACCAACTTGTAAGTCCCCGGTGGAGTTTACCATGTTATGAGTGGGGCATAACCCAGGTGGGTAATCATTTGCTAACTTGGCTGAGCATCCAAGTACCGCTTTTGGGGTAAACCAAAGGGCAAGCCGCGCGGTTTTTCGGGTTACCCATTTTTGCTAAAACCGCCAGCCGGGCCGGTGAAGGTGATACCCTCGTGACAGGACTGGGGCGATCCTCAAGTTGACACCCTGGTGAAAACAAAACAAAGACAACAATTGTTTGCACAGCCTCTTGGCTTCCCCTGAACAGGGGGCCTGTGTTTTGCTGCTCAAAAACCGTCTGCTAGAGAAATGCATCAGTTTTTCCAACACATCTCATTGGTTTTCAGTTTTCCTCTCTTGGATGCTCACACGCCCAGTAAGTAGGTTACAGCCGCGTAAAGTGACGGACGGATAGTTGGAGAACTGGAACCTTGGGGTCTCTGCGAAAGCTGCAGCGTTCAGGGAAGCTTGCGGTACTTAACTTGATTTTGCCAGTGGAGTATATAGTATTGCCAGTAGCTAATGTAGCGTTGCAGATGCTTATTTTTGCATTGCCAGGAATACTTTTAGTTTGCCGCATAGCCAGTTCAATATGTAATCTTGCCAGTGGTAAACTTAGTGAATTTATGTTGCCAGTACGAAGTTTATTGTTGCCACCACTTAATTTAGTACTGCCAATACTTTATTCAGTATTGCCATTACCACCGTCGTTATTGCTAGTGCTCCATTCATTATTGCCAGTCCGTACTGACATTACTAAATTTAGCTTTTCCACTACGTGGTTTAGCAATTGAACGTCTCTAGTATTGCCAGTGCTTGAGCTAATATTGCTTATGGTCAATCTTGTATTGCTAGTGCAAAGTTTAGTATTGCCAGTGCATAATTTAGCATTGTCAGTATCTATTTTCACTACTGCCAGTACCAACTTTAGTATTGCCAATGCTAAAGCCAGTACTGCCAGCACTTGCCAGTCCTAAAATTTCGAATCTCAGTACTTGGTTTGGGGTTGCAAATGCTCATTTTTGACCCGTTACATTTTATTAGGATCGCGGGCTTCGAGAAGAAAGGGTGGCCCTGCGAGAGGCCACAGTCAACCGTGCAGATGTCTGGTGTCCTGTGCAAGGGATAGACAAATGTTTCGGCCACGCGCGTGCTGCAAATTAGCGGCGAAGCTATGCTGGGCAATGCTATGTTCAGCTGCCACGGCCGAGAAAACTCGCGAAAGGCTGTGAGTCTTCTTCTTCGGCAGGCAAACAAAAGATCACAGCGCATCTAATCTTTAATTCTTAGCTTGTTTATACTTCTATCTTTTCTTCTCCCGCTGAATGCCAGCATCTGCGACGGAGCCCAAGCAGGGGGCTCATGTTGGCGTTCTATTTTTTCTTGTTTGATCCGATTTCCGGACGATGTGGAACAAACCAACTGTGCGTCCGTTACAGCCGCCCTTTAAAGAAAGCCCCAACCCTCCGGGTGTGCGGCTTTCCTTGTGGCTTCGCTTTAAAGGCCCAGAACGGGAACACCCCCCAACAAACAGATCACACACACACACATCACCGTTGGAATTTCGGAGCCAGAGTTTCCTTTTGGTGGGGTGGTGGTTTTATTTGGATACGCATACATACATACACACACACATCTCTCTCTCTCTCTCTCTCTCTCTCTCTCTCTCTGTTGCCGGGCCTGGTTACTTGTGAAAACAATGTCTTGCCTGCTTTGTGGTTGGATCTTCAGAGGCTAACTTTGTGTGACATGACGCCTTTTTCCTTCGCAACGGCAAGCAGTTCCAGGTCTGCATTTTTTGCGTGCACTTTTTTCGGAGTTCTCTTCTGTCATTTTTGGGTGTACCCCAGCTCGGGACAACGTTTGTGACACGACAGGTGGTGGTAGTGCTGAACAGCTACTCCAGCAACCTGGCGGAGTACGTGGCCCAGCTCTTCCCAGGAGGCCCAGTCACCAAGCCGGGAGTGCCCAAGGAGCTGTGCCTGGGATTTCCAGTGGGCCGCTGGGGGCAGGGGGAGGGTAGGTTTTTTGGGCTTGTTGTTTTATGTTTGTGTTGTTTTGTTTTTTTTGGGGGGGAGGGGACAGGTTCCCATTGCTTTGAACATCCTTTTGAACATCCTTTTGGGACCAGACCCAAAAGGAGATGCCTTCAGAAACTGTGCTTCCTGGGGTGTCAATGTTGACGTGAAGGATCGCAGGAAGTCCACCCCATTGCGCCCTGAATAGCTTTCTGTTCAACAAAGACATCTTTCTATTTCTTTGGGGTCCTGTGAGAACCCTTGTTTAACCAGAATTCAGAGAGTAAATTTGAGGGTGCCGCTTGTTCGCAAGTTGCTTACGGAGATTTTTGTCAATTTGCTCGGACGAGGCTCAACAAATGTTGTGCTTGGCCAGGGTGCGGGTGACTGGGTGACCCTCCGGGTGCGATGATAGTGGGGTGCGAGTATGCCGGGAAAGCGGCGCGGGACTTGCTGGCTGGACATCAAAGTTAGTCTCCAAGTGGTTTAAATGGACGTCACCAAAACAACGAACAAACAAGGGACCCGGACCTCACCAGCAACAAGGACACCCTGAAGAGCCCTGCAGGACCTCAAAAAGTCTTAAGCCTTGACCCCCCCCCCAAGAAACCTTCAGGGGCTCTGCCCCCCGCCCAAAGAAACCTTAAGGGACCCTTCCCCCCCAACCAAACCTTTGGTGCATGTTGCTTGGATGTTAGAACTTCAGCTTTTTGCAAACAAATAGGCTTTCCACTTAATCCCATTATAAGTTAAAGACTTTCAGCAGGGCTTCGCAGCAAGCCCACCTCCCCCCCTCTCACCCGCCCTCCCCCCCTCTCACCCGCCCTCCCCCCTCTCACCCGCCCTCCCCCCCCACCCCCCCCCACCCCCCCGCCAGGAAACAAAACAAATTGAGGGCTTTGGCGCACCACACAGACGTCCAAAAAACGGCAAGGTACCCGGTCTTCAGTGCCCCCAGCGCGGCGGCGGTGGATGAGGCCTTCGCCCAGTTCCGGCAGCTGCAGATTGCTGAGGGCAGCTCCTACTTGAAGGCGAAGTGGGTTGCAGGGCGTCCCTACCAGGCCAAACCGGCCTCACTAGCAGAGCCTGGGGTTCTAGGTGGCCCTAGATGTTGACGTTTGAAAAAAAAGGGGCAAAGCTTGGCCGACGTGATGATGTTGAAGCCCAGCGAAAACGGGCAACATGCTGTGGATGGACGAAATCCGTTTAGGCACCATGGCTGAAACCACAACGTTGGTGGGTATTTACAGAACAATCATCATGCCAATTTTTCTTAAGTGGTATTTCGTCCACCCACAGCATGAATCAACCCCAGTTTGTTAATAGGGGGTGTCTCTGGTGAAATGCGGGGAATCAGACCACTTTTGGAGGGGAACACCCTTTGTAATCAACTGAAATTGGCAAATGTCGGGTCCACATTCAGGCCCCTCCCCCCCCACCAATAATCGTGGAAGTGGGCAGGCAGGTTTCAGACAAGGACAGTAGTCTTATCCTGTCAGTTTCTGGGTTCAGGGCTCTATTTGGGTGCCAATCTTCTGGTTGCCACACGGTGGGTTCAACCCAGGGATAGCTGGGCTTGCTCTTGCTCAGCTAGCAACTTCCCTTGCCTTCAATGTCGATCCCATACTAGGACTGCGTGAAGTCAGGCACAGGTTCAGCATTTTTTGGCTTGTCGGCGTTTCTGTTTTTGGGGTTCCATCAGTTCGGCTTTTGACTTTGGACTTTTCGGGGCTTTTCGACTTTTCGGGACTTGTCAACTTTCCATCTTTTCGGGACATGTTGGTTTGCTCGTGACGGCTTTTCGGCTTTTCGACCTTTCAGATTTCAACTCGTCAAGGTGTTCTTGTTGTTCGTTTGCAGGGGTGTCATAGTGTTATCTATCCTGGAAAGTGCAACGCTACAGTAGTAGTCCAAGAAGTTCAATGCCTAGATCTGCTTAGCAATGCAGTTTCATTAGCGGAATCAGTATTATCTGGTCAAGGTGGCCTGTTGGCCGCCGCGCAAGAACCCGGCTCCTCGGTCCGTGCGTTCTCCCGTGTGGTGGCCTCTCTGTGGCTTTTGTGGACGTCTGGAGCGCCTCCCTGGCCGTCCTGGGGGTTTGGAGCTTTGCTTTTCGACTTTTCGTGACTTTGCGTGTTTCGCGACTTGTTGAGTTATTGACTTTTTGGCTTTTCGAGCTTCCATTGTTCAACTTTTTGATGTTCTCGGCTTGTGTTGAGTTTTCGACACCATCATCATTGCCCGCGTGCCTTCGTGGCATGTGGCAATTCTAGAGCTTGCAAGTGTACCTGGTACCTTGATGCTCGACGTTCTTGACCTGTGTGCTGCTGTTCTTCACCGAGGCTCCACGTACGATTGCGGCCGCTATATTACTTTAGCGCGTCACCTCATTGGCTGGGTGCGCTGCAATGATGGAGACAAACCATTGCGCTTATCCGCAACTCCAGAGGCTTTGCGCACGCGCAGCCGCTACGTTATCTATGAGACATCGAGCATGCGTGCGTTTTTTTTGCCCATGCTCAGGAGCCCTCATCTTTATCTTGAGCGCCCGTCCAGCAGACTTGGTTGGTCGCTGCTCATGTGGTTGCTAATTGGCGCTATGGAACGCTTGCCAAGCACACCGAGTCAACTTGTGAGCGTGGCGCACTGATGAAATGCGGGAAAACAGAGAGAGAGAGAGCGAAAAAAAGGAAAGACACCTCTTTGGACCCCGCGCGTCTTAGCGGCGCTGCTGCTGTTCAAACTTGGCCATTGCTTGCTGAGACCGTTTGTAGTTCTCTTCACTGCTGCCAGTTTGGCTTCTGCAGCACCTCTAGCACTGCTGCTGGACAGCGCTGTCGGCATCCTTTCAAGCTTGGTTGACAAAACACTTCAGCTTGCAGCTGGGCAGTTGGAAGAACCAAAGCAGATATTGGTTTGTTGGAACCGCTGACCATGGAGTGGCCACTGAAGCCTGCTGTTCAAGCTCTGCAGCATATGCTCTCTGCAAAATCCTTCCTCGATGCTCGGCAGGCTGGAAGACAACTTTCACTTGCAGCAACCCTGTACAACCGCGGCTGCTGTGGATAAGCTGAGAGGCCAGTGCCTGGATTTAAGCTTTCCTGCTTCGAGTGCATCAGCAGCAAGGAAGGTTGAGCATGCGGACTTGACGATGTTTCTTGATGCCGCACATGTGGGCGAGGTTGGTCGAACAAGAAAAAATCGGCCTTGGGACAGCAAGGCCCCAGCGCCACCGCCCTGACAAAATAACTGTTTTGCGACGTGTTTGAGCCCCTCTTGCCAATGTGCTTGTATTGGCTCGGGACACCCTTCGTGCAAGCTTCCTACGTTCTGGCCAGTGCAGGAGCAATCATGGTTGCGCATCAGTCCGGGCTAGAAACAGACATTAGTGCTGACCTGGGGGACCTGCTGCGAGTGCTTCGAGGCACATGCTAGACCGATGCCTGGACTTGCAATTCACCGACACACGGCCCAGAGGAGGATACACTTGCTACAGTGTGTGAGATGTTGCAAGTGCGCCCGGTTGTCGTGGCACTGTGGTCGGAGCTTGCTTCTTTTGCAAGCGCTCTTGCGGAAGAGTTTCGCTTCGAACGCATCTCGATTGCGTTAGCCGTTAGAGCTGCGCACGCCCAGTGCGCTTGCAGACGAAGGCGCCCAGCGTCGACTGGCCCAATGCTTGATTTTGACGTCAAGGCTGACCATGAGCCGCCTAGTGCAGACTCCCAACGCTGGCGCTGCCGCACAATTGGTCAGCCAGTCGCAAAGCTTCGTGATGCGCACCCCTTGTGTTCAACCATTTCGCAAGGTGAGGCTTGGGTGCCGATTTTGTGCGGCAGCTGCCTGGCTGCAAGTTCCTGCCCATGAGAGCTGCCATGAGCTGTCTAGCCTCCATGCGACGTAGAAACTTCCAGCGTCATGTGATGTTCGGTGAGCATTCCTGTGGGTTTGTGTTCCCTTGTGCTTCTCAGGGTCAGCGCGCGCGGCACTCCACCTTCTGTTGTGTTTTGCACGCAGGCTCCTGCCCAATGATGCTGGCTTGCATGTTAGCGCTCGCAGACGGGGGCAACTCAACAGAACATAAGGGGGCTAGTGCGCCGTGGCCGTGCGTGGCCGTGCGTGGCCGTGCGTGGCCGTGCGTGGCCGTGCCGTGGCACCCGTGGGCGTGGCCCAGCTGTGCGTGCCCGTGGCGGCACGGCCGAGTTGACACTCTCCATTCCACCCCTCCACTCTGCACCACTTCATGCTCCTCCACCCCTCCAGCCCTGCCCCCTCCTCTCCCTTCCATGCTCCTCCTTTCCATGCCCCTCCGCTGCCAACCCCTCCATCTCCTTTCTGCTCCATGCTCCACCACCCCTCCACCCCTCCGCCCCTCCACCCTCCCTTACTGTGCTGCTCCTCCACCACCTCCACCCACCATACCATGCTCTGCTCCATGCTCCTCCACTACCCCCACCCTCCTCACCCTTCCATGCTCCATGCTCCGCCCCCCGCCGCCACCACCCCTCCACCCCGCCACCCCACCCTCCACACCCTCCACCCTCCACCCGCCCTTGTCTGGCGCGTGACTTGACCATGCGCTTGTTTCCCACGCACTACCCCCAGAAGCCACAGGGCTTGCTCTGTGTCAATTTGCTGTTTCGCAACAACCAGTCTTGGGCGGAATCAACAGTTTGTTGCAGCTGGCTTGTGGTTATAGAATTTCATTTTGCATCCCTCTGACCTCCAGCCAGGACTCTGAAACAACTTAACTTAGTCACCAGCCCAACATGATATCAGGTCAGCGCACAACATTTGTTTGCACGCAGCTTGTCCGTTTGAAGACGTGTTTGCGCAGAGTCCGTTCGGAGGCCCCTAGGCCCGGGGCTGCAGAGCGGTGAGGGGTACAGAGTGAAATATTCCCCCTTCCAAGCACAAGTGAAACCGACACCAACACTGGAAGTGTGAAACTCTTGAGAGTGCACGCAGCTAAATGGAAAAAGAGAAAGCACAGCTAGGACGCAGTCACACCTTTCGAATTGCTCCCGGCCATGGCTGTTGTCGGGGTAGACCTGGAAGCTCCAGCAGGATGCTTAGCCGTAGCAAAACGGTACGGAGAGTACATTGGTGGTGAAACACGCCCGTTCACCACTTCATTTGGTGTGACCTTTGACCTCGGCCAGTCAACAAGCTTGTGTACGGACACTTTCTGGGCCGTAAGGGCAATGATGTGAAGCTCTGTTCTTCTATCACGCGCGGCGTGCTTCAGGACTTGGGCAAGCAGGCGTTGGCGGTCGTGATGTGCCGCTCGACCTTGGCATCGCTCACCAATCCCTTCTACGTGGACTTCCTGAAGAGCATCAGCGCTGAGTACAAGGGCATCACGCCAAAATCGCTGCGAGCCACATATTTGCCACAGCTGCATGACCAAGCCAAAGCCAAGCTGCCGCGAAGCCTTGCAGGGTGTGACGTGCAGCTCACTCGGCGCGGACGGCGGCAAAAAACGCTACCTGTACTTTGTAGTGGCTGCTCGCGGGGCGGAGTTTTCTGTTGGGTTCTGGAACTCCGGGTCCCAAGCGAAAGACAAGGAGAACACTGTCCGGGCCATCGAGGCGCATATCACGGAAATCGAAGCCACGTTCAACATCAAGATCTCCAGCGTGGTTCTGGACAACGAGCCGAAGAATTGTATTTTCGTAGGTATTTATACACTTCTTGTAGCGTTCAAATATCAGCAGCCGTGGCCGTGGCGTGGCCGTGGCCGTGCAGCCGTGGCCGTGGCGTGGCCGTGCCACCTCTTTATGCAACAGAATGTTCGCACACGATGTACGGCAATGTGGGTCACTGATGAATATCGGCCCGCAAAAAAAACAGTTGACGACCGGCTGGCTGTGGGCCGTGCCTGCTCTCAGCAGGGCGCGGTGCAAACGTGCTTGATTCTGCAAAGTCTTGACTTTCCGACCTTTCGAGTTTTTGACTTTTCGTGACTTCCGGTTCTGCGCGACTTTTTGAGTTTCTCGAGAAGCTGTCTTTTCGAGCTTCGTGTTATGCACCTTTTGACTTTTAGACTTTTCAAGTTTTCGCAGTCAAAAAGCAAATTGGCACCGCGCGCTCCGAAGCTTATCGGGTCGCCGCACAGAAGAATATGTGCCGTTGTCGAAACACCTTTGTGCTTGGGGCTGCTAGGAATTGTCAGCAGCCTCTTCTATAATAGGAATGTTGCCAACCTGTGCAACAAGGTTTCTGGGGATTTTCTCAGCGGATCAGTCCGAAGATCCCGATATCACCAGCCAGCTTTCTGTCCCCCAATATTGTCTGGTTTTCTTTGGCGGACACTGCAAAATGGTCACGTTGTTTTTTTGGTTTTTGTTTTCCCTATTGGGAGCTGGTGGTTGGCAGCAGTGTGAATCCGTGTGAATCCTTCACTTCTGCGGGTGGCGCTCTCCTTTTCACAGCTAGCAGTTTGTTTCCAGGGTACCCAAAACTCAAGTTCCTTCTTGTTCAAAAATGGATTGGTGGTTGATTTGAACCCCTGGTTCCTGCAAAGGGTAAATTGAATTGGAGACCCCTCCTTGGCCACCAAGCCACCCATCCAAACCACCAACTGGGAAGCTGACAGCACCGCCTCCGGTGGATTGATCCGAGGGGCGCATCCCAACAACAGTCAGGTGCTGGCGGTCGGCAGCTTCGAGGCCACCACTGCGAAGAACGCCTACTTTGGTACAGAGGAGGGCCGCCAGGTGCGGGGAAGAACTTGGGGCTGGCTCGTGTTCTGTTGGGGGCGGGGGTCGAGGAAGGAAGAAGGGGGGGGTATGATGGACCCCAGGGGCCATTTTGTAACCTACTTCATTTGGGGTATTTGTGTTTTGGGCTCTTGGCTGTCCATGGCACGCCGCTGCGGGGGATTTTGGTGGGTGTTTAAAAGGAAAGCAGAAGGGAGCCGCTGCCCTTCCGGGGTTTGCGGACCCCAAGTCTTGGGATTTGAGAGAGACGCCGGCACCAGCGCCTTGCACACGCGCCATGGCGATCGTGGCCGGCCGACTTGCAGTGGTCAAATGGCGTCCGCTGGCTTTGATTCATTTCCATCCATCGACACCTGTGATGGTTCTCTGGGTTTGCGGCTTGAGTTGGGCAATTTTAGATCCTGGGGCTGTTGCAAGGGAAAACAACATGGGTGTGTTTTGTCTTCAGGGTGCCCCTTTTCGGTTGGGTTTTCAAGCGAAATCAAAAGGCACACCTTTTCGCCATTTTGGCGAAGCCAGATAAGACTTGGATCCACAGGTAAAGGACCCACAACACGGGTTTTCGATTGTTTACAAAAAATCGGTAAGCTCCGTGACTTGTTTAAACAGTGCTGAGTGTTCAGCCCACTTATAAGTCCCCACTTCAGTGGAGTCAGCCATGTTAGTAGTGGGGTTACAGCCAAGGTGGGCAAAAATCAGGTACCTCTTCGTTGGCGGTTTGGATTGGTGGGAGCTGGGGATTTGAACCCTGGTTCCATGGGAAACAGTCCTTCCACCAAATAGAGCACTTGGGGGGGAGTTGACCACTGGCAAATCCGCACTCTGATCATCCTCGATTCGCTCTGGATTCCATGAAAGGAAGCTGTAGGGGATGGCTATAGGAGTGATTCCCTCAGTCCCTGCTGAGAACCAGCAAGGATTTTGTGGTGGTAGTATGGGTTCGTTTTTTGTTTTTGTTTGCTATTGTGAGGAATTGCCGGGCGGGGGGGGGGGGGGCGGGGGGTGAAAACATGGTTCCTTTGCGAACCGCCTTGTGCTGAGCGGAAGTGTCAAAAAGGCCTGATCTTGACACAGCAGTTCTATTGGGATGCCATTTGAAAGGATCATAGGTGTTTTGCCGGTCTTTTTTCAATATGTGGAGGAGGACGCGGTTGGTTGCGTTATTTTGTCGAGAATGAGGGGATCTAAAGGTTCCCCTCTGTTGGTGGTTTGGATTGGCGGATAAAGAGGCTATATGAATCTATATGAGACAAGCAAGCGCGAGGATAGAAGACACCGTTGGCTCATGTTTTTCTGGGCTTAGAAAGTGATCCACCTTGGATTTCCGTCCGGTCTTTTGGACGAACACCTACAGTCTGGGTGAATTATATATATATATATATCGACCTCACACAACCTCACCCCAAATGGTGGGGAATAGCCACCCCAACCACCTTATTTCAGGTTGGTGAAATATTTTGATTCACCCAGTAAAATGAACCAACGTTGACAGCAGGTGAGCATCCGCATCATCAACGTGTGCTCGGAGCCTCGTCTTCAATCGGATGGATGGGCCTTTTTTGGGGCTTCCGTTTGGGATTGGTCCTGGCAAAAACCGGGAGCCGAGCAAATCCTTGGGTGGGAACCCGAAGGGCCCAAGAAAGGCGGTTACAGTATTTTTGTTTTTTGGGCTGGAGGTGGGTGTATTGCCACATTTTTCCTTGGTTGGACTGGCCGTTCAACCTTTAGTTGGGCTATATCCTGATTCCACCATCCCCAATAGATCATTTGAAGGTGCCAGTCGTCCTTGCCGCAGCAGTTGGGGACCGGGTTTGGCTTCCAGCCACTCTCTCTCTCTCTCTCTCTCTTTCTCTCTTCGTGGGATTCCGAGCTTCACAAACACCACACCCATCAAAGCCCATTTTGAAGGGAAGTTAAGGAGCCCCCCGATTTCACGTGCCTTTTGAGCCCCCCCTCCCCCCTTCCCCCCGTTTTTACCGACGACGCCTCACTTCCTCGGCCGATAAGCGCCGAAGCGCGGCGGGGTGGCTTCGAGGAGCTGAGCATCGGCTTCTTCGCGAACTTCGGGCACTACTCGGCCCTGGTGCAGGAGGCGCCTTTCTCGGACATCGGTTTGGGAAGTTGTTTCGGAGGTCGGGTGGGTGTGTCGCAAAGTGGAGTTGGACTTTTTGCGAAGGGGATGATTTCACCCCCCCCCACCCTGGGCCCAAAATGGTGGTTTCGCTTTTCGCATGAAAACCCAGCAAAAAGAGGTTTACCCGCAAAAAAGACAGGGATGTTTTTCGGTGTTCCTTTTGTTGGGTTTCCTTTTTTGTCCAATCCAACGTGGTTTCCATAAAACGGCCATCGGCCTTGACACAATTGCCATTGGCCTTGATAAAATGGCCGTTGGCCTTGATAAAGTGGCCATTGGGGCTGGCTTTGCTAAAAACACCTTACAGGGCTTTCTCAAAATTGTGGACCCCGTTGTTGGTTGGGAATTGTTGAAGGGAGGCCAAAAGGACATCAATCATTTTAGGGGGCCACTATATTTGCATTGTCAGACGGATCAATTGGTCACCTTTTTTGCAATTTTGTTTTGCCTGTTTTCATAGCAGCCGGCAGGACAATTCTAGAGGAAACTTGCCAAATCCCAGCCTGTAGAACATGCTGCGGCTGGTTTCTGTTGTATTCAACAATTGCTGGTCTTTGTAATCTGGCCCCCTTGGGGACCTTTTGGCGTCTCAAAATCGAGGACCTCCAAATCGTGAAAGTGTTTTCCCTTTGGCCTCCCTTTACAGTGAGCCTAAAAAGGCCACCCGCCCCTCCCGAGAAAAAAAAGAACAACAAACAAACAAACACATCGACGTTTCATGGATCCGCTGGTCTCGCATCGAGGTGGCTTTGAGCCTGGCGCACCCAAAGAACCGGGCCGAGCTGCGAACGGTGCTGCCCTGGTTCGCCGGAAAAGCCGCCAAGGCTTCCAAGGCCCTGGTGGTGTGAAGCAAAGCAATGGTCTCGCTTCGCCGCGTTTCGGGAGCCGTGGGGGTCTTTGACGAAATTTAAGCTTTTGGGTGGAAGATCGTGTGTTTCCAAGCGCGAACTAGCAAAGATTGATTTGTGGCATCTTTTTAGCCTTGAGTCAACTTTTCGGTTCATGGGTGTTTCCAACTACGAAACGCCCATGGTCCATTTGGGGCCAGCCGCAAAAGCTGGGGGACGAGCACGACATTTCCCGGGTGCTTGGGGGGAGTAATTTTGACCGTGGCTCAAATGCGCCAGAGTGGGTGGATGAAGCCCGGAATCCTACCACACATGGGCAGGGGCAAAGCCATTCCAAAAGGAAAGCGACATTCTTTCACTTGCTCAAGCATATGTTTGCTTTCCTCTGTTGGTTTTACAGCGAACCTATCACCCACGGACGCAAATAATGTTGTTCCAGGCAACTTAAGCAAATGGACCTATTCCCCAAGGGGTCGAACGTGCACCAGCCCATGTTGGGAGGTTCAAGTCTTGGCAACAAGTGCCCGACTGTGTTGTGGCCACCGGCTCTGCTGGTTGCGCCCGAAAACTCGCAGAAGGCGAAGTTGGACAGTTTGAATTCGGCCCAAACGGCCAGGAAGATCTGGGTGCTAAATCGTGTCAAATCCAACAACCGTAGAAGCTGACAGAAGGGTTTCACTTCCATGATTGGAACGAGGGTAAGGGATGCCCGGATGCAGTTCGTGTCAATTCCAGACTTTCAAATTGGCACCCAGAGCTGAGTTCCCTTCTGCACTGCTTCTTGACGGCTTGGCCAAGGCATTTCTGGACACAGGCTCGGGTTAGAGCAGATGGGCACGTGAGATGACGCGGGGCGAGGTGGAAAACCGTCCGCTCCGTTTTTGCTTTCTGCGGCGTGAGGTGCGGGCGGCGGCACTCATGAAGGGTTCCTGCAAACCCTTCCAAGGCTTGAAAGAAGGGATCTCAAGCTACCCACCATATAAAGGGTGGGGATAGTGGTTTGGGGGTAGTGGAAACCGTCTTAGATCGCCGAGTCGGCGATAGGTTAGGCACTGGTGACGTGGCCGAGATGGGGTTTTGCCTACAGGTGGACTCGGTTTCCATCCGGGTCCTTCCATCAAAGATGTGATCCTTCAAATTTTCGGGAGACGGTCACTCACCACTTGGTGTCGGTGGCCGCGAGTTTCTGCCGAAGACATCGCCAGATGGAGAGCATCAACTTCGTCGGGGAGTCCACTTTGAGGTTCCAAGAGGAGGCCAGCGGCTCGTGACGTGCGCCTGTGGGGGCTGGATGGGGCTGGGGAGGGGGAAAAGGGCGGCTGGGTAGCTCGCAGGAGTTGGGTATCCATAGCTTGGAGTCCGGTAGCCCTTTCTTGGTGGTTTAGATTGGCGAGAGTTCTCGGGCTTTGAGGTTTTTGTAGAGGGTCAATGGGAAACTGGACCTAGAGTACCTCCAAGTCGCCCATCAAAGCCCCCAGTTAGAGGGAAGCTGATTTGGGCGGAGGCAGGCCAGTTTTTTTGCACGTGGGGCCATGTCCTAGCCGTGGCAACCATTTTAAACCCTTCCCCAGGATTAGCTCTCCCTTTTTCTTTCTTTTTTCCCCCTTTGTTTTCCACTCGCCATATTGTGTTTTGCTGGGGTCCTAAACTTCCAGCCAAGAGCCCAGGAAGTCTTCTTTTCAACTCAAATGGCCCGAGGCCCAGACGACTTCTTGAAGGGCGGTTTTCTGCGAAAGAAAAATGGGGTGAAGTTCGCTTCAGAAGGCATGGGAGGATCGAGAAATTGGTCAGGTAACTCTTGGGTGGCTTGGACTGGCCTGAACTGATTTGAACCCTTGTAGAGGGCAGATGGAAAACCACCCCGGAAGACCACCAATCCACCCCATCCAATCCAACTCTCCAATCAGAGGGGAGCTGATTCAGCGACGTGGCATCCCATTGCTCACCTTGGCGCGCACTGTTCCTCTTCTTCATTTTTTTTTTGTGAGGGCCACGTCCTAGGTCCGTTTCCCCAAAGCCACCTGGTGCTCAGTAGGGAATGAGGGAATGAACTTGGGGGTTCCCTGAAAGGACACCACCAGTTGGATGCTTTTTCTTGGGTCATTCCATTTACCACCTTTTTTTTTTTGGGGGGGGGGTCATTTCATTTACCACCAGTTGGATGGTTTTTCTTGGGGTCATTTGGATGGTTTTTCTTGGGGTTCCATTTATCACCGCTTGGATGGTTTTTCTTGGTCATTCCATGTCTCATTGACTGAGCACGAGGCGGGTTTCTACCCTCCCTTTGTCCCGTTTCCTGAACGCCGCTCCCCTCGGCTCCCGCGCGCCAGGTGAAAAGCTTGCGCCGGGCTCCCGGGCTCCCGGGCTCCCGGGCTCCCGGCCGAAGGGCCACGGGCGCCGAAGAGTCGAGCCGAGTGCTCGCGATTTCCGCGAGGCAATCGCCTGGACGAGTGCGAGAACACCCGGGACGTGCTCAGAGAGCAGAAGGAGATGGGAGGGGTTGAGGGTTGGGCCGACTATTGCGCGGGTGGGATGGGAAGACTTGGAGTGGGGCAAAAATGCGAAAATCTTCGGAGTTGCGAGGCGTCTTCGGACACTGGAATAGGAGTAGTTAGTCCTCCAGCGCTGGCATCGAGTTCTGGTCACCGTGATTTGTACGTGAGCACGGGCCGGCTGTTGGTGACTTAATGAAGACTTTCCAGAGTTGTTGAGCACGTCAGAAAACCAAGGTGGGGCCCCTGCCCGCCATGGACCCATCTTTCGGGGGGAACGGATTAGGTGCGCTTGGTCTCGCCGGAAATACCTGGTTCTCGCTGGGCGCAAACGCGTGTGTTGTTCACTTGTCCCTTCTCTGGCCTGCCGTCTAAACTACACACCACTGGCTCACAGAGTTGCGGTTTGTGCCCATGAAGGTTCCTTCACGTCCGTTGTCTGCAGGCTGAAGATCATGCGCCCAGGTTGCGTTCCAAACCCCCAACGGAATGGGCAAAACTCCTGCGTCGGTTGGTGATTTATCTCAGTTTGCAGAGGCTTTCGGCTTCATCCATCACTTGTGCCTGGTGCGGATTTTGTCCATCAGTAGCAAAGGATTACTCGAGGACACTTGGATCCTGCCGACTGTATTTGATGAGTGCAGGTGGGTGTGTCTCAAAGTGAGGGACCTCAGTCTCGGCTTCCTTGAAAAGGCGAGAGCGGGATTTGCCAGAGCTCACTTTGGAATTTGTGCCCCAGAGGGTTTCCTTCAGCCTAGGGCATTTAAGAGGCCGGGCCGAAGCCCCGAAGGCGAGCATGGAGACCAAGTTCGATGAGATGAAGACCCGCTCCGACAGGGACCGGATTCGACCGGAAAGCGGAATCGAGCGGAATCGAGCGGATTCGCGCCGGATTCGAGCGATGCGAAGGGACCGGGACTTCGATTTTTTGTTTGCGAGCCTCGAGCGGATTCGACCGCTGGCGGATTCGACCGAAGTCGCGATTCCACGTCGCGCGAAAGCGAGCCGTTGCGTCGCATGGGATGCGTCGAATTCGGGGCAGCTCAATCGGGTATCCGGGTATCCGCACCTTTTGCAAGGGGAGTGTTGCATCTGCCCCTTTGGTTTTGAATCATGCAAGATTGACAGCCAACAGCCAAATGGCAGCAGAAACTAGCTCAGGGGTGCCCTTTTTTCAGCCATTAACATGTTTGTAGGGCCCGCTTTTCCCACATGCGGTGGATGCCCATGGGAAATGGCGGCAAATTGGAAGGTGTCCTTTCCCCCCTACTTGCAATATTCAGGGCATCCACCCACATCATGTCTGTGGTCAAGTTGGGTTTGAGGATATCGGAGGTCGAGAAAACAAGCGCCGACGATACGCGCCATGGGTAGCTAATTGCATTTGGTATCCGAGTTTCGGTGCATTTGTGGCCATGGTCCCGAAAGGTGGACTTACTGTGGATGGACGAAATCCATTTCGCACCACCTAAGAATCCCTGGAATGATGATTCCTCTGTAAATACCGACAAACAATGGTTTCCGATGGTTTCAAAGTGGTGCAGGATTTTGTCCATCCGCAGTATGTCACAGACTTGTTGGGGTAGGCGATGGTCTGCCCCCCTTCTGGGTTGTCCAAAGTCAATCAGTAGTTTGCCCTTACGGATTACGGACTAGTCCACTGCAAATTGACATGCAGCCCCAAAACCATCTTTTGCAGTTCTTTTTGGGGATTATCCAATGTCAAATGCGCGGGGTAGTCCCATTCAGATGGGATCAAGGGGTAGGACCAACCCCCCCAAACCCCAGCTTAAACCCCCTTGCACACCTTCAAATGCAAAAGGAAGATATAACTGGGATTTGGACAAGGAGGGATCCAGGAAAGCAGGGGAAAGGTAAGGGAAACCATGGGAAACTAAGGGAAAGGGAAACCAAGGGACACTAAGAGAAATGAAGGGAAACTAAGGGAAACCAAGAGAAAAGAGGGAAAACCAAGGGGAAACCAAGCGAAACCAAGGAAGCCAAGGGAAACCAAGGACCCCAGTTTGAACCAGTCAGGACCGATGGCTGGCTGAGGAGTCGCACAAGCAGCAGCTCGGCCAAGACAGCGCCTGGTTTTCCCCTAAGGTTTTTGGCTTTTTAGGGTTGAGTGGGGGGGTTTCCATTGCCCACTAAAAGTGAATCATTTGGCAAAAACCAGATCCAGTTGGCCTTTTCAAGGGTAACATTGAAAACTGGGTGGTTCCCCGCCATCCGGTTCCAAAAGTTTTGGAGTTTTTTAAGTTCAGTGCAGTTGGCTCCAGGAACATGGACATCCTCAGCAACCTGGAACGCATGGAGAAGCAGGCGCGTCTTCAGCAACCTGCTCGGGACAGTGCAGGCTGCAGAACATGGGGGTTGATCAATAGGTCCGATGAACATGGGGGATGCCCCTTCCCCAAGAAGCGAGTTTACACAGGATGACTATCAGGGAAACCACAAGAAAGGCTTTCACCACTAAAATGGCAAGGTCAATGGCAGGAATATTGATTTACCCCGACATGTCACAGGTAGTTTTTTCTTTTTTTGCTTGGTGGTTTTACACCTCTCCTTTTTGGCACATTCAAGATGCGACTCCGGCCGGGGTGGAGTTTCGCCCCTGTCATGCCGCACGTCACGTTTGTTTTGCTGTCAGGCTGTTCTGTCATGCTATAGACGGCTGATAGGCGGTGCTTGTTGGTTTGCCGTGTGCTTTGTTGGCCAGAATCATTCGGTGTTTCCTGAGATAAGGGGCTCTTTTAGCTGATGTCCTTTCCCAACAACCACCAGCAAGCTGTTGCCAGTTTGTGGTGTCCCCCAGATTTTGCATGGTTTGTTCTTGCGGGTGTGCAAGCCACCCGTCTCTCATGCTTCCCTCCCAAATGTTGTCCTTTTTCGCTTAGCTTGGTCAGAAATTGATGAGTTCCGCTGGTTGAGCTGGGATTTATGCCATCCATTTCCCAAATTCAACCCATCTATGTTTGTTTTTGGGGGGTCACCTGTGGTCCCCTCGGTTTCAGCCGCCGCTTCCCGGCTTCCGTACGTGAGAGTCGTTCCAGGTGGAGGCGTTGCGGAAGCAGGAGCGCGAGAACTACGCAGAGCTCGCGAAGCTGCCGTGGCCTCAGCGATTGGGTTGACTCAACCGGGCTCATGATGTAGTGTGCTTCTTGCTTGGGATCATTGGTGTCTCTAGTTTTTTGTTTCTACCCCCGACAGCTGAAAGCTTTGGGGTCTCAGTCCAGATAGTTAGGCTCCGGGGTGGTCCGGGGCGGCCCTGAGGTAAGGTTCCACGAGGGTTCCACGAGGGTTCCACCAGGGTTCCACGAGGTTCTGCGAGGGCTGCGGAGCACCGCATGCTGTTGGGGATGTCACCTGAGCTCATTTGTTTAAAGGTGGGGGGGGAGGTTTTGTAGATGTGTGTGTGTGTGTTTTGAGAACCGCGGTTCAGATCACCCCTCACAAGCCTCGGGAAAGCCTCCAGGGAAGCAAACTCTTAGAGAGGGCTCCAGGTGGGATTCGTCGATTTCCCGATTCGCATGTTCAACCGTTGCCCATTTTTTCCATTTGGCTTTGGTTAGAAGAGGTAGCAAGAGTTAGCCTGAAACAGCGCGTCAGGATTCAGAACGAAGATTGAGCATGTGATCATCAATGGCTTGCGTTGACACCGGTCTCGGACATTGAGGGGGCTGAAGGCTTCAGCTACTCTCCCCAAAGTGAGGATCGCCACCAGTGCAGGTTGTGCGCCAGCTTTTACGCAGCGTTCCAACGCGATATTTTTGGGTTTCAAGCCTTAATTACGGCTGAAAACGGTTCTTGCTCAGAAGTGCCAACAGGCACACCTGTTGTGAGAACTCTGGCAGGTCTGCCGTCTCAGTGGCTTTGGGAATTTTTGTGATGCCAAGATTCACAACAGGTCAGTTCTTTTTCCAACTGTGGTGCAGCGTGTCGAACTGATGTGCGACCAGGGAAGCTCTTGCTCAGTTCTTTTTCCAAATTCGCTGCAGCGTTTAGTACCCTAAACCCTGAACCCTAAGCCCGAAACCCTAAACCCTAAACCCTAAACCCATTCTCCGAGGCAACATCAAGTTAAAGACCAAGACCAGCGGAACAAGATGGTCGAGGCGCGCGCGCCAGAGCCTCTGCCCGGCTGTGAGGCGTCTCAAGCCAGCGGCAAAGTCATGGGCTCACATGACTCACATGGGTCTGGCTTTAAACACTGTGAGCCTTGTTGGTTTCTTGCGACCCTCGCAACCCAAAACAGATGCTGTGAACCAGCAAGACCAGAGCCCAGAGTCGCTTCTTTTCCAAGCGCCAGGCTCAGCTGAACGCGGAGCGCGTGCGGCGCTCACTGGATCTGGGTCGAACCCAGCTGGTCCATGTTGGTCCATTTTTTCGTGAAAAATGGATGACAAAATTTCTTTTTTTGGGGGCTGGGTTTTCGAGACAGCCTTGCATCTGGCGGGCTGGATGTTTGCAATGACTCGGGGCCCGGCGCCGGATTTTTGACAACTATGCGCCTCAAGGCACAAATGCACACACACACATTCATTTGTACGTATATGAACACATAAACATCTATCGTCTATCCACCTATCCATATAGACACATACCTGCTAATGCATGTGCATGCATATGTGCTTATATAGATGCATCCTTATTTGCCTTTCACCCATAGGCTGGTGCCTCCAGTTCGGCACGGGATATGTGACCGCCTGGCCGCGCGTGACACCCGAGTTGAAGAACTCCAACATGGTGCCACGGGAGGAGCACGAGGCGTGGGCCTTTCAGAGGGGGATTGGAGGTCCATCGGTCAGCGGATCGCACCTTGGTCTCGTGGCCCAAGAAAGCCGAATCCCAAACAGGGTTCCCTTTCTCCAGCAGGGTCGCCTGAGCCAAGCTGGGTGTTGTTGTAAAGGCGAAGCAGCCTTTTTAGATGCAACAAAGAGGCGCTAACCAGGAGAGGTGGGGTTCTCCTGCAGGGGCACCGCTTCCTGCATTTGCGCCTGCCATGGGGTAAATGGACAAAGAGTGTGTCTGTTTTGAGATGGTACCTTTGTTTGGTGGTTTTCAAGGGAACCAACAGGAGTCCGTTGGGACATTTTGGGGGGTCCCCCTGAAACAGAGACACCCAAATAGAACCCTGGACCTTTCCGAGCGCCTATCCAAACGTCGCGCTCGTTTCTACGGGAGCCCCAAAAAAAGGCTTGGCAGTGGGGTCCGAAGGAAACGTCCATGTGGGTGTTTCTGAGAAAGATCGGGACCAACTCCTTCGGGTGGTGGATTTCCTGCTTGAAACCATGTCCAGAGAAGCTCAATTCCATGTGGGGGTTTCTGAAATTCAGGTCGTGTGGTTCACCCTTGAAACCATTCAAACAAATAGGTTGAGAAACAAGCATGTCCAGATCAAATAAATCAGAGAGAGTCCTGGGCCAGGAGTGCTCCTAATTAGGGAACTGCGGGATAGCACATGAGAGAGAGGGAGAGAGAACAAAATCAATGGAGGGTCGCTGATCTCAAGCATTTTGAGAAACCAGAGTGTCCAGACAAAATCAATGGCAGATTCCGTAGGAATCCGGAAGCCGTCGAATGGACGAAGTCTAAGCTTAGGTATCGGCAACAGCAACCTGGACACACCGCCACGACTCCCAAGCTTCGCCACACCTGGAGCCGGTTCCCAGAGGCGGCGAAGGAGGAGACGCGGCTGGCAAGGCAGCGCTGCCCGGGGCCTTTTTCCGGCGGGCGGATGTTCCGCTGGTGCCAGACTTTTCTGGTGGGGGGGGGGGGAAGGTTGCAGACTTTTCGGACCGTTTTTGGTTTTTTGTTTTTTGCAGTTTGGGGTTCAACTTGATTTTGGGCCCTTGGGGACAGCAAGTCGAACTCGGATGCTTTCTTGTTTGACCCTTTGCGACCATGTCTTTCGAGTCCGAGGCGTCGAACTCGAGGAGATGCGGGGCCCTCAAACTGGCGGCGTCGAAAACTTGGGGGCATCTTCTCGTTTTGGTCCGAGTGGAGGTGGCTTGCCCTTGTCTGAGTCATTGAAAAGGGAAAACCACCGGCAAGGCTTTGGAACAGCCGCACATGCCCGGGTCAATGACACAAAAACGGGGCAAGCAACTCAACTTCAGAGAAGCTGCGTGGCCCGAGAAGCTGGGCTTGCTGGGGGCGAAATAGTTGTCAGCCAAAAGCGGAAGTGTTGGCTTTTCTAGGCTCTCTATTTAGCACCAAGTATCAGGTCGTTAACCCTCAACAAATTGGCTGTTACATTGTTGTCGTTCCCAGGCCAGCTGAGAGCGAACCATTGCAAAGGGAGCAAGGGAGCAACACGGACACAGCTGGGTGAAAGTAGATGGCGCAATTCCCTCCTTTTGGTTTAGCCATCCCCTTGACATACCCACACAACTGGAGTTGTGCGTTGGTTGAATTCGTGGTTTGGGTTTGTTTGGCGGGTTACCCGCAACTGTTTGCCAGCATGCCACCAATCTGAACCGCCAGTGAAGGCCTGGCTGAAAGTAAATCCAGATGAGTCGTGGGCCGAGGTATGCCACAAAGGAGAAGGACGGGACAGGGGCGCTGACCCCGCCAGCCCCAGTAGCGCCACTTTCCGTTTTGGTGAACGTAGATGGCACACGTCCCCTCCATGCTGAAGAGTCTTTGTTTAGGGTTGTCCCTTTGGGTGGTTGCAAAGACTTCCATTTGTGAGAATATTTTTATTTTCCCCTGTTAGTTTTAAAGGGAACCTATCACTACTGGACATTTTTTTCTTCCAGGGGCTTAAGCAAATGGAAGAAGAGGAACCAACAGAAAACCAACAAATTTGGTGGGGTTCTCCAGTTTGCCTCAGAAACCCATGTTGGACCTTCGCAGTCCCAATCAACACCAGCAGAAAGGGAAGAGTTGGAGGTGGGTGCTTCCTCCGCGCCAGGATTACCAGAACATTGTGGATGCCTACAAGCAGGTCAGTGGCCACGACACCGGTGTTGAGGCGCACACATTGCGGGCTATTGCGGGGGTTTCCCGGTACCAACTTTGCGGAAGCAAGGCCTGCGTTTCCCCAAAGGCCGTTTTCCAGGTGTCCAGTTCTGCCCTGTTCTCCTTTTTTGGAGCCTCACTTGCCCAACGCCCCCTGAGTTGGCCCATGCGCCTTGTATGTCTGGGTCCTCATATGGCGATCCACTATCCACTGGGGGTCGATTTCACCTGCAGCACGTCCCTGGAGAAATTCTCCACAAGGGGGAGGTTCCTGCTTTGTGGGGGCTACCGCCCCTCATTCTGGGGAAAGACTGTCAGGGTTACTGAGGCGGCTTTTATTGGTCTGCCAGGGTGCGTTTCGTTTACGCAAAAATGCTGGGCCCCCAGACCCTAGTGAGCTTGACAGCGGTTTTTAAGGTTGCCAAAACAGTGTTCCCTATATTTCCCGTTTAGGACATCACCCGTCCAGGGCCCAGAATGTCCTTTCAAGACTACAACTCTCGTGGGAGTGGCCCTGTCCAATCTTCCGCCGAGTGGATTCCCTGCGACTAAAGAATTCCCATCCTGTGATGTTTAACCCGTTTGAAACCAAATGCGAACCCTTGGGCGATCAACGTCCAGCTGTGACGTTTCTATCTGCCAAGTGAGGGGCCGCCGCACAGCTCTCGGGGCTGTCGGAGGCTTTCTACCCCTGAAGATGGGTAGGTGCCCTGTGCGGCTGCCCGCCCAGCCCGCTGAGCCATCCCTTTCTTTCTCGGGGGAATGGGGTTTCTTCCCACCAGAGCTGATGCCCGACCTAGCGAGCCAGGTCGAGAATTGAGTGTAGGGCAAGTTGCTGTGATACGCAGCAGCGGAATCCCCTTCAAAGCAATGAACACAAAAACATCACAAACGGGCCATTTCCCAAAATGATCGAACCAGCAAGAATTCAAACTTTTTGGGAAGACCATTCCAGTGGCAAATAGAAAGTTCCTGGACGGTTTTTGGCCAATCCGCTCGATCGGAAGTTAGGCAATTTCACCCATCAGCGGAACCTCCTCCTGGGGGAGGTTCCTTTCGGGTAAATCTGATCCGCGCCAGGTCAGGCCACTGACGCCGCGGCCCATGTGGACTCACTGCCGAGGCCCTGAACCCGCTGAACTCGCTGAACGAAGTGACGTGGCCTTTGCGTAAATGGCAAAGACCAAGACCTGCGCAACCCGGCCTCGTTAGTTTTGAGCCGCACCCATTGATGGGGATCATCGGTGCAGGATTTCGCCCATTGCATGGATTTTGTTTTGCTGCATGAATGTTGAATAGGTTTGGAACTTGACAGGAGCTTCCTTGTGATTTCTGGAATCCGCCGTATTCCGGCTAGACCCTGAAACACATTCTTGCATAACCTCAATTTGCCTATTTGAACCATGTTGCGGGCACATCAACGGTGGACGCCCCTACCAGTTTGCAGGTAAGTCAGCCACACTCATGCACAAAACGATGGCACGTGATGGTGGGTTAGGGTTTTGCCTTGTTCGCTTGCTTGCAACATGGCAGGTGCATCCACCATAATATGTAGGGGCATGTCAAGAAGCCTCCCACCAATTCCCAGCAAAGGCGCAGCAAAAAGGACGTATTGGCCTCCCACCAAGGGCAGACCTCGACGTCGCGGCAGTCAGTGTTTGGCCTGCCGTGCTACCCCCAAAGTGAGTCTGCCTTCTTCCCTAGATAGAGAGCTGAAAGCTAAGGGGGTGCTAACTTCTGAAAGATAAAAGGGGAAGTGATTTGCGGGATTGAAGGGGGCATGCAGTTTGGGGTGCTGGTGCAGGTGCTGCTCTGGGGTGCTGCTTGGGGGCTGCTTGGGGTGCTGGTGGGCATGCAGCTTGGGGTGGTGCAGGTGCTGTTTGAGGTGCTGGTGGGCGCATTTTTGCAAGATGGACGGTCGGGCTAGGGAGCATGGGGGTGCGCATGCAGGTGCTTGGGGTGCTGTTTGGGGCAAGAAGCCCCGCAATGAAATCCTGCCCCCTTTCCAAGCGTCCTTTCAATTGCAAAGGTCAAGCACCCTTAAGGTATTTTTTTCTCTCAATTACACCCAGACGTCCCTGAATTTGATATGATATGTCCCCAACGAGCAGTGTGCAATCCTAGACCTGTTTTATGCTATTTGGGGTCTGTGCTTTTGTAATTTTGAGGGTACCTCTCTTTTCCCCAGATAGCTAAAAGCTATAGGGTTCTAACTTCTAGTAAAGATGGGCTGGGTGCTGGTGTAGGTGCTGTTTGCGGTGCTGTTTGGGTGCTGGTGAGACGGGCATTCAGGTGACTCTGCAGGAGCATTTTTTACAAGATTGGCGGTAGGGTGCCAAGGGGTCATGAAGTTTTTGGGGCGCTGATGTAGGTGTCGCTTTGAGGATGCTGTTTGGGGGTGCTGTTGGGCGTGACAGGGCGGGCGCATTTTTGCGAGATTGACGGCAGGGTGCCAGGAGGCAAGCAGTTTGGGATGCTGTTTGGGGTGCTGTTGGGGGTGCTGTTGGGGGTGCTAGAGACGGCCGGCACGGGCGCTTTTTTGCCAGATTGACGGCCGGGTGCTGTTTGGGTCGCTCTTCGGGAGTGCTGTTGGTGTACCATCGTCGGCATGTCTTTCGTTATGTGCAGTCTATGCTGGTGTAATTTTAAAGGAGCACCTAAATTGACATCACTTCCTTTCTCTAGAATGGTGGGGTGAAAGGAAAACCAAAAGCAATACCACCAGGAAATCCGAAGCCACTTCCAGGTCCCCTAAAACAAGAGAGGCCACCCATTTCAGAGCCGTCTTCACCCACGTCATGGCTCGAGATTTTGACCCGGGGCCAGGCCTTTTGGACCCTGAGGGCCCTCGCTCCATGCAGCAGAGTGACCTGCTGCAGGACATCGGGCGATGGTAGCCCCGTTGGAATGGTGTAGTTAGATTATTCGGGGGTGTCTGTTTTTGAGGGCGCAAGTTGTTGGGAAGATCTTAAAGGGACACCGCCCATTTTTGGGAGCCAGCTACTAGAATAGGAGAATGGCAATGACCGTTGGCTTAGCTCCGTCCGGTGATCTGTGATTGATGCCTTACTCCCCCCCCCAAATAAAGCTGCAGTGCACTTCCACGCTCTTCCATGTTTGTCAATGGGAGGCTGAGCTTGGACGAGTGACACGTCGCCCGCTCCTCCAAGGGGTGCCGGGTTCCAGGCTGACATCTTGCGCAGTCCTCCAGCTTGATGTTCCCAATGGCGACACCCTCATGGGCCAAAGGGGCTAATGCAGGGAAGAGTCTCCACAGCCTACAGAAACCTTGGAATGATGATTCCCCTGTAAATGCCAAGAAACGATCGTTTCCCATGGTTTCAAAGTGGTGCAGGATTTTTGTCCATCCACAGTAGGGCGTACCACTGTGGCTGCGGCTACGGGCTGCACATGGCTACGAGGATCTGGTGGTGCGCATCTCCGCAGCTTCCAGGAGCCGAGGGGTGCACCTCCGGGATATGTCAATCCTAGGCTCACCTCAGGGATTTTAAGCCATTTGCCCGTCTTTTTAGTCTTTGAAAGTCGTCGCATTATTTTTTTGGTAAAAAAGCAACCGGCTTTTTGGGATTTGCATGCTGCGGTGTGCTTCCATATGTAGTTTTGGGTTGGGCAACTGCGGTAAGACATATGCCGCTGCCTGAACACATGTACCTGGGGGTGTGCCTCTGCTTCATAGCCACGTGCTGAAAACTCCGGTAGGTGAAGGCTAGAAAGAATCCTAAGGCGTGTATGGGTGCGGATTTGAATTCTTGAAGCATGGTTCTGGGTAGGCCATCTCAATACTGATGGGTTTGCTTATGACTCATATGAGGTTTGGCCAACTCTCCAGCAGTCCATGGTCCGGGTATGGGGTTCCGGACATGGGGGAACTCACGGAAATTCTTCACCAAAACCACCTGACCAAAACCGCCAATCAACATGATCCGACGCGCAAAGGGAGATTCGTTTAATCGAACCCCTGATGAATAAACCTTTGGTTGATCACTAGGAGGGGGTCCCGTTTTGGTGGGGGTTCATCACTTTGAGCGAGACACACCCCAGGACGGGTGTATCGCTACAAAAGCTGCCTTAATTTCAGGCATCCAGCCCCAGAACAGTCCAAAACATCCGCGGGGTCATGGGAATCGTTTGAGGGGTTTTAGTAATGAGCCCTTGAAACGCCGCTTAAACAGTGGGATGTGGAAATTGTTTACCTGGCATTTCCCAGGCATATGGTTCCTTCGGCTTCTCTTGTTGGAGTTTAGAGTCTTAGAGGGATCCCAGAAGTCTGACTTTGGGCAAGGGAGCAACGACCAGTCTTACCTCGCACGGCATGCCTTGCGCGATGTCACCACATGTTGCATAGCTGTTGATTTGGCCCGACTTTGCATGGTTTTGCCCGATGTTTCCCAATGTTGCCCGATTTCGCATGATTGTTTCGCGATTTTGCGCCTGGATCTTCTGTGGAGCTGTGTTTCTCTCTCGGCTATCTCGCGTCTTTCTCTCTAAGAAAGGAGGGCCAGTTGAAAACCGGGGGCAACCTCACTTGCCCAAAGCGAATCGACCTTTTGACCTTTCAGTTTCCCGTTTTTGCTCCATGTTCAGTCTTGGCGGTTGGCCTTGTATTTCAGGGTCCTTTGGGGAAGCAGTTTATCCTTTTGCCTTTCTGGGCTGATATCATTTCCCCGCGTGCTTGCCAGCCGCCCGCCCGCTCCTTGCTGCTTGGTTGGTTGTTTTGTTGGTTGGTCGGCTGGCTGGCTAGTTGATTTGGTTTGGTTTGGTTTGGCTTGGGTTGGTTGGTTGCCCTGTTTGGTAGTGGGTGCTTGCTTCGTTTGTTCGTTCATTGGCTGCTTGGTTGGCTGGTTGGCTGCTTGGTTGCCCTGTTTGGTTGTTTTGTTGGTTGGTTGGTTGGTTGGTTGGCTGGTTGGGTTGGGTTGGGTTGGTTGGCTGGTTGGTTGCCTGGTTGGTTGGCTGGTTGGATCGCTTTGGGTTGGGTTGGGTTGGTTGGTTGCTTGGTTGACTGCTTGGTTGGCTGGTTGGTTGCCCTGGTTGGCCGCCTGTTTTGATTATTTTTTTTTTGTTGGTTGGTTTGGTTTGGGCTGCATGTCCTCGCAGGACCTTGCTGGCGGCCTATGGGCTGCAGAGCGCGACGCTGAAGCCGGGGCCTGGGTTAACCTGAAGCCCGCGGTTTCGCGGTTTCGGGGTCGGGGTGGGTGGCTGGTCTTTTTTTGAGGTTGGACCCCTCAAAAAGGGTGTGTCGTTTTACTTGCTTCCTGATCCTTGTACATTTTTGTTGGGGAGCCACCAAATATGGCAAAAAGGTACCCACAAAAAGGGACGGACCCATTTCTTGCAAGTAAGACAAGCAAGCGAGAAGCCAAAGCCCATGGGTGAATTGCAGCAAGCTCGGGTTTCTGTTTTTCGAACTTGCAGCATCTTGCCCAGTAGATCCCTACAATAGCAGGTCACCAATGGTGCCGAGCCAAGGGCGTAGGTGTGACTCCTGAAGGGTTGCTCTGCTTGGTTCTATTGAGGGGCAGGCTGGAGCCAGAACGGGGGTGACCAGGGGTTAATTCCACCAGAATGACCAGAACCCTGGGTGTCTGTATTCTCGGCTTCGACAAGCTGAATGAGCATCTTCTGTCGGGATTGTTCAGTCGAGGCTTTTCAGCTTGTTGGAGCCATAGGTGTCCTTTTTGGTTGTTTTGCTAGAAAAATAGATGGCGATTCCTAGTTTACCTGGTGGTCAGGGAAACCCATCTATTTCCCCTAAAAGGACACCTATGGTCGGAGCCTGAAACAAAGCAGGTCCCAGCTTCTTGGGCTGCACAGGCGAGTAAGAGAAGCAACCAAGCGCAAGATTGGATTCCCCTTCCAGAGCCAGATCGCATCCACGTCGTAGACAGAGCCAGCAGGATGACCCACACGACGGTGCCCCATTTGAAGGCGGCATCTTCAGCAAAAAGGAGTGTGTATTAGCTATGGGGTTCGAGGCCATGTGCGCTTGCGTGCAGTGGATCTTAAGTCGACAATGAGGGGTTGTTTTAGCAAGTACCATTGGTCCGCAAATTTGAGGCACGCTCGCCTGGGTCCTTTCCTTGGGCGTCCCAATTCTTGCTTCAGATGTCGGAACTGCAGGTTGTCGCCGTGGCAGTGTTTTTTCAGCCAGGATGCTTTCATGCCCAGGGGCTTATTTTTCGGGTTGCTCAAGGGGAAGCAAACGGGTTCCCCATGTTGGGGCCCCAACAGGTGCCGGGTCCTGTGTGCCACTACAAGTCGGCCCATGATGGGGCGCCATGTGGTTAGCAGCTAACATTTGCCTACTCGTCACCGATTCAGAGGTGACCCGACCTTACCATGAAGGTTCTGTATCCAATTGCATGCAATTCTTTCGTGGCTTTGACAAAATCTGGCTGCCATTTGGAACTTTAGACTTGTTTTTTTGGGATTTCCAAATATGTGCCCCATTGATCGCATCAACCACGTAGTTTTCTTTTGCACATGGTTAAGCCATCCCGACATGTGCAAGAGCATATAATCACGCTGCTGCCCAGACATGGTGATCACGGCGGGCACCGCTTGGACGCGCGAGAGCCATGTGATTTCCTGCCTCCAAAGTTTGGGCTGTTGGGGCTCGGAACGGATTTGAACCCCTTGCCCTTGTAGAGGGGTGGGAAATGACTGGAACACCTCCAACCAATCAAGCCACCCGTTTTGAGGGAATGTTTCTCATAGCCCATAGCGAGTCGTAAGCGGGGCCCCTGAGCAGGGCCCCACCGGCCAAGGCCACGTCCCCTTTGATTTCCGGCTTGGGGGCCGACTCCTCTCAGGTCCTCGCTCTTCGGGAAGTTCGCCAAGCCAAGCCCGCGAAGTTGACTTCGCGCCGGTCGGTCGGTTTCGGTGGTGTGCCGCCGTGTTTTTTCCCCTTGTGGAGCCACAGGGAACCACCGGTGGTGGAAGTGAAGAGTCAGTAGCCGGCCAAAGCATGGGCGATTTTCGGCAACTTTTGGGGGGTAATTAGGCCAGCCAGGTTTGCGGCCGGCTTCGGACATTGGTCGATGTTCAAGCAGTTGGTGGTTTTGTGAGCACACCAGGTGCACTGCACCGCAAAACCATGGGGTTATTGGAGGAGGGTGTGTTGGTGGGCGGGCGGGCGGGCGGGCGGGCGGGCGGGCGGGCGGGCGGGTGGGTGGGTGGGTGGGTGGGTGGGTGGGGGGGGGTTGGCTGGGTGGGTGCGTGGGTGGGTGCAATATGGCAGGGGCATCCACTGTCTTGCGTGAGCACCCTCTCCGCGCGGTTTCTGCAAACAAACGAGGAACTCAAACAAAAGCGAAGAACAAAACATGCAAAACCAGAAAAGCGGTAGTTTAAATATTTTCATTTGAAAAGAAAAGAGCCATCCGAAGAAACAACAAAACAATCGCAACAAACAAACCTATATTAAAGAAAAAAGGTCCAAAGCGAAAGAACTCCGAAAAGTCCAAACCACGACGAGTTGACCTTTGGTGACACAGCCCAGAGGCCCCACCAGCTCCGGCTATGGACGCCCAGCCGCCCGCAGAGAAAGAAAGTCTTCTCAAGGCACGGCGCAAGCCGTGCAAATGAGAGAGGGTGTAGCGATGCGCGAGGAATGTCTTTGGACAGTTGAGCGCTGTTGGGCAAGATGCCGTTCTTGTGTGTGCAGAGGCCACCTGTCAGGGCATCAGGAGGTTGGCGTGAACCAACCATTTGCCTCAGGCATCAAAGTCGAATAGCGCCCTCCTCAAACCACAGCTCAGTGGCCAAGGGCCTCGGGCCAAACGTTTGCCACGTTGCGTTGCAAGACCTTTGTGCGGTTTCGGCCACCTGTATCGGGCCCAAACTCGGGAGGTGATCGGGACTGCGGCTGCCGGCAGCATCCTGGCGGGCATCTGCAAGGGCAGTGCCAGCGCCTACAATCGGCGCCGTGGGGGCCGCGTGTGTGAGAAAGCAACAGCAACTTTGCCCTCAGCAAGCTAGTCTACGCTTTCAGGGCCTCCTTCCCTGACAGCTGGCTGGGCAAGTTTTCCTTCGACAGTGATCCTTTAGTAAACTCCACTGGCCCAATGGGGAAGGTACCCAACTCTTCCCCGGCCAGGCAAGGCAAAACCATTCCGCACACCCAAAAAAACGCCTCTTATGCTTTTTGCGCGCCCGCTTTTTTTCAAGGTGGAAAATACGGGACCGATGGTTTTGCAGGCTGATGTTTTTTCACTGGGCCTAGTTTGGCAACACTCCTTGAAAATTGGAATCAAACTCATTTGTTGAAACTCATTTATTGGATTGAAACCCATTTGCTGCAACTCGTTCACGCCCTTGCCCCAAAAGCTTTCCCGTGTGTGGCATCCATTTGGAACCCATTTGTTAGAACTCATTTGCGTCCTTGCGCCAAAAACCCTCATGTGTGCCTGTGTGCGCAGCATCCATTTGGAACCCGTTTGTTAGAACTCATTTGCGTCCTTGCGCAAAAAAACACTCATGCGTCTAACATCCGAGGCTAATTGCACTTTTCTGCCGCGTGGTAGGGCAAGGCCCGGGTGATGGGCCAACGGGCTGGGCAGGGGAGTGCGGGCGCGAAGAGAGTCTTATAGATGCGTGAACAATGCAACAATTCCCTGATTTTTACAAGCACCGCATCCCAAACCAGCAAGAATGTTTAGCAAACCTGCATGTGTGTGGCATCCATGTGGACCCCACTTGTTGGATATCATTTGCGTCCTTGCGCCAAACACCCTGGCATCCATTTGGAACCCATCTGTTTGTTAGAACTCACGTACCTCCTTGCGCAAAAAAACAAGCTCAACCTATCATCCGGGATGGCCATGGTAGGGCAGGGCGACGCGCCACGGTCGACACCGACCGACGGGCTGAGCTGGGCAGGGGAGTGTGAGCTTGGAACAGCTTGACAGCTTGACATGTCCAATGCGACAATTCCTTGATTTTTCACGAGCACCACATCCCAAGCCAGCAAGAGTGTTTAGCCCCCTTGCTCTGCTTGCTTGAGTACCAATCAACCTTTATGGTAATGGGGGTTGACTGACAGAAAGTTTGTCCTTCAGGAAATGTGGTTTTCCCCTTCAGGAAAATCACATGTTCCTTCAGGAAATCAATCGAAGCTCTCCAAGGAAAGCCAAAAGGGAAACCTTCCAACAAGGACCCAGGGAAACCTAGGAAACCCCAAAGGGCCGCCTTTCAAGAATGTAAGACGCTGGTAAAACACGGAGGTTGGTGTTTCTTTGGTGCAACACGTTTGACCTCTTGAAAACTGACAGTTCTCCTAGCATCGGTTTCCACCCGAAAACGGGTTAATTGGGGGAGGGTGTCGGGGTTTCATTTCCTTTCTGCAGCCATTTCAACATCCTTGACTACACTCAACGCCATGAGGAAGAGTTGGGCGGTCCCCTATCGGTTGTCAGTGTTTTGAAGGTTGTTGCTTAGTTCGCTAACCCTTGATACTCACTTGAGCAAGTGGGCACAATGCTTCGGAGCAGAAGCCGGAGCAAACAACTTAGAACATGACAGTGCGTCACCGTCTTCATCCTTTGCGTCTGCTGCTGCAGCAGCTTTTGGATCAAAGGCTTGGCCTCCAATCCGCAACTTCACAATTGCGCCAGCCTGTTTGCCTTTCGCCTTTGCGAGAGACTCCTCAGGCAAGGACACCCTGGTGCACAACACTTCGGATTGCGGATTGTGACACAGTGTCAGTCGCTGAGCTGCTTCGTTGCGAAACGTCAGCCAGATCTCCATGATGTCAGCAGAGCGAGCGTTGCCGTGCCTCAGCAGTTGAATCAACAAATTCGCTCTGTTTGATGATTTAGCGCCAGGGCGGCCAAAAGGGGAATGGGGTGAAACTCGTTGCCGTGCAACGAAGAGACGCATCCGCGAAAGTCTTCTGGAACTGCCGAGTCTGGACTGAGAAGACTGCCTTGTTCTCCTCGAAGCCCTGCTTC